>JAOPTO010000921.1:0-446661 GCA_033822845.1 Tetrapedia diversipes
CACTATTTTTTTTTTATATATCTTGGTAACCGTACCATATTTTGATTTGATATCTTAATGCTTATTTTAGCAGAAAATTTCACAGAAACATACATTCCTGAAAAGGTTGCGCTGGGATAAGTTGATTCCCCGGAATCACTAATAAATTCTAATGTCCCCTTAGAGGGGACAACGGAGTGCAAGGGGTTAACGCTAGATTTACGGACATTTCTTGTATGTCTATTTCTAATATTCACATATTAAGGAATAGATATCCACCAAAAAGGATTTGAAGTTTCAGAACTGAGAGGGAAATAGATTTGGGTATATTTGTATCGTTCCATCAATAAAAGTCAACAGAAATTGTTGGAATAACGGTAATTATTTCTGCAAATTTTATTCATAAAATCGAAAACTCGTCAAATTGACGGGTTTCGTAAACCTAGCGTTAATCGAGACCTATCCTGCGTCTGGATTCGCCTTTGTGGCGCGACACAACACAAACGGACCTCTTCCGATAATACCGCGCGAGCAACGCGTGCCGCGACCAATTTTTATTTGCTCTGCGGGTAAACAGGACCGGTTCCTTATGAGCCGTGCCCCCGCTGGCCCCGATGTGTGCCACGGTCCCATTAATGAGCTTTCCGTAGTACGCGTGTAAACACGCCACGTGTTTTGTGTGCCGAGCAAAGGAACGGAGCGAGGAGCCTTTTAAAATAGAATCGAGGGGGAGAGAACGAGCGCTTCCAAGACGAGTTTCGTGCGCCCGGTTCGCGAGGGGTGTAATTTAATACGTGGGAAGCAGAGAGGCACTTCGGGAACGGGTTCAGGCGTTTTAAAAACAATGATATACCTATAGGTATGTACAGTGGCTCCAAAAAGTATTCGTACACTAAAATCATCTACCTCTGAAATTCTGATTCCAATGAAACTTTATTTGTGTACAGAGCATGGTGTGTCCTGCGTGGAGCAATTTTTGCGGCAGCAAAATATCTTTTAAGGGGGCTGATAACGAATCTCAAAGTTTCACCGATTTTTCACGCTTTGAATACAAGCTTTTCTGTGTTCTTTTTTTATGACAGGGCGATAGAGTATTAAAAATTAAACATTTTCTATTCGAAAGGTTTTGCTTCATTAAGTACCATTACAAAGTTATTTTTAGAAATTGAGAGAAAACTCAGAAAATTCAACGCTGGTTTCACACCCCTTTAAAATGACATTTAGATGAAAAGAAGAGATTAATTCATACATATAATACTATCAAGATCTACAAAGTTTTATCAAATACTTCTATCAGACTCAGAATTTCCGGGTTAAACGAATTTATTTGTTACATAGTGTACGAATACTTTTTGGAGCCACTGTACATACCCACAAAATTTTATCCAATACTTCTATCAGACTCAGAATTTCCGGGTTAAACCAATTTATTTGTGACATAGTGTACGAATACTTTTTGGAACCACTGTACGTATAAATTCGCAGGAACGTATGCGACCGATTCGATCTTGTTTTCGCTCTTGTAGAATTTTGGGCTGCTCCGGCAAATGGAGCATGACCTCGAGCAGGGTCGAGGAAAGAATGTTTTGGCGCGAATCGCGTTTCCAGTGAAATATAGGGTTACGGCTTCCGTTCGAACGCTTTAGCGTAATACGGTTTAGGAAACATTTCACCGGGGAAGAGAGCATCGTCAAATATTTATCGAGAACGTTTTGCCCGTTTCAGGTTTTACTTATATCGTGTAACTTTAACTCTTTTAAATCTAGCCAACTTCCGATCAATGCGAATAATAAAACCCAAAAACCAATCTCACATTATTTGAACTCGCAGTACTCGAATTTATTAAACCAGGAAGGGCAGAAACATGTTCATTGGTTTTTTTAAAGATATACCAATTATTTCTTCTCACGTTAATCGAATTTTCGTTCGCATTGAACCCTGGCGCCAATTTAACATTAGAATTACCGACAATTATAGCACGTTTATTTACATGGAAGAGATCAAATTGAAAATTACATGAAAAGATATTGAATGCATAGAAAACAAATCTTTATTTATGTAGGATATGAGGGTGAAGGGGAAAACACACAAATCTTAGAAACGAAGAAAGTTAACAGTTTATTAAGAGAAAAACCACACAAGAAAGTTAATTTATTCGAACACACGCAAAAAAGAAGAACAAAAATCTGAGCGGCACTGCTTTCCGCGAATCTTCTTCTTATGAACGCAAGAAAATGATTACCGCCAAATTTGCAGGTCGCAACACGTTTACCTAAATCAATCGACTATCGTGTCATCTTTGTAACGGCTATTTTACGGAAAAATACTATGTCTTTCCAACGGTTATTCCGTGGAAGAATCCTACATTTATACTTTCTGCAGAAAATCGTAGTAAATTTTGAAAGCTTTACCACACTGAACTTATAAGGCTGCTATGAATAATCATCAATTAATCATTTTGATTGTTCTGATAGTTCTAGTGTTAAAATTTACCATGAATCGAATATCGTATCGCTTGAACTCGCATTAACCGAGACCTACCTGTACCAAATGAACGTTATTTTTTAATTACGTTCACAAGCTATGATAGTGAAATTAATTTAACGAGATTGCATTCATGCAAAGTTCAGGAAAACTAGATTGCTATACACCGCACACGATATTACAAATGTGACATGTGAGGATATTTAAATCGTTCGTAAGAGCAAAGAGTTTTTGTCGGTCGAAATAATTGTGGGATTACCTGCTCGAATGATTTGAATTTAGTATTCGATAAGCTCCGCGCGTTGTACAGGATGCGAATATACATACACGGTGTATGGAATGCGTGAATAAATATAGCCAGATGGTTGCAAAGAGTGAACACGTAACCTAACAGAATGTTTTTTCACTATTTTTCTTTCTCTTTGAAAAACAAACTTTTGGTATAAAAAGTAATCCATGATTATTAAATACACGTATTGCAAATGGCAGTTCAAGTATTCCGTGTGAATGTTATTCGTCACTTTCTGTTATGCTGTATCACGCCTTTTTTCTTCCTAATTGAAACATTTCAAACACCAATGCTCATTTTCTTAATTAATTCCTGAACGTACAAACGTAAAGACATATACTATGCGCCTGATGATACTTCGAATAATAACAAGCGTGTACACTAATTACTCATTTTGCGTGTGGCTGGCCTTTGTAAATATACCGTTCGTTCTAATTAAAATTATTATTCCCAGTAACTCGGTAGCATAAGCTAAAGAAACGTTTCGTAATGCACACGCGCGTTCAGCAAAGTATTAATCATTATGTCTATCTGTTGGGTTGTTTAACACTTTAATAATAATAATAATAATAATAATAATAATAATAATAATACATACACTCTATAATTATTCTAAATATTACTTAATTATAATAACTATTACTAATTCACTACATCTATTCATATGCACGGATCAGGGTGAACTGCCGAAACATGTGCGGTACAACCACGCTGTTCTATTGTTTCTACATTTCCCCTTCTTTCAATCTCACACACACACACTCACACTCACACTCACACTCAGTGTTTCATCTCTATCACTATCAATTTCGTTAAAACAAATTTATTCTCATTAACTGTTTGGGGCACGGTGGGATTAAAAATGTCCCACCTTTTTGATACGCGGTAATGCATGGTGGGACATTTTTAGACCCACCTCGAAATATTGCAATATCTGCACGCGCATAGGTTTATATTTAGTCTTACTCACGTAATGCAATTGGTAATACCATAAAAAAATGTTAGAAATATGTTTGCTTGTGTTGGAAAATTTCAACAGTTGTACGTACTTTGTTAATAAAAATATACCTATTTCGTTTAATTTAAAACGCTACAAAATTTCTGTGCACCTTGGGTCTATTCATTCTTTGAAATCATGTGCTTGAAAGAGTCAAACGACGAACATCGATCTAATACACTTAACAAATTTCGAAACGTAAATAATAAAATAATTTATTCAAGTTATCATCTAATTGTCATCGACACATTTCCTCATACAACGACTGAATGGAAATTATTATTAAGCAATATTTCTTGCTGTCGATAGCAGCAAGAAGGCGCATTCTAACAATACTCATTCTAACCAGTCCTCCTCTGGCCATTGTTCTTGCAAATAGATCCTTTGTTCCACCGTTGTCTTCGCGTCCAAGAACGAGTTCGTTAAGTAACCTTATTGACCGGTTCGTTACCAGGCCCCGGGATGCAACGTGATTCGTTTCTTCCTTTCTCCTTTCTGCTCCTTTCGGTCGCGACCGCTCGGTTATTAAAACAACGTTAGTCTATTCTTTATCGTTTCGCTATCCAAACAGAAACGCGGTTGATCGAATCCGCGTGTCCGCGTTCTCGATGTCTGTGATTGGTCACAGGATTAACCCTTTGCACTCGAGAGGTGACTGTTAGCCGACTAATAATATTAACTTCAAAGATTTTCAAGTGCAACATATTTACCAAAATTGGCTTATGTTAAACCACGTTTCATTTAATTAACCCTTTGACTGCTATGGACGCGTATATGCGTCTGACGAAAGTTACTCGCGTGGATTATGGACGCGTATATGCGTCTGACGAAAGTTACTCGCGTGGATTATGGACGCGTATATGCGTCTCTGATGGTAGTTACTCGCGTGGATTATGGACGCGTATATGCGTCTCTGATGGAAGTTACTCGCGTGGATTATGGACGCGTATATGCGTCTCTGATGGAAGTTATTCGTGTGAGTTATGGACGCGTATATGCGTCTGATGAAAGTCACTCGCGTGGATTATGGACGCGTGTATGGGTTTCTCAATTTTTCCGATTTCCAATTTAAGCAACACAATTGCTAATAGAGCGCTGTCCACGCGAGAGTATTTAGCAGTCAAAGGGTTAAGTCGTATACTAAAATTTAGGTATACGACTATTTAACTTCCGGACTTTTTCTCATGGTTGAGAAACGTATAGATTGACTTGTACGAATCTTAATTTTATTTCGTTCAAATAATATGTGAAACTTACTGAAAATCATTCGAGGGTAAAAGTATTGACTAAATATTGTAACCTCATTCGTTAGATCCACTCTTATACATTTTTATAGATACCACACAGAGTTTATGAAATATTTAACGATAAAAGTGGAGTGTATGCGATTTCATGGTTTCATTTTTTTTTTTTTTTTTTTTTTTCAAGAAAGGCAATAGTCCGTAATTGTAGAAACCATGGATTTGTAATCGCGTGGATCGAATTCCTATTACGCCAAGATACATTTTTTCAATTGAATTCTATTCCCTTGCAGGGAAGCAGAAACTGGTCACCAAAACATCGATCAGAATTTAATGTATTGCATTAAACTTTTAGATTCAATTACATTACAAGAAACGTGCCGCAGAAGGAAAAACACGGAGCCGGTGGTTTCCCAGTTTAGCGTTCTTTGTCACGCTTTTATTCGGAGATGCACTTTTCTTTATAAAGCACGATCCTCGTTTAATAAAATAAACCACTCGAATCTGTGTAAGACTTGCAAGCAAAAGTTTGTAAAAATTAAAAATTCAATGAACGCCAATAGCGGAACAAGCTAACAAATATTCGCTGGAACTGAATTAAAAACCTGTAATTTTTACTTTTTCAACGAACTACACTGAAATGGAACCCCTCCTTATACGAATACCCATTATCTGAAAACATTGTTCGCAAATATTTTACTATCCAAACAGAATATCGTCTAACAAGACTTCTTTATTTTAAAGGGTCATTTAATTCGAAACAGTGAAACACAGATACAGGATACACAAAATATTTCAACAAACTGTTAATCCTCTCAATGTCCATTTAAATAAATATAGTTTGGCATAAGAAAAAGTAGTAATTATTCTATTCTCCGAAAATTTTTTTATCCCGTCAGTTATCAAATGATAATTTCTCAAATTTTCAGACACAAAGGTCTGAACAGTTATACACCTTAATTTTAATATATTAATCGATCAAACTAAATGAAATGTAATACGAGCGAATCTTAATAAAAATTTTCGATATTAAAATATTGGACAACTAAGAGTTACCTCTCAAGTGCAAAGAGTTAGTTCGTATAAGAGAGGTTCCACTGTATCTGCAAACGATCACAACCGATTTCAACCACGTTCTTTCGTCCCTGGCGTCATCGAATCACTTTGCACGGAAAAGCCTCGAGCTTTCCCAGGTCCAGAGCCTCGGAAGGACGAGGCGAGCCGTCAGCTCGTCATCGAGGAAACGAACACGAGCCCGCGAGCACGGTCGACACACATTTCTGATCGGAGAAGAAAAGCGGCCGGCAACGGGAAATCGATTTAGACGTCTCACAAAAGCGGATTCGCCTTGATCCGTTCGCCGGACGTTCTCTTTTCATACACGGCGGACAGCTCGATTTTTCCCCGCCCCTCGACACATTTTCCCCTCTTTCGGGGTCTGTACAGGGTGACTCACCTAACACGCGCAACCCTTGATAATTCTTCACCCTTAGCGCTTCGTGCATTTCTTTTCTTCGTATAGAACAGTCTCTTTTTCAAACAATTTTGATTTCTTCGTAGAAAATACTTGTTTACCATCGCTTAGCTTTATATTTTTGACGTAACATTCTTCCATGTGTTTAATTATAAAAATAGGTCGGAAAATAACTTGATGATAAAGCATCTGGAATGTGATCGTATTAAATACAGAATGTCTTCGGAGCCAACGAAGCGCTAAGGGTTAAATTATACGTCAGTCGAAGAATCGAAGACCACCGATGCAGAAACTGATTGCATTACTGCATTTAACCCTTCGTGAGCACGTATGATTGGTGGAGTGGGATCCATCTCGTTCGAGACTACCACTTTCAACAAATCCGAAACAATTCTGGGTTACTTCGGAAATCTCCCATTTTAACACTAGGTTTACCAAAGGGTCATTTTGATTCCTCAACAAATCCGAAACAATTTTGGGTTACTTTTGAAATCTCCCATTTTAACACTAGGTTTACCAAGGGGTCATTTTGACTCCTCTGAGAAAACTTTTAAGTTTGTAGAACATACAATCTTCATAATAGATAGGTCAATTTATATTTTTTCTAAAAAATCTAATGTTAATGTACCATAGATACTTAAAGTCAAACGTTTGTAGACTTAGTAGAGAGGAAATACAAATTTCGAAAGACTGTCGAGCTATAAATAGGATTCATCGCGGTTGAAATCGACCCGGTGAGCCCTCGAAGGGTTAGAAAAAACTGAATCGTATATTCCTAGAAACTTTGGTCGTATAAAGTATAGCTGGCAAGAAAGCTAAGTCAATCTTTAAATGATCAGACATACCCTTTTTTTTAAATCGTACAAAATTTTTGTACTCAACCAGCTCTCGATCGATCCACCATTCGGTGTGCACAAATTGGGCGCGGCACACCCTGTACATAGCCACGGCGAAGAAGGCAACGGTAGAAAAAACGTTACCCGGAGGAAACCGCGTTCTCCACGGTTTATTGTGCGAGTTAGGAGGTACGTCTCTCCGGCATTGTGTCCGAGTCGCCGCACGAGGAGGATCCCCCATTTTTTACTCCCTCCGCTCGCAAGAAAAGAAACGTATTCGTTCTGTTCTTTAATCGACCTTGACCGTGCTCTCTGCTCGATAGCCACGACAATGGCGCGCGACCGTCGACGGGGACGGGCGCGTTCTCCAGCCTTTCGAGCTCCATGCCAACGAGAAACGTTTCAGCCGAGCCAGCTTGATAAATCACGTATACCGTCGGGCTTGGAAAGGCGAATCGAACGAACGGGCGTGTTCAGCGAAAAATGGCAGAATTTTTAGGCGGCGCGGGGAATCTTAACCCTTTGCACTCGAGAGCTAACCGTTAGTCGTTTAATGATACTAACTTCAAAAATTTTCAAATTCGGAATATTTACTATGATTCACGTATATTAAACTTCATTTAGTTTAGTTAAGTCTCGTATATTAAAATTTACATATATGACTATTTAACGTCTGAAAATTTGCGAAACTATCATATGCTAGGATTACGATGTCCCATGAGAGGGGACAGCCGAGTGCAAAGGGTTAAACACTTGGCTAACCGAATAGGAAGATCTCCCATTTTCTCCTCAACAAAGCGCTGCCATTGATTTTATTCACTTTTGTTGTTAATAGTTAGTCTTGAACCCGTGTTTACAATTACAAAATTCAATTTATTAAAAATTGTACTTTGGAAAAGCAGAAAATACATTTCATGAACTGTGAACAATACTAGTCCAAGGTTAATTAATAACATAAAAGTAAATAGAATCAATGGCGGCGCTTTGTTGAGGAAAAAATGAGAAATCTCTCCATTTGGTTGGCTAAGTGTTAAAACAGCACGGTGGAACTTGGTTTAAATAAACTGGAAGGGAGGCAAAATTAGATGAACCTCTGTTATCGGAACTACTCGGTTTGTCTGAACTGCCTTGTACCTCGACATACTCGGATAAAAGGAGTTCTACGGTTCAGTAGTGCACGCTTAATCGTCTCACTTAGGGATTCTGACGCGCGACAATTATCCGTGCAAAGTGTGCGCGTCGATACAATAAAACGTGTACGCTACTGTGACCGACGGAGTGCGCGCGCGCAAGAGTTCGCGTTTCGAGGGCAAATTATTTTGGCGATGTAGGGAGAAAATTGGTCGAGCGGTTGATGTACCGGCGGTTCTAAGATAGAAGTTGAACGACGCTCTCGTTCGCTAGGTGACTACGCTTTGACCAATTATGTCTAGACTTCTTGGATCCCAAACATGGCCGCCGCCTACGGGCAAATGGTAGCCGAGGACGAGCAGGCGCTTTTTTTCCGACGAGGGACGATACAAGGTTGCTTTGATTAATAGTTTCATTCGAAAGCGAGTTCGCCGCGAACGTATTAGACAGATATTCCTTCGATGCGTGTGACATTGAATGCAGAAACGCTACGGTTGAAAGAAATTTCAAGGAGAATTTTTATTTCGATACCGTTCTTACTTTCTCCGTGCCAATCCGTTTAATTGAACACAATAAACCGCGCTTTCCAAAAGAAAAGTTTCTCGTGACAATGATCTCGAATCTCGAGAAACTGTACCAACCGCAGTTTGCGTTTACCGACGATAACTCGCGAATTAACTAATGCAAAAATACAGAGAGACAGAGGCACAAAACCGGATCGTTTTATTGATGACCTCGAGGGAGCAGCAGCTCGCGATGGAAGACCTTGATGAAAATTGCTCGCTAACCGATCGACCGATAATTCAACGAATTTTAATTACACGAGTGGGTTTTTTCTCTGCTTCTTATTTTTATTGTTTCATACAAAACGCAGGTACATAATACTCGAATTTTATCGTGGCAACAAAATCTACAATTTACGTGCCTAATTAGGGCGTGTCACTATGTGTGTGTAGCAAGGAAATTCGAGTAGAAAGGATTATCAAACGGCGAGGCGGTGAATCGACGCAGTCGTTCGATTCCATGGGAACTGCTTAAATATTTCCCCGCGAAAGCGTCGCCCACGGGCTAAAACAATTAAGTGATAGAGTGTCTTTAGCCGGATGGCGGGTGAAAGGGTCCGCCGCCACGTTGTTCTGCTCGCCTAGTATATATCCAGCCAGGAATGGTGGCTCGCCATGAATTCCAATTTGCACGATTAATTGTAACGAAACTAAGCTTCCGCGGGGCCGCGCAATTCTCCGTGGAAAACATTTCTTAATTGAAAACTCGCCGTCAGCCAAGCGGAACGGCCTGCCATTTGATTCTGCCCGTGTGAACTTTTTTGCAATTACCGCGGATCTAGACGCGGATAAATTACTGGAATTCTTGGTTATTTTAAGCGTGGTCGCGGGGCTACGGGCGGTCCAACGTGTACCTGGTTTTATTGAAGCGATCAGAATAGCGAGCTTTTGATAAAACATATAAACGTAAGCTTACAAAGAAAAGTTCACCCACTTTAATTGCGTGCAGTGATGTCACGTTGAAATCAATATAGCAATGTAATCTCAATTATAAGATAACGCATATATACGTGCGTATCGTAACAAATAATTTTACGAACACCTATAAATATACGTCTAATAAAAACTAAAATATCGAAACTGCAGTTGCACCTTGCAATTGCTCCGATATGCCTCTTAAAAGAACCACGATCACCGGCAGATCGACCTCGATAAACCACGTAATGCTTTCCCCCACCGATTTCCCTAGCATCGCATAAAAAAGGTATCTACAATTCGACCCAGTTTCTGAAATCGCCCTGCACGTCTTTTTTCCGTTACGCCATAAACTACGCAAAACTATAAAATGGTCGAACGCGTGTCTTGACCATGAACGTCAAAAAAATTATCAGCTCAACACAATAAAGTATTTTACCGATTCACCTAGCTCGAAACGACCAAGCGACACGTATCCTCCTATTTTCCCTTGCGAAACTGTTTCTGAATACGATCGAGTATAATTCGTATCGTCAATTAATTATAGGCAGCAGGAAGATTATGACGGAACACGAAAACAGCCGGAAACAGCGTGCATAATCGATGCGAAAAGCGGTCGCGCAAATATTTGCATCTATTTTATGCGCCATCCATGCTGCTGAATTTTGGATGCATGCTATTTTTAGCGGAATAGACCGTGCCCGTCGATCTATTCTTTAGTACGCGCGAGCAAGCCCGTTATTACTTCTTACCGCCACCAACGTTGACACACGCGGTTAATTTAATAATTTCGAGACGCGAAACAAAAGGTGAAGGGGAGAAATCGATAGGAGAGTCTGAGGGACACAGGTTGACGCACAAAGTACTCGTCGTTTCGTCCCTGTGACACGATTGATGCCAATTAAACAGCCTCGTCGGACCGACGATGAGTGCGCTTCGCGCAAGTAGCGACGGCTTTGTAAGAGAGGGAAAAAAAGAGAAAAAAAAAACACGACAAATCTACGACGGCAATGGTAGGTCTAATTCACAAAGTGTGGAGAACGTTTCGTCGCGACTTTCACGACACAATTAATTCACAAAGGTGGAAAGGAGACCGCAAAAGGTGGGGGGGTGGGATGGCGGGATGGAACGGCTCGACAGCGTGAGGCTCTTGACGCGAAGAAAGAAGTACCGGCAAAATTGTAGCTGTTGTAACGAAGAGGATTGCGATCAAAAGCAACCCTCTGTCGATTAATTAGCTACAGGTGTAAATTTATGACGATACTTGAAAGGACTACAACGATGAGTAAAATTAACTGACAATGATGTGAGATTCGTAATACCGATTTACAATCGATCGATGGTGTACGAAATGCGCTAGAGTACGATGATAACGCGTTACCGCGCAATTTCGAATATTATACTGTATTCTCTTGACCAAGTATTTAATAGAAACGCTTACGTTATGTAAATCAGAGGAAAGTGACAGATAATGCGGTATACATAGCATAATGAAAAAAGGAGATATCATTATCGTTGTCGCGGGGGTGTACATCCGTAGTTTAATCGGAAAAAGTAATAACCGATAGGCGCGAGAAGGCATCTCATTGATCCAACTGTAATTTTACGCACTGACGGTTTGATATAGCTGTGACTTACTGACTAAAAGTATGGCTAAAGTAAAACGGTACCATATGATTGCTATCGAACGATAGCTGGATTGCCTGGATGCGAAGGATAAAGTAGAAAGAGGAGGCGGAAGGGTGCGGTAGACATATTAGAGCAAATGACAAGACTCACCTTGTCTGAGGGTATGTTGCGCGAACTCATCGTAGATGGTGGCGAGGGTGTCGCAGGGAATCCAGAGGCCGTCCGTAATTCGACCCAAAGCCGACTTTCCAAATGGCACAGGTATTTAACAAATGGTGACAGCAGTGAAAAGCCAGTGTGCGACGCACTTACTCGATGAAAACACACTCACCCACAGCTCACTATTCCGGGACCATTTCGGCCCGAGCCTTCTCGCTGCCCGATCACACACTCCGACACCTGTCGTTACTTGTACATGTCGGGCGCAAAGTATTTGGGTAACATCTTGCAAATAATGCACGGAATACGCTCTATAGTTTGCACCGCACGCACCCACCGTCCCAGTCTCGGAGCCAAACACATAAAATGGCGATTCTGAGACGATGCAGCCTTCCGGGAAAGCTTCGGTCACAGAGTACGCGATTGGACTAGTCGCCCTGTTCGATGTTCACGACAGGTGGCAGTGGGAGGCGTACCAAACGCGCCATCCTCGGCGAATTTTGAAAACTCTTCAGAAACCGGATTTCTGAGGACAATGCAAACGAAGCTTGTTTAAACATTTTGAAAATTAGAAATTGAAAATAATTTTTATATTACTTTTATTCTAATTATTATTATTATATCTTTTGTATATTTGACTGAAAAACTTTTGTAATTTTCATTCTGTCGTCAAAAATAAAATACTCGATAATATTGATGATTAACACTAGTGTGAATGTTACTTTATGCTACTTCTACCTTAATATTGTAACATAACCTCTTTATTTGATCTGAATATTGTAACATTTTGACAGTTTCCGAATGACAGATTACACTGCTTTATTCAAGCGTTAATTCGCGTGTATATAATTGTAAATTATGTATAAAGCTAGAAACCACACAAGCATTTGACGCACAATGATATTACTGTGATAAACTGTTTATGAAAGTATTTTTAAAAATGTCTGCAATTATAGATGATAAAGTGGTCGCAGGAGCAAAATCCGCAAATGTTGTTAAAGAAGATCCTATTGTAGCATTGACGGTATATACACTGTTTTAATAATACAGTTTAAACGATTGAAACAACATATTCTTTTTATCGCTATACAAAAAATAACTTATTTCCCTTATTTTCTCGGAATGTAATAAGTATTTCGATATGTAGAAGAAAATATGATTTCATGATTAAATTTACCTTTAAATTTCATTTTTATTTCTGTGAAACTTATTTAAACTATTTATTTTAGGAAAAAGTAAATGCATTATATTTTTTTCGAGATCACTATTTTGAAAATCACTCTATTGAAGAAGCAATTAAAAAAAATAGTGACGTAGAAAAAGAAATGAAAGATACTTTAAATAAATTTGATGAATGTAAAGGATATGAAATTGATGGATCACGAGCAAAATATTATTACCTAAAGGGAAAGGCTCTAAATGTTACAGAACGTTTTATACCTCAAGCAGAAGAGTTACTAACTAAAGCAGTGAAATTAGAACCTAACTTAGTAGAAGCATGGAATGAATTAGGGGAATGTTATTGGAAAAATGATGATATTGACCAAGCAAAGAATTGTTTTACGGGAGCATTACGTCATGTAAAATTTTAATTTCTTATTGTTTTTCAATTACATATCATATAATTAAACTATCATAACAAATATTGTAGGGTAGAAATAAAGTATCCTTAAGAAATTTATCAATGGTACTTAGGCAAGAACCAATCCCTAATGTTGAACAACGAATACAAAATATACAAAAGGGAGTGGAATATGCTAAAGAAGCAGTCAGTCTTGACACATCAGATGGTATTTCTTGGGCAATATTAGGAAATGCTTATTTGTCTTCCTTTTTTACAATAGCACAAAATCCTGCAACTTTACGTCTTTGTATGTCAGCTTATGCACAAGCAGTAAGTTGTTTTATATTATGGTTCAATTTTATTTCATTATTAAACAATAGTACAATGGTAAGCAGATGTAAATTATTTGTAGGAAAAAGATATTGTGGCTGGAAATAATCCTGATGTATTCCACAATAAGGCAGTGGTAAGCATTCTATTATTTCCTCTATAATACTGATGAAATTTAGTACCTGGTATTCATCTAAATAAATTATAACATTAGGCTTTAAAGTATCAAGAAGAATATAGTTTAGCATTAAAATCCTTTGAAAGAGCAATGTTATTAGATCCAGCATGGGAAACACCACATAATAAAAGAGATGAATTGCTACAATATTTAAAAGATGTACAGAATTCAGTAAATCATAATGGAAGAGTAAAACCGAAGAGATTGTACCAAATGATAAGGGTATCTAAATCTTTGTTAACAATTTACTTTATCTGTAACGAAAATATGCTTCAAAATGATCTTCACTTTGTAAGATCATACAAATCTAATACATGATGTTGGTACCTATACATATTTATAGGTTTCTGATTAAATGTAGGCATTGGATGTTAAGCATTTGGGACCATACAAAGATGGCTCTTTCACGTCTGGTCAGAAGACTGTAAAATTAGATTTAGTATCGCTAAAAGATTTAGCACTTGGGATAAATCCAGAGAAAGTTATATTTGGAAAAGTAGTGTGTTGGATACAAGACACTGAATGTGTACCTTTGTGAGTGCTTTTTCTAACTTTCAATATGAAATAATATTTGAAATTGTGAGTAACAAATACATATTGAATTTTTCAGTGCTTTTTGTCTCGTTGACGAAGAGAAAACATGTATTGCTGTAACGGTATACAACCTTGCTAAAGGTCGTGGAGTTACTATAGGAGATTCTGTTGCTATACCTGAACCTTTTGTGATTCATCAAAAATTTTCCTACCTGAATAACGTTAGTATTATTGTACTAGCATATACGCTTTTTTGAATGTTAAAGATGATTATGTGAACATATTCTGTTTCAGGATTTTGACTTCAAATCTATACGCGTTGAAACTCCAGTTATATTGGTTGTTAATGGAAGAAAATTAGGTAGGGAGCAACAAGCATCTGCGAAATTGCATACCTTTAAGAAAACTGATTGAGCTAAATGCACAAACTTTTATTCACGAATTTATAGTGAAACGTAGCTAGTGACAAAACTCCTTCTTATCCTTAATTCAAATCAATGTCACTATCAAAAGTCAATGTGATATTTAAATTTTGAATCTAAGTATTATTATACATTAATAGAATTAAATAACCTTACCACAGTCAATATTTCTGGAGATAGGTCGGTACACTTACAGTTGTTGCGTGTGTTTACTTAGGGATATATCGTTCAAGTTAGAAGCGATAAAATTTTAAAAACGTTTTAAACAATTTGTTTTTTACACGAAAGTTCATGTCATAAGTATTGTTATATTTTATTTATCATACGTTAAATTACAAAAGAACTTGAAGAATCCGAATTCATCTATTTATATGAAATTTTCTATATATATATAAAAAGCCAATTCATTTAAGTAATTGTGTCTTATAGAATATTTTTGAAGTGTAAAAAAACATTTCTACGTGTTATGCAACAAGCAATATAAACGTTTATATATAATAAATCAATAAAGTTTTATAAAAATTAGCGGGTACTTATTCTTCAAGTTCTTTCTGTTAGCTTAAACGTCAGTTACATGATAATTTATATATATATATATATAATATAATTGAATTTCGTATAAAAATACTGATTTTTGTAATACACCCTGGTGTATTTTTCAGTGTTTAAATGTGAAATCTTCCTTTGAGGAACATTTGAACATTCTTGAATTTTTAACCATCTTGTTTCATACTTTTATCGTTTATTATTATAAGTATAATTTTACGAAGATACTCAAAAGTTTAAGCAAACGCGAAAGATAAAATAACGTTCAACAAGGTCAAATAAACTGACTTTTTCCTATGAGTTTCACTCAGTCGTTTCATCGTGCCAATGAAATAAATTTCGCTCCGCTCGTATGAAACATACATACTCATTGTTTTTTTACACTCGAATACTTATGTCGCCTCATTTTAAATTCAATTTAAAAAACGTCCATGACTTCATAAAGATAAAACATAAAATACACTGCGCGTATATTTATTTTCGAAAGTTCCGGCTCACCGAACTTCGATTACGCTTTGGAAATAAAATCAACGCGAGAAAAAAAGAGAAGAAGACTACGAGATCTGTTTTCGGATTTGTCGCTACATTTTTGAGGAGCTTAAACAAAGGATACAACAGAACATTTATTAAATCAATATCAAGAACGGAACGACAAACACGGAAACAGAAAATCGCGCGTTTTTTCAGTCACCATTGAGAAAATTGCTTGTGATACACATAATTATATATATATATGTATTTAAAACGTTTGTATAAAAATGTTTTCTATCGTCGATTATAATAATAAATACTTATTTAATAACAACGTAGTGGTTGGGCGTTCTTCTATTAAAACCTATTGTCCGTTTGACGGAGAAACAACGGTAAACATCAAGTGGAGCGTGGCCAACGACTCTTTGTACACTGTATTATTCGTTGCTTCGGCGACCGAATAATCATTCTTCGTCCAAGGTCATCGGTCATCACCCGTCTCGCGTAAACGTATACACGTACACGTAGTATACCGTGGTCTTCCACGTGAAGATTCAAACGCGATACGTATCTCTTATATACGTAAGTAAAACGAAGGTACGCCAACGTTTATCTTCTTTGTGGCCGTTCTTTTTTTTTTCTCCTTTCACATGTTCTCCTCCCATAGCTTAAAGTAATTGTCGATCACCTCGAGGAACCATTCGCGTCGCCGGGGATCCTTGAAGATCGGCGCCAGCGTCCGCAATTGCAATTGTAGCAGCGCCTCGTTTCCCAGCAGCCCGTCCAGTTGCTTCAGCAACATCGCGTCCCCGTGCAGGTTCAACAGGCTGACGTACGAGAAAATGTAGTGCTGCTTTTGGAGCCGTTCCACCGCCCATGCCTCGACGGTTCGGTTCCCGCTCGCCGCCTGTATGGAGCCCATGTGCTCCGCGTACCACGGCGAAAAGTAGTTGCTCAGTTCGACGTTCGATAAGTCCGCCACGCCACGCGTGTTCAGCCGCTCTTTGATGCGCAGGTACGCTTGTGGCATGTACACGAACACCTGAAACGGACGCAGCTGCTTTTATCCCTTAAGAGGTGCGATGGTAGCAAACAGCATTCCATACACCACAATTGTTAGTATCAGGCGTAGCTATGAATTAACGAGGAGGACCAATGTGTGTGAGATTGTTTAGCATCGGTTGGTAAGGTCAAGCAGTGCACAGTTAATTGTCGCGTCGCGATCCTGGTGGCGCGACAATTATTTGGGAAGGTTGTGAAAATTGATGATTGTTATCTTCTCAATTTCTGTTGTTTGAAGGGTGTGAGGGCATTTCACGAATACTTTTCGTAGTCATTGTATACTTGTATCGATGAGAATGATAAAAAAAAAAAATGGATTCATAACAATTTTCGAGTTTTGGTATCTAAATAAAGCGTGTAGAATGTTCATGCACTTGGATGAGAGTGCGTGTTACTGGGTATAAATGTGTGGAATTCGTTGTTGAAATTAGTTAGGCGGTCAAAGTGTTAACGAGGACCATTTGTTTTCCTATATTTCCTTGTCGCTTCTAATGGCTCGACGTGGGTGTCCGTTCAATTGGCCAGAGTATCCATCAGCGCCATTATTCTACTTGTAATCTAGTCTTTAAGGCCCTCGTGTGCTGGTAAAAGGAGAATGTAAACGATGCATCGATCCACACGCGTATTTCCTCAGGCTGTAATTTTGGTTGCACGTAGACGAGCAATTAGGCTGTTGAAGGAGGGCTTCGGTAACATTTTGCAAGCGAACAGCGTCGTTTTGAAAATGCTAAGCGGAGATTGAAATGGATTCTTGGAAGTGTACGGCCAGGAGCAATAAATTTCATGCACTCGTAAATTGTTATCCCGATGCAAGCATTAAAGCGAGATACGAAGATTGAAGTGTTATTGTTACGCGCGCATGATCGATTATGCATGTGTGTGTGTGTGTGTGGTTCTTTAGAAGAATAAGAAATCGTTTGAGTACACGGTGAGATAAAGTCAATAAATATGGATGTAATTGGCAGAAACGTAGGATTTATCGCTTTGCCAATGCAAATTTCAAAGCAGTCCTTGAGAAGGACATCTTCAACGACTACTTTAATTATATAAACTTAATTATTTTTAATTCTTCATTGCGTACCATTAGAAATTTCACCAACGAAAGTTACGTAATCTTTGTCTGATCGAATAATATGACACCCATACGCGAACGAGAACCTCTTCTTATTTACCAACGGTAAACATTTCGATGTGAAACCCATAACTTTGAATCACATGAACTCTTCTAGCAGATGTCATTTTAATTAGCCTGGTGCCACGTAGAAACGGCAGCTGTGAGATAAATGATGCTCTGATGGCTCTTATGGAGCCACGTTTCATAGCATCGCAGTATAGACATAATGTTTCAAAAGAGAATAAATTGAGTAAAGCATTTGTACGCAAAGCAACGCAAAAGAAACTAATATGTATTCGTAAAATAAATGATGAAAAACTGAATAGTATAGTGTACTTATGTTCAAATGAATATCAAATGGTTATTAGATCACTATATTAGATACTTACGAACAAAATGATATTTAAATTATAGTGGAATCCTGTTTATGCGGACAAGTTAACGATCACCCCCTTTTCAGATATACAATGATGGACAAAAGTTCAAGAGTCAACGAGAACAAATTAATCGATTTATAAAAAATAACATAGTAAACAAAATTCGTATTCCATGCTAATCGATAAATAGTGTTGTACTCATAAAAACAATAAAAATGACAATATTTGCAAACCATAAAGCTATGCTTTATATTGTCTTCCACTCTTAAACTTTTGTCCGCTACTGTACCAACCGAGAACTGAACCTGAAACGAGGTTCCACCGTGATCTAGCGCGATCCTCACCTGATACAAAGAGTTGCCGGTGACGTAGGCGGCGATGTAGTGCGATCCAAAGTGTTTGATGAACCGCACTACGCTCCCCGTGTCCCCGATCGTGATGTTCTCCGCCTCCCGGAGAACAGTTTCGTCCAGGATCATCGTGCCCGCGGTGCCGGCCAGCCTCGTGTTCTCCCGGAACCTGGCGACGCGCACCAGCACGTAACAGTATTCGCCGGTGATGAACGAGGCGTTGATACCAAGATGGCGGGCGATGGCCGCCTTCGACCAGCTTCCGGTGAACGCGCGCCACGGCCTTTCCAGCCGTTCGAACGCGAAGTCCCGGAAGTAGGCCTGCAGGAGCTGGCGGACGTTGTCGCAGAACTCCATGTGGAAGTCGCCGTCGAACACCGCCACCTGCTGGCGCTGCCTGCTAGTGACCGGCGCCGGGTTCCTGAAGACGTCCAGCATCGGCTCCCGGAAGATCCAGGTGTCTGTGTCGTTTCTGGGCACCACCCTCATGCTAATGCTCAGGTAGCCGTAACGGGTGAAGATGTTCACGGCTGCGCCAAGGCGCGGCCCCTGCGAACGTACACCCGCCAGCAGCGCGATCAGCCATGCCAGCAGCAGGAATCGCGTGCGCGACCACATCTCTAGCTGCTGCCTGCGGCGAAACCACCTGAAACGAAAGAAAGGTTCGAGTCGTTGATGGCTGGAGCTTCGACGAAGGGAAGAAACGACGATAGTACGGTGGTATGTATCGTTTTACGGCGATACGTAGACTCGAGGCGTCGGAGCATCTGCTATTCGAATACTCGAGTAATCTTCTTACGCGGCTCTACTTATGTTGCAGAAGTTATGCGACTTAGAGGTCAGAAAGATAGAGTATATGAAAATGGTGTAAGTGAAAAATTAGAAAAACTTTTCTTTCAATTATTTATCAATTACGTCACATGGAAATGAGCTAAAGCGTAAAATTGTAGAGAAAAGGTTTCGACTTAGATCATCTTCGTTAGGAAAGAATTACGCGTATTGTACTAGGTGATTTAGAATAATTGTGACAGAGAGAAAATAAGTTCTTGTCAGCTTTGAAAACACACATTCCAGGGTAAAAATGTAAGAGGATTGTAATGAAGCGTTTAGCGGCCACCTGACCCGACCGCTTTGCAACTTCTTTGCGGATTCCTGCCGTTTCTTTCAGCGGTTTGTAAACCAGCGTTTCTTACATTGTCTACTTTCGCTCAAATTTCTGACATTGTGGAAATCGTACGACCACGTTTCACTCCACCATGGAAGTTAATTTTCGACACAATTTAATCGTCAATCTTCGTTCGATAACCTATCTTTTGTATAACTTTCAAAAATAAAAAATCATAAAAGTTACACTGGAATTTAAAACACCGATTATAGAGTCATAAATAATAATGTTGTGAACTTCTCTACAGCTTTTCATATTTTGATAACACCATTAACATCCACAACACCATTAACTACAACAACAATCAAAGTTTACGAAACAAAGTATCATCTCTCACAGAATCGATCTAAGATGATCCATACCGGGAATCGCGATTTTCGTGACGTCCATCGGCGCCTCGAGTCGGCGAGCACACGCACACATTCGCGATCGTAGATCGCCGCGAGTTATCTCGTTTTGTAGGTCTAGGTGCACGTCGCACGTTTGCAGAAGCGGTTACGTGGCCTTCATCCCCACCTGATCGACACCTTGGACTATCGTGGTTGTATCCACTCCGTGTAACCCTTTCCACTTGTCCATCGAGATCCACGTGCATGCATTTTTCATCTATCAAACGTTCTGGAGAGATCTACCGGAAATTACGGTTCTTAAATCATTTTAGGCGACGAATCCAATTCAGTTACTGATAATATACAGTAAAGTTCCAATATTTTACTTTGTTTAATTTCTTTTTTCGTCGATTGAGCTTCAGTTTTGCTTATTTTCACAGCAACTAAGTTTCAGCCTTCGCCATCTTGGTTTGTGAATTTTCTACTTCACAGATACCAGACGGAAGGGTTCCGCGGAATTTGAGGAATCTAGGTGATCTAGGGGAAAATGGTTCCTAGCAGAGGAGTCCTTGCAATCTCGATGGTCCCTCGTTCGTCGCGGTTCGCCGCATGCATCTTGATAAATGTCCACGCGACACGGTTGATCGTTATGCACGTCGGCTACGATTTATGCGCCACTTCGTGTTAACGGTATATCGCACGGGGACTAGTGGTGCGTTCGACAATGAAAAGCATTGAACGGCTCACTTCCGTGTCGATAACTGGACACGGCGCGGAGACGGTTCGAAGCTATTTGCTTCGATCGTAAATTTATGCAGAAATCAATTCGCGGTACGCGAATGAAACGTGTGAAACATTATACCGTGGTTCGTTAAACGATCAAATTTCAAATTATTTCTACATCCCTAATGTAGTTCTTCATTTCGTATCTGTCGACATTTTTCCTAATTTAGAGCGTCTACTCTTTTCATACGATTATACTTCATGATTCACACCCCATTTACGTTCACCTTCCAGGTATCTATTGGAGATTATGGGTAAAAAGGAAGAAGTAACGATAACTTTCTTTATGAGATTAAACTAGTTTATTTCTAAGGGAAGGTATATTTTTTTGTACTAGATCTTTACGATCTTTACTCTTATTCTTATACACAAAGTGGTGTAAACATTTCACTTGTTCCTAGAACCTTTTTAACGCATAGCTCAACCTCGCACATATATTTCCTCTGAGAGATTAATTTTTGTTTATACGTTAGAACGTATTTTATTTCCAACGGTATCTTTTCCTCAAATCAGAAAAAAAGCAGGGTGCAAGAAACAACATTACTCCTGCCAGATAGCCTCTTACAGGAACGTGATCATACGCATTAGAGTTTCCGATAGCGTGCCTCGATACTAATCGTTGAATCCTTCGTGTCATCTTTTTTCCATGCGAGCACGACTATGAGAAAGTGTTTCAAGAGCAAGGTTTCGAGGCAGTATCGTGAAACGATCACGCGCGGAAACCGAAGGTTGTTCTCGGCCCTTGGACTTCTTCCAAGCTGGCAATTGTCCTAGCGATGCGGCGGTTTTGCCTCGAGATCCGCCTCTGGAGGAATACCGCTGGCTAATTACCCGTTGAACGGTTCTCCGTCCCGAGAAATCTTGACAATTATACGCGACTGCTTTTTCTTTCCCGTTCGGCTTACTCAGTGTAGCTAGTCGCCATTACGTTTTGCTATTCCAATGAATTTAAACCAGAATACTTCTATATATTTGTACTGCAAATGAAAATGCAAATTAACTGTTGTGCAGGTAATGATACTGTAAATGATCCAAAGAACTAAATTTTATTTGTCTGAGGGTATTAAAAAATTGTAGATTAAGAAAATCCATTGTCGTTAAGATTTTACATTAAATTAATTTCCACGAGACAGTGTGCAACTCAGACTATTTCATTACTTGTAATGTTAATGTACATTTAAAAAGAACCTAGTGCCTATTTAATAATAAATAAATAAATAAATAAATAAATAAAATCACAAACGCTGTTCTTACATAGCAACTGTACATTATAACACTAGAGTTACCAATGATTAAAGTATACATCCTCATTCGCAGCAAATAAATCAGATTGGAAATACATCTTTATTCGTGCTTCTTGGAGGAAGTTATAAATTTTCGAAACCGCGACACGACAAATCCATTTAGCCTCTATGAAAAATTACAAAATGGCCATTTTGATCACCCCTATAGTTCCGCTGTTAAACAGAGTACCGTATCGGAGCGTCCATTAATACGGTAAACCGCGATCGTTGCTGTAAGAGAGTAACCGCAGCAACAAAGAAACGGAAACGTAAGGAACTGTATAAAGAACCTTACTGGTTAAACGAGTGATTCCTGAAGTGCATCGCATCTCGGAATGCATTGTACTCTGCAACGTTGCGTTTGTCTCGCCACAAGACATGGGAAACAAATTTCGTCGGGTATCTACGACACTGTTACGGGGACGGAGCAATGTCTGTTGCGAAATTATTTAGCCTCTTTCGCCACGCTACATTTAACAGTTTCAATGGAGTTCACTTCGATTAAGACTAGAGATTCAATTAGCGTGTTCTGTCATCGTTCGGATATAAAACCACCCATGGGGTACACGTGGAGCGATCAATTCGCTGCCACGAGCTCGTTTCCGTTGGATGTCTGTTTTATGCGGGTTAATTAGCAGCTTGATTAATAGATAGTATATATTAGCCCACAAAGGAGATCTTGCTTTAAATCATTTTCACGGTGCAACGTATTGTTACGCGAAAAGTTGGCAAAGGGGAAAGAAAATAAGGATCTGGTCATTTTTAGAAATACTTTTTTCGTATCATTGAAAACAAAGGGTATTTTGCATATTTTTGATGTTAAATAAGACTGTCATACACTGGTAACATGGAACAATGATGATCAAATATGTATTACGATTTATTGTATGGAGATTCAGTTTTAAATACATCGTTCTGCAATGAATTGTTGCAGCAGAGTAAACACAGCCTTGCATGAACTGGATACTGGGTGATCGAAGTGAAAGTGAAACCGAAGTCTTCCACGTGACACATTAACCCTCTGTATTCGCTAACTTTCGGTGAAAGCCGCGGAACGTATGATCACGATAACTTACGAAGGTGTACCGATATTTATCGCATTAATTTCGTTAATGTTTACACGCGTAACTGTTCCAAATGGATTCTAATCGAAAATAAAATATGAACGTTCACAATCATCGTCCTTGGCCGACATTTTTTTTATCATGCTGTCCTTAACTTCAATTCTATATATATATAGTATTGAAATATAGTTTCAAACTTCTTCTTTCAAGCATGAAAAGAATAATCAAGAAACTGTTTCTACGAAAAATGTTGCCGCTATCATTCTTTTTATAACATTAATTTCCGCGAAGATAATCAAAAAGTTGACCAACTCTGTATCGATCATTCCGTACATCATTCGTTGATAAAAACACCCACATTCGCGCAGCACGAATATATATAATGGTAACTTTTTCGTTGATTTATCTCGGGAGGAAGATCGTCCCACATACCCAGATTCACAGTTACCCTGTTGCAGACGAAAGTTGTCATAAATATTTATGAGGTTACAACAAATGGTTCATCACACAAAACCCTCAGTGTCTCAAGGTGATTCCATTGTTCCCATTTTAATCTATTTATTTGTTTGACGGGTAAACACCCTTTATAAAGAAGTAATATAGTAAACATAAAAATAATTAAAAAATAAAACTAAAAGGAGGACAATCACATCGCCCTATCGATAAAACTCAGTAAAAATTGCTAAAAATAATAGTAATTGTTTTTGCAAATTTTACTCATGAAGTCAAATTGACGGATTCGTAAACCTAGTGATAAACTACTTGTATTTTCACAATTAACGTGACCCATCCATTGACACAGGATTCACCCTTGGAAAATCCATTTGTCCTAGTGCATTGTGTGAAAAACTGTCGATATTTATGTCGATTACCTGCCACAGAACTGTGACTGGGATTATTTCAAGCGGCCCGTAATTTATTGCCAGCAGCACACTTTGAGAACCACTGCTATGGAGTATTCCGCGGCGTGCATTCGCCCAGCCATTTCGGAAGCGGCGCTTCCAAATTAGAGAAACGGAAGTGGAACAGGTTCCACTTTCGCCGTTCTCCGTTTAGCGTAGGAAAGTGGCCTGTCACCGACGATTAGAAGTTCACGGGCGTGCTAAACAGGTGAAGTTCACACGGTTCACCCGTGCGCGCACATTGTTCCCCTTGCTTAACCTAATTGGTATTCTCCTTGAAGCGTTCAAGGAGAGGCGAAAGGGAAACTTTTCGATTTGCTTGATATGATTTCACGCCAATCCGGGAACGTAACCGAGTTACCGCTGCGTTTAACTCATCGCACTCGAAACCTATCGATGAACGATGATAGTTTCACAATTATTATTCATCTAAATTAAATAAATTTTAACGTAAGGGAATACTGGTGTATATAGGAATACGACTGAGTGGATACGATTTTAGGAAAGTGTGAAGAGTGCTTGAGTTGAGCGATAATCGTGTGAATATTTGGACTAGAGTGTTTCTGAGGCGCGAAAGATGAACACTTGAGAAAACGATGCGACTGAAGAATTTTGGGCGAACGTGACAGAATGCATCGACTGTGAAAGGTTTAGAGTTAGAAAGAAAGGAAATGAGTGTTTAGAAGAGTATACATATGACGGGGAAACTGTAAGTGCTAGGTTGAAAGAGTGTGATTGTGAAAGAAGCAAGAACGTTGAAGTTGTGTTAAGTCGAAAAGTTGTTTATACTATTAAACTATTTTAAATATATATATTATATCTAAGAACTCCACTTTGTTTTACCCACACCTGAACTCTACTATATCTCACTCTGCTAAATAAAAAGTAAGAATATCCTGTATATACTATTTAATTTCAATATTTTGCACTTGGAAATTTTCGAAGGTAGACAATCGCCTATTAAGTGTAAAGGGTTAAACGAGGAACTGTTGAATTCCGTTTAGCTCTGCTGTCGCGCGACAAATACTCTCTCGCTCGAGCGTAACGTAGAAAGTCTCGTGAAATTTAGCGATCGTAAACACCTCGATGTTTCTGCACGCGATGCTGCAGCAACGCGTACGGTAAACCGTTGTGTAATACGTGTTATGCATCCGACGACCGTACAGAGAGACATAACAGCAGGATGAACGGTTACGCTGCCTCCAGAGGAGAAATTTCGTAACTTCGCGGGTGTGTAAGATGTGTGCTGGTATTCGAAAGGAAATCTTCGAATCTGGGGCTGTTTTCGTAGAATATTGGAAACTCAACGTTCTTAAACGATAACAGAGTTGGATGATGATAGGCGTTTAGAAATTAATATCTGTTTAGTTAACCTTTGGGTAACTTCAACACAGAGTGACATTCAGTGATTAGAGTTAGCAAAAACATCGATAATTCGCGTAACAAGTTAATTTATCTGTCTTAATTGACAATATCAATATCATTCCAAGTTTACTGATAATGAAAGCTGTGCAAAAAATACAGCTGTGAAACAGAGTGCTGGTTTTCCTTAAGATCGTACAATGCAGTACGGTTAAACGTTAGATCTTCCACTTATAGACACCCGAACCCGAACCTAACCCCATTAACCCCTTGACATACGAATTAAATGGAACTTGTTATTAAATGAATTAAATACCATTTAATTTTGCTCAACTGAACGGTTACGTGAAGGCTGAGAAAGAATACATTTTATTTTGAAATTTGGATTTTTCATTCAGATTGATGTTAATAAAGAACATCTAAATAATATTAAAAAATAATAATCGACGCACGAGTGAAGCAACTATGTAACCTAATTGTATACTGCACGGCGTCCGCCGAAAAAAGCGCTTGACGTCTCTCTCTGACTCGTCAAAGTCTACAGTGGCCCGTAAAATGAATGACGAGTCAGACTCGTCATTGTATGTCAAGGGGTTAATCTGAAAAATCTGATCACAAACAAGTAATAATCTAGTAGGTGCACGCGATCTTGAACGCTCAACAAGAAATCTCGCAACTTTGTTATAAACCAGCCCTAACGCTGCTCCGTCACAACAACTACGATCCACTTGTCTGTCATCCGCTCGTTCGAAAAAATCACCTAACCGCGCGACCGTCGCTCGAACGATCATAACCGCAGGCTTTTCAGCGTACCTTGTCAGAGTAAAAATGCGTCAATGATGCAGCAGCGTCGTATGAGAATATCGCCGAAGAGGGAATTGTCGGCAACGAATTTGATACGTTTCCGTGTGCGCGACCGTCTTTTAATAACGCGAAAAATGACCCACGGCATGGAAAAATCACCATTGAAAGAACAATCGAGTACGCGTGGACGTTGCGATTCAGTTGTCGGCGATACAAGCAGGGACTTGTACCGAAATTCGAAATAATATCGGTGTTTTCATCGGTATTATATGTTTGTGCCTTCGTAAACCTTGTAGAAACTAAAATTCAGAAAAATTGATGTACTGTAGTCCCTCGAAGTACGCAATTTCGATTATATGCGGATTTTTTCAACAATTTTTGAAATCGTTACTTTTATCGAATTATCTAAGAATGCTCGTGATCTTTTTCATGACGCAGATCATTAACGATGAAACAAATATTAGTATTGTTTCAGTATTTCGTTCGAGTAACAGAAGTCATATACCTTTTCGGTATTTTCTAAGTTTTCTGAGATATTGCTCAGAGACACCTGAAAACTATCAGAAAGATACCAAAAACGTAGGAATATTAAGTCGCTGGATACAAGGAGTGAGGTCTACGTGACGCAGAAGCAAATGGGGAGGAATTGTTTAAGTAATGGTCGCCGGGGCCACGAAAGGGGTCTTTGCGCGGCGGTATTAGACACCGGAAGCGGTGCCATAGTGGAATCATGCTCGGCGAGATGTCTTTTCAAGCGGTGACCATTTAAATAACGCAATGGTTACGCAGTTGCTTGGTGTTCTGCGTTCATGGGACGTGATTGTTGTGTGCTGTGGTATGGAGTGTGAGGTGGAATTTCTATGGGGACTTCAATTGATATTTTCTTTGCGAATCAACTTTTATTTTTAATGACTCTGTAAACATGCGAAACAATGATCGATTAAGCGACGTAGAGACTTTGGGCGGTAAAATTCCTATGACCTGATATTTTAATGAAGACCTTCATTAATTCCCTTTTCTTAATTAAAGAAAAAATTACAGCTACGAAATATCGTAGTGTTCAAATTAGTAATCTCTTCCTGGCGGTTGCCAAATCGGACACTTGCTAAATCCACCACTGCATGTAAATTATTTGTTGCATGCAATTATCGACTTTCTCGCAGTCACTTTCCTCGTTACGCAGAGATTTACCATTAAAACGATTTCGTTCGCGTGATTTAGCATAGTCGATAGCCGGTTACCTATCCGGGCCCCCCAATCTGTATGCAACTCTCAACATGTATAGACGCAAGCTGTGTTCCTCGTAAGACGGGGGGGCTTAGAGAAAGGGAAAGACAGGGCACTGTATAATAAATGATTGTCACAATTATTGTGCTCGTGAATCACGATGCACGTGCACTTTAACGACGTG
This sequence comes from Tetrapedia diversipes, assembly GCA_033822845.1. Lineage (NCBI taxonomy): Eukaryota > Metazoa > Arthropoda > Insecta > Hymenoptera > Apidae > Tetrapedia > Tetrapedia diversipes. The sequence continues at coordinate 27,749 of JAOPTO010000921.1, forward strand.
GCTGTTACTCGCGTTCGACACGGTTCTCCGTGCGTGCTCCTAAAATGGCGCGCGTTCGTATGAAAGAAACCAAATGCGAAAAAAGGAAGAGAAACGAGGACGCGTCGTTGGAACTGGATCTAATGGGTTCGATCTGAACCGTCAAACTTTTTCCTAATTTGGGTAAATAAAGCAAGTTGCGCGGTACTGCAAGTCAACGTGTTTTTCTAGATCATGTTTACAATATCGATTTTGTTTCATGCCTTACGTAATTTGTGTGTTATGTGCTGATGCGTGCACTTTGCAGAGATTACATTTATTTGTTCATCGACGTTGTTTTCATTCTTATAGATCCACAACGCTCAATCCTCGGCTCTGTTTGCTTTCAAAAACACCTCGATCTATTTCACGGAACAAAGCCTCGCGTCTTTCACTCCGTGGAACATATCAATCTCTTCCCTAGCGCGGGTAGCACGGGTGCAGATGAAAATGACGTGTTCCCTTCGTTCCCCGCATTGCGATCGTATGACGGATTTAGAAAGGGAGACACGCAATTCGTAAATAGAATCCGCGGTCCAATCCAACCCGACCACGATCTATTTTCTTTCCCGACGCCTACACACCGCGTTAATTCTCACTATAATTCAGGAATAACACCACCGAACATATCCATACAAATCGGTTAACTTTACTCAAATATTCGTTGATCACCGATATTTCTTTTTCCTTGTTAATCGTTTAAAGTAACATACGGTTAATAGATTACCACTACTCCAGTATACGGTTCTAACAAATTTCACATTAAACTATATTCCATTCTCTCGAAAAAATAAGCGATATGTACGAAATACATTAAATTATATTTTCACCATAAATTCCTCTTCAATACTTTACTTTTCTTACAAAAACCTGCCGTTATTCCTAATTAAAAATAACTATATTATTATAGTATAGTAACTGTTAACAACACACGGTAACCTTATAAATGAAACTTTATCTTTAACACATTTAACTAGTGGTCACGTGAGAATGTACACCAGACAGCTTTTACAATCAAGCGGTTAACGTTAACCGCTATGATTCAAATGTATAAATACTCGCGCATACGTTCGCGCCATTATTCATCGACGCGCGCACTTTGCGCGCGCACGTGCGCTCCGTTCCTTCGAACGAGACCGGGCATTTCACCGATCCTCGAACGTCGTTCCTCGTTCGACACCCGTTAAAAGATCTCGTTTACACGAACTACGTGACGAACCTACGAAACGAATCGCACGAATTTTCGCGGACACCGTTATCGTTCACCTTCCACTCGTCCTTGGAGTCGTTATAGCCGATCGTTCGATCGATCTTTGTCAGTGCTCGCACGTACGAGCTGCGTGAAACTTTTCGCGAACGTTGTATCGCGGATTCGTCCACGGGTGCATTGAAATTATTCTTTCTTTTTTTTTTTCTCGATCGATTTCCGACAACTCATTCGTTGAACGGGCGACTCGATAAATCGAGGTCGTGATCGGGATAAAATTTCGCGGATTTACTCGAGATCGATGCACCATCGATCGTGTTTGCGCATGAGAACGACGCGTTTGTTGTTCGGTTGCGTTACGCTTTGGTAGATTTATTAATATGGGTAACGCTGACAGTGTTATATTAGAGTTTCATGTGTACATCGTTACGTTATTGAATGATACTGTTGCATTATTATGTCGTTATGCCGGGGACTATGGCTGGTTGATGGCTGTTTTGATGTTACGCTACGCAGTCGGCGAAGCTTTATAACTATACGTACATATCACTGTCGTTGCATTATTGTTATCGTGTCCGTCATATCAATACCTACCATCGTCGTTGTTTTTCAACCCCGTTATTTCGATGTTATTCTGTTCGAAATGCCTTCCAATCAATATTTAAACGAACCGATTTAATAAACGTTTCACAAGAACTTACGAGTTTTTCAAGAAACGAGCACACGCATAATCTACCGCTCTACCTTAGAAATATATTTTTTTCCTCCCGTAACGAAGCTCCCATCAAATTCCCTTAACGCTAGATTTACGGACATTTTATGTACATCTACTTCTAATATTTATGTGTTAAGGAATAGGTATACATAAAAAAAGAATTTGAAATTGCAGAACTCAGAGGGAAATAGATTTGGGTATACTTGTATCACTCCATCGATAAAACTCAGCAAAAGTTGCTGGGAATAATAGTAATTATTTTTGCAAATTTTACTCTCTAAGTCTGAAACTCGTCAAATTGACGGGCCCCGTAAACCTAGTGTTAATCGACTCCACTTTTCGAACGAAGTTCGAACAAACGAGTTACCCAGCTGGACGACAAAATTTCCAAAAATATTTTTCTCTCGAACTTCCTTGAGAAACGATCAAACAAACGTTCCATCATCGAGGCTACGGCCTCTCAATGTCCATTGTTCGCGTACGAACTGGAGGAGCGAAAGGGAGAAGGCCGAGGGTCAAGAAGTCGGGATGGACTTACCCTACCGGATCACGCAAGTTTATTCCACTTCCGTTAATCAACATTCCCCTCCGCAGCCGCGGTGACTCTCCACCCTCCCCCCTACGACACTAATTGTTATGGGTCACTGACTGAATGCTTGTTACAAGACAGCAAGAAGATAACGCGCGAGCCGTCAACGTTGCCGTTCCAATCACCGCCGCACTTGTTGCCACTGCACACTTGTTGCACTAATTCCATCGAATCAACGTTCCTGGCGTCACTTCGTTGATTGCTCGACCGATCGCGTCTTCGCGTTTCGTTGAAAATTCGATGTTTAAACCGATCAACGCGACGAGCGACGGGATATTTGGAGCGATAAGAGAAATTGAATTACGATTAGCAATTGAACAGACTGCGTGGTGAGATTTCTATTCAGTTTTTTTACGAGCTACGTATACAAGATACAGAGCGATAAAACATTTCGATAACCTATTTCGAGTTACCTTCTCAAGATTATATCTCACTGGGATATCTGTTCTTCTTTAGAATCATTCCACTTTTGTATATTTATTTAATGTACATCGATGGCGATATCCGCGATAAAAAGACGCACATATTTTCGACGTGATTCTTCTTATCATCCAAATGCTAAGATTTCAGACGAACGAGTTCATAAAGTGTCGTCGACAGAATCTGCTGATATACTTTTGCAGAATCTGCATTATTTCATACGGGCAAAGTTATACATTTCAATTTGTACGCTGTAATCTTTTCTTCTTTTGTCGTCGATGTTGCACTAGAAATTACCGAATTCTTTCCTTCATTTTTCGTTCTCTTTATATCGATAACGTACTCATTAACACTATTCCTACCGACACTTCACGTATACCTGTTCGTATCACAACATTCCCACGTAAGAAAGACTTCAAATTTTTCTTAGAAAATAAATAACGAAAAAAAAAGTAAATATTGAAAAATGTATTTAAGTTTAATAAAGTTTAAAGTTTAAAGGCGATTCAATTACGTTGTACATATGAAATTCTAATCGAAATTTTAAAAACGATCATTTGACCGGTCGTGATAGGAATAGTGTTAACGAACGGTATGCAAACGAAGGGGAAAAAATGAAAATGAATCAACGGATCGACGTTCTGTCACCTACGCTCACGCGATACGCGAACCTGATCTGGTTCTCCGTATCTTGCCGGTGTAACGCGATGTTTTGTTTTCATGAGATAAAGAAAACGAAGAAAATGTGAGGGTGATTGCTAATTTATTGACGTGTGTATGTTTGTTTGTGTGAAAGAGATTCTAGAATGAACGGTCAAGAAATTAGAATGAGAAGCAATGTATGGAAAACAAGAAGGATGAAAATATGAGTGAATGGAGTAGAGAATGAAAAAATTGAATGAGGATCGTGAGTGTATACCTTTTGTTTATAAATTGATTGAGAATAGGACGTGTGAATGGGATCGGAAAATTGTTACACCAAATAAATAAGTTTATATATTTTTAACATTGTCGTTTTCCTCAACAGAAAAATCGTGGCTCGTGCATTAGTGTGCGTAGTGGAAGGGGTTGTTCTCGAGAACTCACGTCCTCGGTCTGGCATCACAGGCTCGAAGCCGTATAAAACGAGACGCTGAGAACGGGAAACACATTTAGAGCGGAGTCGTACGAGTGCACATTCGTGTCAGCGGCTCGTACGGACACCGTTTAGCGCGAAACGTTTGTTCGATTGCCTGTTTTTCGCTCAACGACCGATTCGTCGGGGATTTTTTTAACGCGCGAGCGGTCGAGTCGACGATTACATTTTCATAAACACGCTATCTTGGATCTATTCAAGTAATTCTGAAAACTGCACAACTTATCCACGACCGCGAATGCGTTCAGTACGTTGGACAGCAATAATTTAAATACGTTAATCGCGAAAGGAGTAATTATAACGAGTTATTACGCTTTCACCCTCTTTCACTCTAATTTACTCGAACACCATGCAAAGAAATATTTTTCTTTATCTAACGAAAGCTTCGCGATTGATAACCGTGGGTCATCGGTTACCCAAGATGATCCATGGATCAAGCCAATAATCGCCATTATTCGCTCCAATTTTCATTCAACTTGCGTACAGCAAATAATAATATTCGAACGACGAATTTGTATACGTAAAACGAGATTAATGGCGGAGTTAACACTAGGTTTACAGAATCCTACAATTATTCCTAAAAATTTTTGCTGAGTTTTATCGTTGGAGCGATACAAATATATTCAAATCTATTCCCCTCTCAGTTCTGCAATTTCAAATTCTTTTCGGTGTATACCTATTCCTTAATACATGAACATTAGAAATAAGTGTACAAGAAGTGTCTGTAAATCTAATAAGGTTTCGATAGTCAGAGAAGGAGCTTTCGTTCGATGATGGATTTCGTGGACAACGTGGTCGAGGTCGTTCACACGGCTGACGCACGAATGTAAATGAAATCGCGAGACAAACTCGGTCTCGAAAAGCAAACGTCCGTGTTATCGGGCGGCAACAAGGCAAATTACAGATACTTTGCAGCAACGAAATAAATCTACAAACACAGTGGGCCGCGTTCGAAGCTCGGGATCTCGACCACGTTAATCGTTCGCTATTACAATGATAACTGGAGCAGTTCGCTTATTAAATTACTCGTGTTTATGACTTGCGACACTCGCGTTGAACTTTTGTAACCCTTTTTATAAATATTTTGAAAAATCTCTGTTCGATATAATAGATCAGAGTTTCAAACATCGATGAGTTTGAAAGTGATGCACGGTGTCCCGCAATTTTGTCCACGGAACTTCGTCGATATATTTTATCAATATTACATCAATATTTTTTTTTAAATTTCCCTACTATTCACGAATTTCTTACCTTTTAACATTTTCAGTGATTTCATATTCATGTAGTTTAATATTGTTTTCATTATTGTTACGCAACAGAAACGTTATACCCGTTAATAGATCGATAAACGGTCAAATAAATGAACGTTTTGCACGGACAGTATATTTACACGATTCGAACGAGTTATTAAAGGTTTTTCATTAAACGTTTCGCGTTAAACAATTTCGCACCTCCACGCTGCAGCATCACGACGATCTGTATGACAGAGTCGATGCTATTCGTGGCCAACGGACCATGATCCATTAGCATCCTAACAATTTGTGTTTACGACACGCTCGCACGAATTACACGTTACAACACATACGTGAATATTGAATCGGTGGCATCGTTTATACAACTGATTGATAACGAGTTGATGGCATCGGTTATACCCGTCAGCGACTTTACGCGATGTTCCATGCTTCACCGTCCTCTGTCGCCATTGTTCAACATGTCGGGATTCCGGGCAATCAAATTTCGTTATAGATCGATTGGATCGTGAATTTGTTTGAAAAACGATTTTTATTGAAGGTTACGTTATTGATAATTACTTTACTTCTGTTAGCGAACTGAAGCGAGTATTAAAGTTAAAAATAAAAATGGGAAATAATAAAGTATTTGTTACTTCAAATTTCTAGTGCAGGGAGTTCCTACATTTTTAGGAACCAACCAACTTGTTTGAGGGAAGGGGGAAATTTAAAATTGATTTGATATAAATTTGGTATTTAACGAAAAAAGTTAGACGGAACTAGTAGCTTTCAAAATTGAACTTCAATCATTTGTCTAACGATTTCGAACGAATAAAGTTTTCCAAATAAATTCGTAAACCGTTATCGTATTTTAACATTTAACGCGACTCACTCAAAATGAATTGACAACTCATCAGTAGGTTGAAATTTATACTTTCTGAACCTCTGTCCTATCTTATTGCGTGAGAATATATCGATATTTGTATTAATTGTATGTAACATAGCTTTAATGCCAATTATTTCAAACAGCCTATAATTTATTGAGAGGAATGGTCTGCATATCTCTGACATTTTAAATCGTTTTAATCCTGCCGCATTCCGAAACAGGCAAGACAAAATTTGTGCAGGTCGACGCGACGGAACTTTAGCCTCGTTTATTATTTCTCGTCGTGTCATTACCGCGCGCCAGGCAAAAGAAGAATACTCGTAGTCCTTTTATATCCTCGGGAATCAAGCTGGCATTTACCGAGGCATTTTAAGTATATCTTTAGAACTGTGCGGCATAAGAGCACCTCGTTCCCGCGAATACTTTCATGCATCCATACGCTTCGGCATGCCCGACCGTTCGATATTTTGCAAACGGGGGAAAAAAGTGTTTCCTATCGTTCGCACACCCTTGTTTCGCATTATTCCACGACAACGAAACTCGTGAATTAACATTGGATCGGCAAATATCAAGGCGCACACGCATACCGATCGATATCCGTATACGTGCAACCGTTTAAAGTTCGAAACGACAAAATTATCGTACGAGGTGAAAAATGAATCCGGTTAATTGGGAGATCCCGAAATTCGAAATGTCAAAACACAAGTATCAGCGTTCATTTATAGACGTATGTCCTTGACGTCTGTGCTTGAAAATTAAAAAGAGACAGACAAATTCAAGCAGTCGGTAAATCTGAAAGTTTAAATGCCAAAATGTGAACATCGCTATTTATTTGCAAAAATATTTTGGAAAAATAAGCTTTGGATCGTCTTAACGGTAGAACTACCGACAATTAAAGTGTACTTATTTGCATGAAAGAGATAAAATTGAAAATTACACGAAAAACATACCGAATACCTAGAAAACAAATCTTTATTTGTATCTTTCGCAAAAATTCACAGTAAATTTTGGAAGCTTTACCCCAGTGAATCTATAAGATTACTATGAGTAATCACTAATTGGTGATTTTAATTATTCTGGTGATTCTAGCGTTAAACAAAAGATACTAGCTTCGTCGTCGCGACGACAGCTTCTTTTACGGTCCCTCGTCCAACCTCTCGAGTATTTTACCGATTTCGCAACTCTGTCACTCTGTCCCTTGTCCACCGACGACGATTACACAGAAACAGAGGAAAGATCTTGGCTGAAGGTTGAATGAATAATTTCCCCTGCCCGGCCGCTAGACGACGACGTTTCGTGACATTTGCATGAACACGGTTGAGATGCGCCGCTGTATCTGGCCGGCGAGATTCCTCGCGAATCGAGGCCCATCTTGCGCCACGGGCCCCTGGCTCTCTTTCTGAGAGGAATACCGTTCGAAGAATCGAGGATCTCGTGCCGCATGAGAAGCCAATCGCGAAGATCTCGTCGGCGGTCACGTTTTCATTGGGAACACACGGCAGGTGGTTTTGCAACAGCCGTATAGGTTCCAGAGTCCGATGTTTCGGAGGGAAATAGTTTCGTACACCCGCAACCGTACAGGTCCGTCGAGCCATTATGTCAGTTACTTCGACAGAATGTTGCGCAAACTCGTTGATTATTCATGTTTGTTGCGACAAAGCTTATTACGGCTCGAAGGATATCAGTTTTTGGGAGATTCGTCGAAATTGGCGCAAAAAGGGTCAATGGCAAAGAATGGTGAATTTTTAAATTGCAAATTTAGAGGTTTCAAGGATTTCGAGAAACATCATTGTATACCTGTCTGTCGTTAGATGGGAGATCGATGAACAATTTATAGACAAATAATTAAAAATATCATGTATAATTTATTCACAATTTGTTCAGATATATTAAAGTGTTCTTTATAATTTCACTACTTTTCTGTTCAATTTGGTTGAAGGGTAACGGGAAAGCAGCTCGCGATTAACATTACCAGCGTTTCTAAGTTCACCAAAAGGTACACGGTTGCATTGTTACCTCACACAGTACCGGATAATCGTCTAGCGCGAAGGAAATAATGATTACAATGCTTTCTTGAGCTCCGCGAGCGGCGTGAATGGCTTCGAGACATTAACCTCGAGTTGTTTCAACGTTGAGCAATAATTTTGTGGTTTACACTTGATTTGCTTTGAACGTAACAGCTGACTAGGTGAAGCGAAAATCGTCGAATCCAGAAAAGAAAAGTATTCTCTGCCGAGTACAATCTCCTTTACTATAAATTCAAAGATCACTAATAAAATCCAAAGGAAAAATCGATGGATACGCATGTACGTTTAACATCAAACTATCCCAGCTACTTCATTTCTTACTTCGTAAGATAGTACATACATATTAAGTGCACGCAGAAAGTTCATAAAAAGTGCTACAAAATTTGCCTTAAAACTAGCATAACTCAGTTTCGAGGAAAGCCAAGAACAGACATCGATCTATCGTTTATCGTCGCAAATCAAGCCTGATTATGATCCAACTCCCATTAACGCAAAGTTTCTTACACTACAATAAACAAGATCATCTTCACCAAACTGTATCCAAAACCCATGGAGATCCGTTTCCCACGCAGAACACTATCGAACACCAATTCCTACATCCATCTCCATAATTCATTCACACCATCCATCTAAACCGTGCAGCTAAATCAAGCATTATCACAGTGATCCAGTTCATTCGATCCGCGTTGCTCCTATTTACACCGCGTACATATTGTTCCACAATGTTCATACAGAGATAACGGTATCGAACGTTTCACGGATAACGAACCGAAACGAACAGATCGATCGATCGATCGATCTCGGCCAATGACGCGCGTAAGGTCGTCGATTTACCTCGGCGACGGCTTGAAAGTACAAGTTCCTGGTATTTTTCTTGCAAAACCCCGGCCGTGCTCGCCGGTACTATTCCGAGTCGCTTGTTCCTGGTTGAAAATCTGGGTAACTGGCATAAGGACGGTCGCCCGCGGACGTAGCACGTGTTGCAGCCCATTCTGTCTCGCTTTTCCTCGTTTTACCTGTCGCTGATCTACCGCACACATCCGTGTATGCGTACTCGCCGTGCAGGTATCGATAAAAGTGCGTCGCGCCGATACTCGCTGATAAACGCACGATGGCGGCGGGGTATATAAAGTAGCGAACAAAAGTTTAAGAGCAACGAGTCGACGAAAACAAATTAACCCATTCACTGTCAGGCAAATTTAACACCATTCCTACCACGACCGGTCAAATGACCGTTTTTAAACTTTTGATTAGAATTTCATATACACAACATAATTGAATCGCCTTTAAATTTTAGACTTTTCCTCAAATATACGTATAATACATTTTTCAATGTTCACTTCTTTTTTCATTGTTTATTTTCTGAGAAAAATTTGTAGTCTGTCTTACGTGGGAATGTCGCTGTAGGAATAAGTATACGTGAAGTGTCGGTAGGAATAGTGTTAAACCGTCTTGCTCTGGGTGCCAAGAATTTATTTTAAAGAAAATGTCGGTTGTCATTTTGATAATGAAAAGTGGTATTCAACAAAAATATTATTATAGAAAATGTTCGTTCATCCTTTCTAATAATTCCTAACTCAAACGGTTATAAACTTATTCCGTGACCAATTGCAATCAATCTAAACTTGCAGCACAAACTACGAGATATCTCGTAGTTGGCAGTGAATGGGTTAATTGATTTATAAGAAATAGTACGATAAACAAAATTCGTATTCTTTGCTAATCAATAAATAGCGTTCTAATAACAATAAAAATGGTTACACAGACGATATTTATAAACTTTAAAACTATGCTCTACACATTGTCCTCTCGTCTTAAACTTTTGTCTGTACCTTTTCTGAAAGGTTCCTGTTGCACCTGCGCGATCGTTTCGCGAAACCTACGTTATGGCTCGATCGAAGCGATACATATATCGTGAAGGACCTCGGGACTAGTGGTGTTCGCTGGTGATTCGTTGCAGCTGAGTCATAATAAGCTGCAAGGGTACTCCTTTGTTTTGGAATACGATAAGTGTTTGCCGCTGTCAAGGTGTCTTTCTGCGACGCGGCCTGTCTTTGGCGAATAGACACGTGTTCGTAGTGTACACGACGGAAATGGTGGCAATTATGATACCTGTGGCTCGACAGGTAAAATGTTTCTGGATAATTTACTTATCGAATGTTTTTTTGTACTTGCCTAACTCGAAAGAGGGGCGTTTCACGTGGAACAAAATGAAATTTGTTCGAAATTCTCTACTACCGATTTACCGTTAACACCCACCTAATAATCTCGATCTCGAGTTATATCACGTTATGACACGTTTTCCAGATTTATTAACCTATCATTATTTCACCATCGAATCAGATTACACGTTACGTTTTCCAACGTTATCCGCAAACAATACCTATCCGCATGCACGCTGTGCTTTATTAGAGTCAAAACGATCGTAAAGAAGTTGTTCGTCGGATGGAAATCGATTTACCGTTTCAGCGTTCAAGGTCTCGTTTTTTTTTTCCTTCTTCTTTTCGTTCGAAAAAGTGCAATTAGCGGGATCGGGAATTTCTCATTCGCCTATACCGCGTAGCTAACTCGCGTTGACACGATTTCGCGCACTGCTGACTCATTGTTCCGCTGCTACAATTTTTTCTTCTACTTATTATACAGCGGCACGCTCTACCACCAACGAAGCTGTTGCACGTACGAGCGGCGGCGCGATTTTATACGCGAACGAGCACCGTCCACGAAATCGTTGCCTCGCCGTAAACGTATCCTGTCTATTGAGCAACGCGCACGGGGGATAATTTCTATTATGACGCGCGTGCTCCCCCCCTACGATCACTCCCCAATCGAGCTGAACCGCGACGAAGAAAGCGTAATAAAGGCGACGAAAGTTCATCGTGATAATTGATTACGAAACGAACTGCTTCCGATTGTATGTGATACAAATTTGTACGCGATTGTTCTACCACAAATTTTGGTAATCGATATGAAACGTCATTAGAGAGCAAATTTTTGAGCATTGAGAAATATTCAGGCATAATTTGTGTAATTCGATAGTCGAAATATTATTCCACGTTGAATTAATAAACCTGTGCAGTGGTCTAAGGATATGTTACTCTTATAACGCGTTAAGGATATTGTATAACGATGATTCTAATATAGATAGCGACTAAGTAGATGGCTTTTTTGTCGATTCTGTTGTAAGCTGACGAAAGGTTGAAATACACGTTTCTCAGGCCAATACGTTCAAGTTGAATTTGGTGTTTAACGCTAGAACTACCGACGAAGAAAGAGCATTTGTTTGTATGGAAGAGATGAAGTTCAAAATTACATGAAAAAATACCGAGTTCATAGAAAACAAATTTGTATTCATAAGTTTTGCAGAAAATCGTAGTAAATTTTGGAAGATTTTATCACAGTGAATTTATGAGATTGCTATGCATAATCACAAATTGGTCATTTTGACTGTTCTGGTAGCTCTAGTGTTAACAGGTGCGGTAATACTTAACACCTCGAGAACCGGAAATCAATGTTTGTGCGGTTGCTCAATCATCTTTGCCCGGTAGCAGACAAAGCAGGACAAACGCGTTAAAACGATTTGGCACGGTACAATAGAAATGTCTGGTTTGTCTTCATGCTTTTCAGCGGATATAATTGTTATAAAACAATTACCGAATCGGAATTCTATGCACAAAGACGTATCTGTTACCTGACGTACGCTAATATTTATTGCTATAATTCATTATTATAATTCATTAATTTATTCAACTTTATAGATAGGCTTCGTGAATACACTTTCACCTTCGACATTAACCCTGACACATATGACAAAATCGCATTCAAAACGAGAGCACAAGGCGTCCTTGAGCGATTTCGAAAAATTTATTCGACCTTTATTCCGAAATTCGTCTGCGTATTGAGCAACATTCGATCGACGGTCCTCGCGGACAGCTTGAGCAGATTTTAACCTGAATCGTCTTAGGTTTATATTCGCAAATAGGTAGCTGCGAACGCGAAAATAACGTGCGATAGAGGAGGGAGCAGCAGATTTAGGCAGGAAATTTACAATTCAATCAAGGTATCCGTGACCGGTGCAGCCTGTCGAGCTATTAATTTACCTAGCAGCTTTCACGGGAATCCAGGGATCTGTGTATTAGAACACAAATCAAAAGCCTTGTTTTCGCACGTGTTCAGCACATGCGTTCAACCCATCCCTCTGTTATTGGAGGAGAATCAAGAGCAATCGAAATTATTAACGACTCACTTCCTGACTTTCATATCGGATGCGATTGATTAGGCTAGATTAATTAATCGTTCTCGTGTACAAATCATAAAACAGGACGATAACACTATCGACTTTTATTAATGAACGATTTCTAAAAGAGGGATGTGTTGTAGTGTACTATTGTACAGGGCAAATGATTTCTGTATCATTTTGTTGCGTAAAAAAAATGTTTCAAACGAAAGTTGGGTAGCATGTTAAAATATTGCAGTGCAATATCACAGCCTTATTTCGGAAGCGAAATAATTCAAAGAAGTTAATTTTAAAAAAATGCAAAAGACTGATTTTGGTGTGTTAACTAAATATCGCGTTCGTTTAAAATCGCACGAAGACACACGGTTGACTAGAATGAGCCTGCTGGTCCCCTAAGTACAACGAGTCCAAGGCTACGTTGTCGCAATCTCACTTTCAGTAGGCTCTGTCGTCTTCAGTCTAGTAATCATTCCTAGATGTTTTGTCCCCCCCGAGTAACCGTGCATTTTCGCGGATCATTGTGTTTCAAGCTTTTAGCTTTCGTTTCAAGAGATTTCTAAACAACGAAACTCCAAGATTAAGTAATGTATTGCAAAATTCTACTTGAAACAATACAAAATATTGTATACAACACTGTTTTGCATAATGTTTCATTTTTCGAAAAAAAACAACAACGCAATATTTGACCCGTTCGCAGATTACTTCTGTTTCTACAATTTATTTAAATTCTAACGCAGTAGCTTAAATTTTTATGTTTATAAATTTTCTCTACTTTTGATTTCGTACAGTAAATTAATTTGGCAAATAAGCGGCTCGTTTAATTTTCATTCACGTAAACTGCATCTAAATTAATTATAATTATAACGAAATGTACGATTTTTGAATTTTGCGCGCTGCAGAAAACCTCCATGAGCAAAATTTGCCAAAACAATTACTATTGTTGTAGAAAAAAGGTTCTCAAGATTATTTATTATTATTAATAATTACTAATTAAATGTTATTTTATTATTTTTGGGATATTCGTTCGGGAGTACCTAGAACCTCAACTCTGATTAAAAAAAAAATTTTTCAAAAACCTTCCCGGGGATATACCTAATAATTTCCCAAATTTTCACGGCAATTGGATGTATGGTTTTGAATATATCGAGTACAGACAGACAGACATTCATTTTTATATGTATAGATTGGACGGTTATTCATTATCTCGCGTTTATCGTTGAAAACGCGGCATAACATGCTTGCGCGCGCACTCGATGTTTCAAGACGAACGAGAAGACGAGCCGTGATGGCGATCGATTTCGCGGCTATTCGAGCATCGATCACCGCGAACAATTCGGATAGGATTTCGACGGAACTGCGGCACAGTAATCCGACGTTTAGCGCAGCGAGAGGTTGAATAACGCGTTGGGTAAGTCGATATGCAATGTTCGAACGGTCGGTTCACGTGCAGCCCGTGTGTATACGTGTGCGAATGTTGAATTCGACGGCAAGTTCGCTTCCTAAACGGAGGCCTACTTTACTAAGTGGCCGACAGATCGGTTCCACGAGATCGAAACGTATGAAGAAATCGTTCGAGGCTCGTTGAAACCGATTTTACTTTTTTCGATATCTTTATAATCGAGCGTGTTCGAGTTTTGCTCGATGTTAGTTGAAGCATCGCATTAAAATTCCCAGACTTTTATTATCAGATATTATTTCATGTTTGTCGTGATTCGAATGAATTGCGGATAACGATGCACTTGCTTCCTTGCAATTTAAACAGGTAAAAAAGAAAAAGATTGGAAACGTAAATACATCAGTTTCAATGCCACCGGTATTATGATGTAACCCGATTATTTGCATATCTACTTTGGTTTCAAAACAACTTATTTCTTTATAACAAATGACCTATGATTCGTAACGTCTTAAAAAAATCAGTTACGTTGTTGGATCAACGATGCATCGAAAATACACGCAATCCATTTGACGTTCCTGCCTGAACCTTAATAATTCTAAGCAACTGTTGTTTTACCTTCTAGTATGCATATCAGAAAACCGGCGAACAGACAGATAAAAAAAAGAAAATGTGGACAATTCTAAAAATAACGCACCTACGTCAAACAAACAAATACAAACTCCATGTACTAATCATTAAACGAATAATCATTTAAGATTATTCGAATTCATTCAATCGCTTAAAGTATATATTTTCGTCTGTCTAAGTATTATTATGAATTCTGTTTATCTTGACCGTCCACGAAATTACATGTCAAAACATCTAACGGAGAAAAATATAGCTTTCAATAGCCCGTTCGAAAGCATGCATTGTGAATACCACGTGTATATTCAACGGCTAGTTCTCACGAACGGAGCCTATTGGATACTAAAATATTTTTCTTGGTCCTTTCCTTTTGTCCCTCTATTTGAATAACACACTCCTGTTTCATTGAACATCAAGATTCAATTTTACTTTTATGCTAAACGTAACGCGACGCGCGCGATGTAGATTAGAATATGAAAGAAGTAAGAAAACATTCGAATTCTTATTTATAACGATGCAAAGTCGACCGGTTATCAGACAATCAAATACCTTATCCGGTCGTAAATAGCGAGACTCGTGTAAAAGAAAAAAAAATTTAATAAAACCATTCTTCGAAGAAACGCGTCGGCCATTGTGCAATGGTGACGCAAAACATCCACGAAATCACAATTACACTTGTTTCAATATTCAAGTAGCGTTGCAATTAAACGAATCGCCTCGATAACGCGATATCAAATTTATTCGTAGATACTGTTGTGCATCGATTGTTCCATCGAACAATTACCACAACGACAGCCACCGAAATACTGACGTCACGTCGTTAAAACCGCGGAACACTTGTGTAAACTATGAAAAAACAATTAACAAGCTTACCTGAACGTTTCAAGGATTCTCCATCTCCCTCCCTATTTCTTGTTGATCATCCAATGTTGCTGCGACTACGTGAAGGACACAATAAGCATTTCCATGAACCAGACCCGTTGATCTGCCGAAAACATCCAACGTTGTTTGCGAGACGCACTCGTTCTCCTACTGTGTCCCGTACCGCGTAACAAACAACCGCTTAACCTCTGCGCGACCGTGCCACACATCAACCATCCAATCTGTCCTTCCACTCAATGTCACCGAGTCACTTTCCGTTGAAACTTCAACCAATTTCCTACCACTTCTCCTAGGTCCATGCACATTTCTTAATCCATCACCAAACGTCTAATCCGCCACGCACGCGAAACGCAAGCTGTCACCGCGCAGAATCGTGCCGGCAGTTTACGCGGTCTTTTATTTACGCGTGTTCGACCGTTGGCCGTTGGGGACGCACCCATCGATCGATGCCACGGATCCTCGGAGACAATCGATCGATAAGGACCGATGCCACGGGATGATCACAGGTCTCTTTTTCTCTCCCCCTCTCTTTCTCTCTTCCCGGTGTCCTGTTCCGAGGGACGCGTTCGCACGTGTGGCGTGTTTCCCGTCGTGTTCCTTTCGCCCCCTTCGTGCTCGCGTCTCTTTTCACGTCACGGTCGGGATCGCTGCGCGTGTTCCGTCGACGAGAGGATCGATCGATCGATCACGATCGACACCGTTCTCCGCTCGCGATCGTGACGGGCCACGATCTCACCGTGAGCAGCGAGTCTCCGCGACTGCGGCTGTTATTTCGTATCTACTCGCGGCAAGCGAACGGCCGCCGGTGAATGCGCGCGCGCGGGCGCACGCGCCTCTGTCCGTTGTGTGTACGACGGCGTGCACGCACGAGGCGCTAATAAACGAGCGTCCACGCATACAGTGTTGATCGAATGGTGGGGTTAGGTGAAGCAGGAGTGGAGGCTCGAAGATTCTAACCTCACGGCGGGTGATAAACACCAGATAAGTATCCCTGTTTCTTCTTTCTTTTTCGACGGGGTCGATCCTTGTTTGGATCGTGTGAATTCTTAGGTGGTGCAGCCATTCCCCGTGTCTTCCCGACGATGCGCAGTGCGGGAGAACGGGGGAAACGGGTTTCTTGAATGGAAGGCAAATCGGGGATCGAAGATTTACGACGGACTCGGGGGAAGGAAAATAGAGAGATGAGACAAGTTATTTATGGTCGTCGATACAAAGGAGGAATGAAGAAAATGCAGGTAATTATTACGTAAATTCAGAAGGATAGAACATGTAAACATCACGCGCAGGGGAGATAAATATCGTCGATGCGCATGGCTTGGGGTATAATGGATGCAAATGCGATCGGAAATATCGGATTTTCAGGTGTAATAACGCGTTCGCCTTTTAAATGGAAAAGAATGCTCCGTTGTCGTGTGATTATAAAATAATTCGCGTTTTGTTGCAGTATTTACCATTTGAGATGGGCATCTAGGGAATCCTGAACTGGAAACAGGTGTCACGTAACCCGGATGACACTTTTGTGTTTAAATCTGTTAGATACATTTGCGTATGAAGTACATTTAATAAAAAAAAAATGTTTTTCTTACTTTTTCTTTAATAATAATATATTTTAAAAACAAAATTGGGTGACTTTATATTAATCTTGACCTTCTCCATTAATACACTAGCGGACAAAAGCTTAAGACGAGAGGACAATGTAAGCCATAGTTTTATAGTTTGCAAATATTGTCCGTATATTGATTGTTATTGTTATTATGGTAGTACACTATTTATCGATTAGCATAGAACACGAATTTTGTTTATTTGACTCTTTGATCTTAAATTTTTTCCGCTAGTGTACATAATACATTTCATATGCACAATCTCGATCGTCCAAAGGTGCAAACTTTTCGTGTTCACAAAGTAACGCGCGAACCGTACAGTTTGCAGAACAAATTAGGTCGTCCCGCGTATTTATCATGTATACATCGGTTCGACAAAAAAGGCCCGGTGTAAACGGAAGGAAAAATGCACGCCGGACTTTTCTGAATCGCAGAACACCGATACCGCGTTGAAAGGAGCGTTACCGCAGCGATCGAGGTGACACAAAAACACGGTGAATATGCACACGACAAAACAAGGAATAACAAGTGTGGTAATCGTTTCACTTTTGAAACTTCATCGAAGTCTGTTGCAAGAAAATCGTACGCGATCGTGTTATGTATTTCGCAACAAGACCGATCTGATTCGCCTCATTACGCGTGCGTGCACCGCTTCCTTCTTACGATAGCTGCTCTTCCTGCCGTTTCTAGGATAACAATGAACCCTAATCCGCGGCACCTACGGCCCCCTGTTTCCGTTCTCACGTTCATCCGCCGGTAAAATGGAATCAACGATCTTTCGCGTATAGAGCCGTCTTCTCTCCGTTCGTTCGCTGCTTGTCTAGATAATTATCTTAGGATATTGCCCCCTGTTTCGATGTTCGAAGAACCTGGTTAAGCGGTGATAATTGGGACAATGGTGACGCTCGAATCTGTTGAGCAAACAATCGGTATTTTACCGTCCTAGATAAAACATGTAAATAAGGATAATTAATTTATAAATAAGATTAGTACAGACGTGGTATAATCGTGAAACGACTATAGAGTTCGAAGGTTTTTCGAGTTTCGTTATAAAACAGTGATTATAATTGATACCTATGGTTTTCAGCGATGTTTAATTTTTGAAATCTATAAAACGGTTTCCAGTATTAATTCAGTTATTACAGCTCGATTGTTGCACAACATTTTCGATTGAAAATTACATTTTCCCCTGAATACAAAGGCCGTCGGAATACTTCATGACGAATTACGCAAGCGTGTAGATTGTCGGTGAAAGGGATTCCCATTCCGTTGTCAACGGGAATACAGACATGTAATTATGCCAATCTTTTGGACTGCGAAAGTAATCATCGAAATTTTCATCTACCGCAACAAAATCAACGAACCTCTTCTGTGCTACTGAAACATTACGGATGACTGGTTACAGTCCCTATTAAATAATTATAGAAACAGAGCGCACATATTTTCAATACTGCACGAAACAAATCTCAAATACCTGTTTGGTCTTCCGTGAGATTTTTTTTATAGTGCACATTCACTAGTTTAAGACCGAAGGATCAAAGAAAATAAATTAACTAATTAATAAGAAATAACGGTATAAATAAAATTTGTATTTTACGCTAATCAATAAATAGTGTTCTACCATAATGACAATAAAAATGAATATACAGACAACATTTACAAATCATAAAATTATGTTTTACATTACCCTGTCGTCTTAAATTTTCGTCCGCTACTTAGCCTTCGAACCGCACCACCGAGGCCTCACGGAAATTCCTCCACTTGTAAAGTTCCTAAAAACGGGTTTTTATTTCCACCCGTGGCATCGTGATGCGGGCCAAGTTCAGCTTATTGCCCGAAAATAGCTCGGCCAGTTCCTTGCACGAGCCACGATGGCCGATACGTGCGTCTAATTACGATGCGCGTGGCACTGAGATACGCCCTCGTTCGAGGCCTGTCTCGTCTCCGCGGTCGTCCGCGTACTCCGAGCGACCGACGATCACGACCTTCGAGAATACCAACGACCCATCCGACATGTCGTGCGGCCGCGCGCCCTTCCGGCATCGGGCTGCAGCCATTTTGTCGGCACCGTTCTCCACGATAATTGCCGCCTGGGTTCATGAATGTTGTGAATATTAGTGTGGGATATTAATATGCTTAACCCCTTAGCTGTCGTGGATGCCTCTAGGCGTTTAAAAATTTTGCGTTTGTGACACTGGGAGCGGTTATAAGCGTTTAGAAATTTTGCGTTTGTGATATTGAGAGCGGCTATAAGTGCTTAGAAATTTTGCGTTGGTGACACTGAGAGCGGTTATAAGCGCTTATAAATTTTGCGTTTGTGACATTGAAAGCACCTGCAGACACTTAGAAATTTTACGTTTGTGATACTAAGAGCTTATAGGCGCTTAGAAATTTTACGTTTGTGACACTAAAAGCTTAGAGGTGCTTAGAAATTTTGCGTTTGTGACATTGAGAGCGCCTATAGGAGCTTAGAAATTTTGCGTTTGTGACATTGAGAGCGCCTATAGGAGCTTAGAAATTTTGCGTTTGTGACATTGAGAGCACCTACAGGTACTTAGAAATTTTACGTTTGTGACACTAAAAGCTTATAGGTGCTTAGAAATTTTACGTTTGTGACACTAAAAGCTTAGAGGTGTTTAGAAATTTTACGTTTGTGACAGTGAAAGCACCTATAGGTGCTTAGAAATTTTGCGTTTATGACACTGAGAGCACCTAATAGGTGTTCGATACAATTTGGCTTTCTGACACCCAAAAGTTCGTCGTTCTCGACGCACATCATAACTCAATCCCTACCGTATAACACGGCCGATGCGTATCAAAGTTTGCCGTAGTCAAGGGGTTAAAGATACATTAAAAACCACTCTTTGCTTAATACGTTTACGTTCGTAACACGGAATAGCACAGAGGTCAGAAGACAATCGAATACGCAGGACTTCGAAATCGTTTGGTTATACAGTACAATGTGATCTTAGCCTAAAATGACAATAGATGTGGCGGTTAGTGCTACTTGCTCGTACAACGAAGGGGGCGAGGGCGAGAAACAGGCGCAGTTGTGCAAATATCATCTGATTTCGCAATGCCCGGCCAGCATTTCGAGCGTGAAAGTTCCGATACCGCGACCGGCCGGAAAAGAAATGACTATGGATATCGTGCGAATCGGCTCCGCGCAAAAGAACAACTTTAATTGAGATTAAGTAACGTTACGACGGGTTACGTGATCTCTCGATCCTTTTCCCTCTTTCCTCCCGATTACGCCTTGGGATTTTTGTGGATCCTGAACTCCGTGGTACTTCTGGATGCACTTTGCTGCGTTCTGCTTAGACTATTGTTTTTATTCGAGATGAATTTGTCGGCTAAGACGGACGTTGGTTAAGCGTTAAGTCACGGTGAAAATGTTAACCGCTTGTACGCTGAAGATTATTATGAAGATAGCGACTAGGTTATTTATTAAAAGAGTACACAGGCTATTTGTTAGTCTGTTGCATATGATAATTCTGCTAAGGTGTACGCACTGTAATGGAAGGATTGCATAAAAGACTTGCACAGTTGCCGGTATCCCTTATCGAACCGATCGCCTTCTTCTCTTTTTTTTTTTGTCTTCGTTGTTTTTGCAGAATGGCGAACAAGCCGACTACAGCATTGGTCCATCAATATTCGATGTAGAAAATTGAAGCGGAAAGGGCTGAATAAAGAAATCACGCGAACCGAGTATATTTCTTCCTCTCCTTGCACTTGGGAAACGGGATTACGATAATCGAACTGATTTGTTTTCTGAACCGAGAAGTCGACTAGTTGCTACGAGAGAAAAAAGCTGTTTAATAAAACTATAAAATAAAGTTGCGTTAGCGTTCCATGCTGCATCTCACTCTGTGCTTGCATTCTTTCGTCATCTGGATGTTGGCAAATGTACTGTGTAGATGAGTTCGTTAAAACAAAGGACAAGTGTGTATTTCTGAAGAAAATGTTGTAAATTAAATAATCGAATAAAAAATACGTTTAAACGATTCGAGTACAATGGTAGATAAAATAATTTTCCTGATTTTATCGACAATACTTTTCACTCGTTTCTTATCGAATGAAAAGTATTAGACACGTTAAAAATTAGATAAGGAACTTCCTGTGAAAATAAAATACTTTACCTCACCCTTTTTCTTCCTCGACACCACACCAGTTATAGACTTTAGAAACTTGAAAAGCTGCTATACCAGATTAACGGCATACCAAACAGCCACAAGAAACATAGCCGGTATCGGAGATCCAATAAGGAAGATCCTCGATGGAGAGAGATAGTTTCATTACTGTTAAATTAATACAAAACTGTTCGATAAAAGAATTTACGAAACATTAAATACAAGTACCAAAAATACTCCCACCACGCTACCATAATTATAAAAATGTTACTAAACAAAAAATCCCTAGTCTATTAAAGTCGAGCAATTATTGTCTACAATTTGCTAATTATTACAAAAGGATTGTTAAACATAGAATTTCTACACCATTAAGGTTAGGCAACGAAATATTTCAAGTTGCTCCTCTTCTGCAATGATCCCATCGCCTAAACACTGGTAACCAGACCGACTGGCGGTGCTGGCTGAAGAAGTTAACTGGCCGCTGGAAGGGAAATGACCAGTCGGTGAAACGAGGCAAGGGTGAAGGTCACATTAGTCACGAACGGAGTGTCTCAGCCCGGCACACCGTCGCGCAGGTAACCACGAACGCGTGTGTTTCAAGCCTTCACAGGACAAAGCCTCTTCATCGTCGATGAGAAAAGAATGCTGCCATCGAAATACTCGATTTTATCCCCAAAATCGACAACGCTTTCGTTACTACGAGACTCGTTACATCCTCGCGTGGGACGGGAGTCCGTTTTCGAGAAAAAGGTCCTCCAGTTCGCGCGGAACGCTTTGTGAAAGTGAATTCGGCTGCTTTCCGAGCAACCGGTACGCGAAACAAGACACAGCCGGTTTAACGTTAATATGTAACTGGAAGTGTTGCATTAATTTCGAGGAAAACGCCTAATCCTTTACACTATGAATTATTCTTCAATTTTGCCAATAACTCGCTAGTATAACTTAGGTGGTTTATTTGAAATTTACTTCAAAGGACAATTCTTTGAACGGTATTTATTTTTTTTTTATTAAACATAGCTCTCAAACTTCGTTGTAACTTATATTTGTTTAATTTCGTTGACTCTTTGGTCTTAAACTTTTATCCGCTACTGTATTCAAAATGTCGAGTGTGACTCGACATAGGAATTACTATGATAAAAACTGACGTCGAGTTACACTCGACAAAGAAGTGCAAAGGGTTGAGGAAGTCCACGCGCGTGCAGCACGCGTGAAACGTCCACAATTTGACACGGAAGGTGTTAATTTACCGTCTTTGTTGCTTAAATTTGTGAATTACGAAAAATTCTTTATCATTATAGCCGTCAAATGGATAAAATATTCCAAGTTAAGAATGTATTTCAATATTACTGCAAATAAACCAAAAAGTAGTTCATTTTCCCTTGAGGTAATACCTAAAGCGAAGATCGTACTTCGATATTACTGTGTCCAAGTCGGAAACTTTGTTTTCCCTTGAGCTAGCGAGGAAACCTTAAGGACTACGGTAGGCGTAGAATCGGAGGAAACCGGTTGCACGAGCATCGCCAGGAGAGCGTGTATTCACGGCCTTGAAATCGAGGGTTATCACAGATGCAGTCTTCTAACGTTGAGAGCACGCGACGTTCAATGACACCCAGGTATGCAGTCGGCAATCCTTCGGTTTTCGTAATAAATTGAAAGTCACCGATCGATTAAAGCAGCCCCGTTACACGAGCTGAACCGATTAGTGTCACCTTTTAATCAGGTTCACCTCACAGGGCTATTACCTCACACGGTTCAAAGGCAAGCGGCGCTTGGAAGCGCGTATCAATCGAGAGCACAGTTTCTGCGTGAAACGTTTGTGCAACCACGTGGCATGTTGCGTACGGTTAAGAATTCATTATGAATTCAGATAACGAACGATATGAGAACAGTAAGCGAAGTACGTTTCGAGAAATTGAAAGACTGTGAAGGGAAAGTCATAAACTTAAAGGATGAGGTAGGGGGCGCAATAGATTTTAAACACTGGCAACTTTTGACACCAGCAATTCGTTTTATAAATAATATATTCAGATTTTACATGTTGAATATTAGAAAGTGGTGAAAAGAAGTACTGAATTTTTATTTCCCAAAACAAAATTCAACCTTCACATTTAATTTATATTGAATTTTGTTTGAATTTTCCGCCTCATTTGCCAACTAAAATTATTTATTACGAATTATTGCATTTTTTAATAAATCGTTAACAAAATTGATAGCAGAGAATAGTACGGGTTCTAAAAAATCAGAAACATGCGAAAATGTCCTGGAATTTTGGCCGTAAATGCGTTTTTCTGCAAGTTGAAAAATTGATCAGTTTATGGACCTAAAAACACTATCACCACATAGCGGTGAAAAGGTGGTACTAATCGCCCGTATACCTATGATATACGGACGGATACATACCGAAATTTCTCAGCATATAGGTGATGGTTTTGAATCTTTTGTATCTCAAATTGAAGAAGAGGGTCTCACAATTAATTGATATTCAATTTTGTTCTAATTTTCTGCCTTATTTGGTAATTAAAACAGTTTACTATGAATGAAGGCAATTTCGGTCGTTGTGGCGCCATCTAGTGGTGGAACAGCACACTAACAAGATTGCAACATTCGTTATCATAATGAATATCGTAACAAAATTAATATTATCCGATAGCGTAGATGATAACAAGAAAGAAACATTCAAAAATATTTAGAAATTTCAGCTATAAAAGGTTTTTTTTACGAATTGAAAACTTGATGAGTTCGTGGACATCGAACACTATAGCCATCTAGCGGTGAAAAGGTGGTACTAATCGCCCGTATACTTGTCATATAGAGATTTATTTAAAAATTTTATTTTATTTGCTTTCGAATCAAAAACAGATTTATTACTACGCACACATTCCATTCGCATAAATATTTTAAGACTTTGGTTACAATAACCGGAATTTGCAATCTATATAATGCGCCTAGCACGACACTATCAACACGCTATACTTCACAATAATAGTATTCACTACATAAATACATAAATTAGTTAGAAAATTGGCACAAAATTCTATACAGATCGATTGGAAGAGTTTCTTCTTTAATCCGGAATGCGAAAAGTTCGGAAACATCACTTAAAAGCAGAGAAATTTGACTATGTACGCGTCTATGAATGACAGGTATACTGGAGATTAGTACCACCGTTTCACCGCTATGTGGTGATAGTGTTTCTATGTCCATAAATTGAAGAAATTTTCAAATCGTAAAAAAACGCATTTACGGCCAAAACTTTTGGACATTTTTGCATGTTCCTTTCTTGTTAGGACCTACGCTACCTTCTCAGATAAATTTTGTCACGATATTCATTGTAATAACAAAAATAATAATTCCAGTAGTACTCCCGCCTGCTGTTAGATGGCATGACAATACCCGAAACTGCAGTAATTCATAATAATCTGTTTTAATTGCCAAGTAAGTCGAAAAATTAGAATAAAATTGCATACAGATTCATTGGGAGATCCTTCCCTTTAATTTGAGGTGCTGTATGTTCAAAATTATTATCTATTAGCTGAGAAACATAGGTAGATATCTGTCCCTGTATGAACGGTATACGGTGGATTAGTACCACCGTTTCACCGCTATGTGGTGATAGTGTTTCTTGGTCCATAAAATGATGAAATTCTTAATTTGTGAAAAAACACAGTTGCAGCTAAAATTTTTGGGTATTTTTTGCATGCTTCTTTTTCTTTAGGACTCACACTATACTCTAATATCAATTATCTTATCAGTTTATCAAGAAATATGAAAATTGATAATAAATTGGTAACATCGAGAATTGTCGGAAATGATATGGGACCGAAAACATTCTGCTTCGTCGCTTTTTATAAACGATTAATGAAAAATTACAAACGATTTCACTTATGTATCCATTGCGATAGACACCATAAAGATCTATCATCACCCTTTATTAACCCTTTGACTGCTATGGGCGAGTATATGCGTCCGACGAAAGCTACTCGCGTGGATTATGGACGCGTATACGCGTTCGTCAATTTTTCCTCGCTCCCATTTAGAGCAACACAATTGCTGATAGAGCGCTGTCCACGCGGAGCACTTCGACCAGGAGTATTCAACACTCAAAGGGTTAAATACTCGATCAACTACGCGTGTCTCCCAGCGAACGTTCAACGAACGAGACACGGAGAACCCTAACACTCCCTTGCGCATAAATTACGCACACGCGCGTTCACGACTAACGCTCGAGCATCGAACCGGCGTCAGGGAACCGTGACGAAGTGAAACGAGTATGAATGAAAATTTCGACGCTCCTATAATAAAGTGGTTTTCGCCTCTCGAACCTCCGGCGCTAGGGGTCCGCGCGTCCCGTGCATAATTCGTGACACAGGACCTCGTGTGTAGAACACGCGCGTGCACAAAGACGATCGTGTACGCGGGTGACGCGACAGAAAAACCGATTACATACGCGGTCGTGAAAGAAAGAGAGAGAGAAAGGAAGAGAAAGAGAGACAAAGTGAAAGAAAGAGTGAGAAAGAGAGAGAGAAAGGAAAGAAAGAGAGAAAGGAAAAGAAAGAGAGAGAGAGAGAAAGGGAGAGAAAGGAAAAGAGAGAAAGAGATAGAAAGAAGGGAAAAAAAGAGAAATAGAGAAAGAAAGAGAGAAGGAGAGAGAAAGAAAAAGAGATAGAAAAGAAGAGAGAGAAAGAAAGAATGGGAGAAAAGAAGAGAAAGAAAGAAAGAATGGGAGAAATAGAGACAGAGAATTGATTTCTACCCCACTCCCCTTCCTCTAAGAGTTGATTTCTACCCCCTAAAACTAAGGAGGATGAGGAAAACGAGGCGGAAGAGCGAGAGAGGAGCCACAGCTGGCCGTGGCGAATTCCGCTTTTCAGCTCCGCGTTAGGGTTGCGGGGGACCATCCCTTCTCGATTCAGCGCAGTCCATCATCTTCGTCGACGACTTGTCAACTCCATTAGGTTACTAGCAGGCATGTGCGAATATTTCGAGAGTTTTCAGCACCTTCGTCCAATGAGCATCGAATTCGATTCGCTTCTCGAGCGATTCGACGTGATGGCGAGAGTAGGTAAAACGAGGGTAGGAATTTTCATCGGTATATTAACTTATGGGAGGTGTAATTGTTGTTGAACACGTTCCAGTTGGGATTTTTGTGACTAAGGTGGTAAATACAGGATGTATTAGGAGAGGGAGCAATAAATATTCAGATGGTCAATTATTGTATCTCAGTCTTACAAAGAAAATTTCATCAAGCTTAGATGGAAAATTTAAAATTATCAAAAATTAAAAATTACCTTTTATCCTTTTAACCCTTTGCCCTCGAGAAGGCAACTATTAGCCGTCTAATAATATTAACTTCAAACATTTTCAAATGCAAAATATTTACCAAAATTTACCTATATTAAACTTCATCTAGTTTAATTAAATTATCTTCTAAAACTTACATGTATGACTATTTAACCTCCGGATCTGACTAATAAACAAACCAACTAAAGTGTGAAAATTTGCGGGACTATTATTTGGCGACTAACAGTCGTCTCTCGAGCACAAATCGAAGAAAGCGGCCGTTCAATTCGGTTTCTTTCCCAAAAATCATACCCCGCAACGTGGAATTCAACACGAGAAGCCCAAATAATTCAATAACCGAGGAATCTGCCAAAGAAACTGGACCTGCGGCTAGCGAACCGACCGACAGAAAGCAAGCATCAAGAAAGCGGAAAAACAGTGGCCGGAGGAAAAAAGAGGAGGAAAGGAAAAAGGGGGATCCTTCCCCCGTACGAGGAGGGGAACAAATATCATTACGTGGCTGCGGTACGATTCGATTAAAACGCTATTCACGTGTATGTAGCCTCGGCCGTAAACCTCGAATATAAACTGGCCGATAGTAAAGCGGCGTAACGTAATTCAGGCCGGGCTGAAAAGCGGCGGGGTGTTCGTACAAAAGGAGAAGGGCTGCTGCTGTTGCTGTTGCTTCTGC
The DNA here is from genome assembly GCA_033822845.1 of Tetrapedia diversipes. Taxonomy (NCBI): domain Eukaryota; kingdom Metazoa; phylum Arthropoda; class Insecta; order Hymenoptera; family Apidae; genus Tetrapedia; species Tetrapedia diversipes. The sequence continues at coordinate 54,813 of JAOPTO010000921.1, forward strand.
GGTGGTGGGCCAGAACGTGACGCAGCGTGACTCGTTTACTCGCTACGCTGGCACAATGCGTTCGTCAGTGGCGTAACATACAGGGTGTACGTACAGGGTGAGCCTCAGCGACTCGATCGCTTCGTGTAGCTCTAGCGAGTTATTTGTTATCGAGGAGAATGCTACGAATATGCTATATCGTACGATATAGATGATTACGAAACTGGTTGGAATGAAAAATTCGAGGAAGATTGTTTTTAGAAGCAGACAAGCCGACAAGAGCAAAAATAGAAGTTCTAGAAATCATCATAATCACCAACACGTAGGTTTCTTTGACAACTTTTCCACGCTAAACGTGTTTCTTTATAAAAAATAATTTGCAAGCTATTTGAAGTGAAGCTACTCACCCTGTAAGTAGGGGTGTCCCGTGCAACAGAAAGAAACTGAATGGAAAACTGTATAAGATATAATTAGATGATAGTATACATCTTATAGGAACTTGTAGGACTTATAGGACTTGCAGTACTTAAATCGTCAAAATCCACATGGTAGATGTTTAATTTATTCAAAATACTTTTTTTGCACGACAAAGTACAAGTAATAGATAACAGTTACAAGGAAGGTTAACGTTTTGAAACCGCATCGGATGAACAGTTTCAGCGACCACTGAAAACAGTTAACCGACTTTTACTTTCACAACACTCTGTATAGATCGTCGAGAGCACGCTTCGGCCATTTATATACGATAGCAAGGTATCCAAAGAACGGTAGCCGGAGCAATCACGTATACACATTCGTGGCCGGTCTCGTATTCATCTTTGCTTGTTGCACTCGACCAAATCCTTGTCGGCCAAGCGTGTGGCGGTATAATCGCGCGCGCGCGCGCGCGTGTATTCATAGTTTTCTACCGGACATTAACGCGCCCGGCCTCCGTGCTCCCATGAAGCTGATTGATTACGCGCGTTCTCCGCTCCATCGCCGCGCCGATACCGCGGCGCTCGTTTAGTCCGCGCCGCTGAAAGGGGAACCCCCCGAATGGATGCCTTTTCAAGCGCGCGCGTCCAGGATCTTGCCCGCTTTTACGCAGGGCTGGATCTAACCTTCGAGAGACTCGAGGTGTTTCAAATTTTTCGAAAAATAAATCAATTAAGTATATGCAAACTTAGAGCTGTGACAGTACTCTTACTTAGGCTGTACTCTTCGAAACCACAGGCGGATGTGGACTGAAATTGTTTTGTCAGTCTGATATCTGCGGGGGTTGTGCGAATGGGTTGAAATAAGTTAGTATAAAAGTAAGCAAAGCTTGACGTTGAGCAACAGAAAATGAGGTTAAACCAAATAAAATGTTAGAAAAAGTAAAATATTAGAAAAATCTATATTAAAATATTTATACTAAAAAAATCTATACTGTATAGATTAAGTACTTCTAACTGAATCAAGCTTTCCGCTTAAAAAGGATTTGAGAACCGCTGCCTTAGAATATTAAAGATTTAAATATCAATATTCAACGTTTAACATTAAATACTTTTCTATAGTTGCAGCTAAAATTGCATTTTCCATCGCATAACACGGATTTTTCTTCGTTTTTAAGGCGCCCAAGGCAACCGCCTTCGTCGCTCACGCGTAAATCCGCCACTGCTTTTACGGTTCTATGATACTTACCCGATTCCCTTTCTACGTTTCTACATCGTGTCTCTTTTGATGTTCAACGCATCGCCGCCGCGAGTCGCTCTCTCTTTCGACACTCCGTGCATACTTGCGACTTTGTTGCGACTCCGCTGTTAGAATTAGAGCGATCTCGCGTTGCGTACGACCACGGAGAACGTACGGGGGTTGATGGGCTATACGATGGCGGGGATTTGTTGTACGATAGGGATTTCTGTGAATGCTTCTCTGGGAGAGCCGAATCGATGATCGGGAACGTTGAAGTAAATGGACGTTGAGTTGTTGGTATTTGAAGGCTATTTTCAGCGGGGTAAAATGTTAAGGTTGATGTGGTAAGAGGTAAGATGTGCTATTTGTAACCGTTTCTACTTCGTTTCTGTTCGTTCTTCAAAGTTATTCGATGCACGTAGAAGTTTCAGCGTTTCTTTTAATTTTCTTTCATTTATGTATAACACAAGTAATTGATCTTACAAATATTTTTCCTCGTTTAAACACTAAATTATTTAAATTTAAAATAATCGTACTAGTACGTTGAAAGAAACACTAAAAATTCTGCATACATATAATATATTTCACACATTCGTCGCCCAGCGTGATTCGGTTGAATTTTTCGCTAGGCCCAAATCCGATTGCATAGAAAACTGGGGTAAAAAAAATATAAAAACAGCAAAAATTTTAACTTTTTATTTGTATTTTATGTATTTTATATTTAGATATATTATACTTCAATACTTATTCCATTGAATTCTTTTTAAAATTTCAATTTGAAATCCTATTTAATTTAAAAAAAAAGAGCGTCATCCATATTTGGGTGACGTGGCGACGAACGTGTTAATTGCACTGTTATTTTTTCGCCAGCTCTTTTGTTAAACACTAATTCACAGATATTGCTAAATTTTCAAAATATTGTACAAATGTTTAAACGCTATCTGTTACTGTTATTACTTTCACATTGGAACAGAAACGTCGATGTTACCGAGCTACGGACGACAAATAAATAAGACGGGAGAACACGGTAACCTCCCATGGTACATATTTCATAAGGGCAGGGACGAGCTGGTCCTGAATTTCTGATTATATTAACGTAACCAGAATCAATTCTTTGCGATGCCCGTCACCCCTCGGCGGGACGGCTGTGTTATGCGATTACAATTAGTAGCACCCCTCCTGCGTATTCCCTGATTACATCAAAAACGAACCTCCCGAGGCAGCACAATTGGGTAGTTATCGATATTGGGGTACGAGATGTTTTGTTCGCGGGAAGCTAAACGTTGTGACTTTCCTTGTTGCGTCAACATGCGTTTATCGATGGTATTTTGAACGAGGTCCTGGTGAAAACAAAAAGAATAGTTGCAAATTTTATTAAGAAACGTATACGCTTAGAATTGTTGTATTATACAGAAAATTAATACTAAATCTATCCAAAGTGGTCAAAATGACTTATGTATTTGTAATTTTTCACACAAGTTTCTTAGATGTACTATTAGAAATTTTTCATAATTTCCAATCTAAAGTACAAATGAAAATTGAATTTTCTTACATCGAGTATTTCATCGTGTAATTTTCAATTTAATGTATTCGGTTTAAATAATTATACTTTAGCTAGAAGTACTTCCAACGTTGGTAGATTGAACTGGTCAAGGTCTCGTTAATTTAGCCCTTGTTCGATTAACTCGACCCTGTATCTCACCAAAACTCCGTTGAAACAATCTACAATGACCTCGAAACAAAATTTTCAAAACCAAAAACAATCCCCCCTCCCCCCACCTCTTCGTTAATGAAACCTAACACAACAAGCGACACGACAAATTTACAACTCAAAGAATCTCTCCCCCACACCCTGTAAACACTTCACACTCGATAAAACTGCACCGACCGCAAAACTGTCCGTCCCTGCTCGCCAATTTCCCGAGAGATCCCATTCCGGTCATCCTTGGTCGCACAGGTAAGTAAACAACCGAAAGGGAGGATCGTCGAAAGCATCGGGAAAAGGTGTATGTGCGCCTTGAAAAATAGCGAACTGGAGTGGAGGAGATAATTTATGGGCAACCGTAGGATCAGTTGAAACGTTGTTATTTGCCGGCGTGTGCGTCGGTGACATGTTCATTCATGGAGTCGCTAGATTCAACGAAGAGAAAGCAAGACAGAGAAAGAGAGAGAGGTGCAGGACCGATTCATCCTGGCTGCACAATTCGTCCCGTTTCTATTCACCCGTACGAAAAACGGAGTCAATGGGCCGTCGTCCTTGTGTTCGTTCCGGCTCCACAGGCTTATTATTACGGCCGGAATTATTTCTGGGAGTAGCCGGCACCGGCTACAGGTGTACCCGTTCACGGACACGTCTCGCTCAGGATACACATTGAGCGGCGTTCCTCGCCCCGGTCATTGAGAGGAAGAAGAAGAAGAAAAAAAGAGGTTCACCGTCGGTGACGAATCGCAGGAAGCCAGCGATCCTCCGGGGAAGGCATCGTGCGGGCAGAAAGGATCCGTCGATGTGGCATTCAACGATCCGTTCGCCCCCGAACTGGCCGGCGTTTTATCCGTGGGATGAAAAGTTTCTCGAGCCAGCCGAGCTACCGAGGCAACGGTGTGTAATTGTGAGGCTGGAAAGCACGCTGTCCGTCGGACAATGCGAGCATTTGTCAGGAGAAGAGTATATCGATGAGCACTTCATCTTCGGGGACGCTGGAAAGTCCTCGAGAGCGCACGCCGAGAGGTTTAGGTTCGCGCTGTGAGAGATGTCGCGCGATTGGGTCGGTTTGGAATTCGTTTTGGCTTCCTGTTTAGGAAAATTGAGTAAAATCGTAGCCGATACCATCGTTTATTTGCGTCGAGATTTGTAAATGTGCTAATTTAAACGTCCACCAGCTTATTCTTATTCGACGAGACCTGCTTCGAACGAGGAATTCTATGAAGTGACTGGAACAACTTGCGGACGTTTAAGCGGACATCGTTGTATATGGGCAGCGTTCGATGAATAAATCAAAAGGAAGAACATTTCGGACAGAGTCGTTCGAATTTTTCACTTCTTCCCTTCAATCATTTTACTCGATTCGTCAAAATAACACCGCAGGTATTTGTCCGTTTTCCGGCTACTTTTCTGCCGTTCATGCCCACAACAATTCCCTCTGCTGCTCCTTGATTACCCAGTGTGCCCAGTGGTCTTGGCATCGTCATCGTCCTCGGCGGACCTGCACGTTCACCGTGTGGTCATCCGTTATGGTTACCGGCCAAGTCACTGAAATCTTCGGTACGATCCGAATCACGATGCAACGAACGTTAATGAGTATTGATGTCCTCGTTGCGATCGATCGACCGTCGCGATACCGCTTAGCGGAACTCGCGTCACACGGAAATCTTGTCCAACTGAATCGATGATCGATTCGCCGATACAGTTATCGACACGGGACACGCTGAATTTTTGCACGTCCGCGTTTTTGCAACGCAGAAATATTCATAGCAGCTCTTTCATTATTAGCACCGTAGGGTGCTGATAAGTTAGCGAGTGGGATGACACAGAAGGGGTAGTACTTTACGCGACACCCAATTGCTTTCGTCATGAAATGCGATTTCTTTTTTTTGTTTCGGCCAATCACGAAAACATTTGCACCCTATTCTTATGATTGTGTCACGAAAGATGGCCCTGTATAGGCTACGGTGGATTGAACCTTTTTTTTACATGAAGGAAATCTTCGGTAAGATACCCGGTCACCTTGGGAGGGAGACGAAGTTATGTAGGATTTTTACCTACTAAAACCTCCATGGTGGCCTACTACAGTGAAATGGAGGGAGCATCGGGAACTCTGGAAGAACACTTCCAGTACTCCCCCTTCCGGCGGATTGAACCTACCTTATTCCTTAGGCTTGCTAACTTATCAGCTTCCCTACAGTACCTTTAACATTGTTTATACGTAACATCTTTGGTCCGACTAAGGCGGTCGTTCGAGCGAGCACAACGAAACGCAAAGGGTGCCAGCTACTACCAAAATCCACCCTCGATGTTCGGCGATGTTTTGCTACTTGGCCGCTTCAGAGAGGCCCGGCACGAAGAGGTAGCGCGCGAGATGACGTGCGGCGAACATCAAAGCGTCCGACATCTTTTAAAGGCCGCCACCGCCTTGGAACTCGTTGAACTGGCTCCTCCTTTCTCTCTTTCCATCGTGATCCCATCCCCTCCCGTATTCGTCGATCCTTCCTCGCGTATCGTTTCTGTGCCGTTCTCCTCATCGAACTGACTCGAGCAGGATCTCCCGACGATACGTTTCTTTCGGTTGCTGCCATGTATATACGTATGCTCGTGTTTCTTCCTTTCTGTCTTTGCCTCCGCGTTTCTTTATCCCCGTCGGTCTTGTTGGACGCTTTTTCGTCGAGCCGATGTACCTGGCCGGGTAAGGAGGCGCGCAGGTATGCATTTCACATGCATAGCCGCGCAGACGTTCGACTGATTGCGAGTAACGGAGGGGGAAGGGGACGAGATGAAACGGATGGTGATCGGCCTTTTACCTCGATTTTCTGTATTTCTTTCGACGACTTTCCACTTTCTTATTTTCGATGTGGTTTTAAGGAACGGAAATGGAACCGCGATACGTTTTGTAGCATATCCTTTGGTTCTCTTAGTGATATTTGATTTTACCTGATTTAACAACGATAGAACGTAGTTTGACACTCATTTTAAAGGTGTTGTCAATAATTTAGACGTTTCTAAGGAGTTTTCGCTCGGTATCATACTTTAAATCGGACGATTAACATTTGAGCATCCATAGCGAAGTGTGGTCCCCTCTTTTCTTCGCTTCCTTTTTTACCCTTCTTAACAATTTTTCGCAAGCACTCGATCGATCACTCGTTTTATCTTGTACATCACAGACGCCAGTCACATTTGTTTCTACCTTACTGTTCTCCAAAAACACTACAACCACCACCGATACACTCTCGCATCGCCAGCAATACAATGAACACAATGCAGTACGATATTCGAGCCAGTATTCCGCTGAAATTGTCAATAATGTTCCCTAATTTTACCCAAATCCAACCCTTCGCGAAAAGAGGAAAATAACCGATACCTCCGCGAAGACTGTTGTTGTGTCGTCCCAAAAATTCCTTTGTGTCGCTTTTACCAGTTCAAGTCCTAGCAAACGCGCGCAAACAGGCTGCAGAAAAACAGCCCCTCGAAGGACTTACCGTGAAACGGCGCTGGCAATTTCGCTGGAAAAACGCTGGCCGGCGATCCCGGCTCGGGGACCCGACGCCTTTTGTCAACCAGAGGATCATCTTTCGCGACGTGTCCCTTAGAATCAGATAGCGGGTCCAGGGAGGGCGGCACTGGCGTTCGCGGCCAGGCCAACATGATATTATTTGTCAGCCCTCAGTCAGGTGGATTAGAGTCGGCGGAGTCGTAGAAAGGGGATTAAGGGTATCCAAATATCCAAGTCCCGGCTAATAACGAGGCTAAGCAACGAGCCTCGCTTGTTCGAAGTCTCGGCCTGTTTCTCCGCTGGGTCCTGTGTCCCACTAACACCGTTTCCTAGCCGCTCTATGGACGCCAACAATAGGATAACCCAGTGGCACCCTTCGTTTCTGCACCTCTCGTGCTCCGACGGATTCATTACACTTAACGAGGGGGTTTATTATTTAAAAAGGATTTACGTTAATTCGCAGGGTACTTGGCTGTTCTAAGGGAACAGAGGGATCGATCAGTCCTCTCGAGGAGGTAGCAAACAAGCGATTATCCGTTTGGGTTCCGGTGGAAACCTAGGTACGTACTTCACTGCTATCTATCACCACTAGCATCGGCTTTTCAGTCGGTGGAACGTGGATACTTAGGAGGGTTGGGAATATTGTGCGGGGATATTTAGAGACAGAGTTGCGGGAATAGTTTAGTAGAAGTTGCGAGAAAATTCAGAAATTAATCCGTTTCGCATTCCTTCGCGTAAACTTTCGTATAACGTCAGAGCAAACTTATCCAACCTCTTGCTAGAACGCTTTCACGATTTTTTCTTTTTTTCTTTTTTTCCCTTCGTTTCTCAGTGTTTGCCCTTTAGTCTTTGTTATCTCTCGTTACTTGAGCGTTGCTGCCTCTTTATCTATCCAAAAAACTCTCGAACCTGATGGAAGACGTGAACGCGCGCTAGGGGGAACGTTAGAAATTCCTGGTCGTACGGTGTAACGCTCCGTTGACACGATGATGGATCGTCCACCTTGACCGGACAGGTAGACGTACATTCACACTAACGCGCTGAAAGTGTGTAATCGTGGCGGCACGCAGGTACCTTTACAAGGGTCAACAACTCCATCAAAACGTGAAAATCATCTGATACGCTGCTCGACCCGGTTGCTCGCGAACCAGGCATGCGACGAACCACGAGCACGTACACGAAGTCCAGTGTCAAATAATTGCTCGTAATGGTTGCGTGTTTCAATTCGACTTTATTCGAGTTCGTTTGATGTTGTTATTTTTCCACCGCTGCGTAAACGCCCGGCCGCTTCTCGTAAGCACTAGATCAACTTTTATATGATTTTTAAATGTCATCGAACAGCATGGACAAAACTGAAACAGAATTTTAAAAACGTTATTTAGCAGTTTTTTACAATTTAACAAATCGTCATTGTATTCACTATTTACTTAATACAAATGAATGCAATATAATAAATGTTGGGTAGGTCAAAGAATACGTTAACTTCTTTCCCTTGTTTCTTTAACGCTAAAAATGATGCATAAAACTTAATTAATTTTGCTAAATTTTTTCCTTGCATAATAAAAAGATTGTTTACAAAGAAATCAAAGACGTTCGATCGCTGCTAGGGTTATCCAACAAAAAAATTCGAACCAATTTCTTGGCGAAGCCAAAAAGAATCAAAAAGTTACAAGAATCTTTTTTCATGCACCCGGTAACATTTACCGCAGAACCGAATGAACAAATCCAATTGCTAGCATCCAATTATCCCGAACAATAATGTGTAATCCAGCGTTCCTAGTTTAGCTGCAGAATTGGGAGAAAAGAACGGGCCGAAACACGGTGGAACGCGTCGGAATTCCATCGTAATGCGTATTAATTCGGTGGCCGCAGCGGCGTTATAGGATTCCCGCAAACTAGATTCGGGCCAGAAGAAGAAAGGACGTAGGGTGAGCGATTACAATAAAGGTCTTTGCACGAGCAGCTAGGAGTTAAGTCGTGGGTAATAATTACCGATCCCTCGTTAGCACTGCCAATAGAGTGCCTCGCCCACCTGCCCACGGTTATAATAATATAAGCCGCCTCTTTTGCGGCTCGCAGCCCTCGCACGTGCCGTAGTCGGCAGGATCCTTTATTCGTTCTCTGCCCTTCGTTTCTCACCCTTTGTGCGATCGACCGCTGCATCGGTACTCGAACCTCGATAGATCCCTCCGCTCTTCTTCCTCGTACACAGTTTCAAGCTTTCTAAGAAAGATTCTTGAGTTGTATAAATCCATTTTCTGGTTGTTGCCTGGATGAAGAAATTTCAAAGAGGGCAGAATTAAATGGTTTAATTCAGATTAGACTACGGATTGTCATGCGAATTGAAACTTATGAAAACACAATTAAAGTAATGGGATTTGCGTAAGGAAACTTGTTTCACCCTTCGAGTATCATAACGTTCGCTTCGCTTTAAATATTTAACAGTTTCTCGAAAATCGTGTGCATTTTGCGTTTCTTCGCGTATTTCTGGTTCTCGCGAATGCATAAAAGTCCGTGGTCTAGTTACGATGAAGTGGAGAACGAATCACGATTGTAGCGGAGAATGTGTTACAGAAAAGTAACGTTATTGGATAACAATTAATTATCGAAGTTGTTACAGGACGATAAGTAAAAGTATCGAATATGCTGTTCGAAGAAGAAAAGGAATAAAGAATTTATATTCTGTTCGATTTATTTTAATATCTTTGTACAATTAACAACGTTCTCGTTCGATTAATTGAGTTATTCAGGAACGATCAATCAGCAATTAGCAGTGTACTGTCCAGCCTGGGGTGACCAGACCGTGCAATCTGAAGGTTGAAAACAGACCAGAACACGTTATACGGTACAATTATGAAGCGTAGCGATGAATTATTCGTCTTGAGCGAAATATATCATTAAATCGTTAGTGCTCATACACATCACTAGCAATTTCGAGTCATCGTACATGTACAACTGTATCATTTAGTTCTTTTCATTAAAAAGTAGATAATCGAGGAAGATAAAAATAAAATTTTAAAAGTATAAAATAAATTTTCCAACGGTCACCTACTTTTCTTCAAATTTAAAATTCATGTAACGAGTATTCCATGAATTTCAAATCTGAACACAATCCATTTTCCCCCATCGCCGGAAGTAGCCAAGATCGCATCGCACGCGAATAAAATTAATCATAGTGCATCTAATCTCCCCAACGATTGCAATCTTCAGTTGTTCAACGCAACCAAACCTACTCCCGCGACCGCAAACGAGTATCCGTGCACAACAACTGGTCTAGCACAAGGCAGAGACGACCAACAAGACGTACTCTGACTCTAATTATGAATCTTGAGACCTTGACCACCCCTGATCGGTACGTTTACGTCGGCCTCGCCAGGTCGGTTTGTTTTTTCCCCTGCCAATTTGCAGGCGGAGCCGGATCCGCGAGACACCGTCGGAGAAGGAAGGACGGAGAACAGGCGAGAGGTGAACCGGTGCGCCGTCCCGGCGAGGAGGAAGCTGCAGGAAGAAAAAGGAGATCGCTCTCTGGTCACACATGACAATGTACGACGAAGGCATGATGGATGAGGGGGCGGCTAGTTTACGTGATCGGGACATGATCGCCGGCAAACGGGGTGGTCCGTCTGTCCGTGTCCGTTCGTTCCTCTCTCTTTCGCACTGGGGTTGCCCGTTCCCCGCGTGTTTCGCCCCTCCCGTGTGGCGCAGACTACGCACGCACACACGAACGCGCCCGAACGCGCCCCTGTCACCGGTCTGAGCGATCTTGTTGTCATATTCCACGGACGCGGTCGTACGGCCCCGAAGAGAGGCTGCTCCCTTGCCGCCTGCCCCTGCCCGTTGCCTTTTATGCCGTGTTCGCATAACGACACGGAGAACGATTATCGGTGTGCGGTGGTGGCGGCGGTGAAAAGCGAGCTTGTCTCGTTTCCGTTGTTTTCGTGGAAATTAGGGTCTTTCTAAGAGTTTCAGTCGACTTCCATCCCTCTCGACTCTCCTACTTTAACCCTCTGCGGACGCATGTCTGTGAATAGCAGCTCAAGTATTTTTAGCGCTTGAGTCTTCGAACTCCGTATAGTTTGGATTTTAAGGTACCATAGAACGATATTCTAAGTTCGTTGAATTCCGAACCCTCGCTTAGCGTTTCTTGGTAGCGTCTAGGCTGGTAACATCTTCACGAATTAGAGGGTTAAATTTCAGATCGGTCCCTAGATCCATCGATCTCTTTATCGCTGTCGATAATTCGACTCCTCTATTTCTTCTTGTCTTGTTAGCAAGCACATTTCCATACGAAACGATTCATTCGGGGGCCGACGAAACGTCGCTGAAATTCGTACAGACGTCGCGGATAGAGGCACAAAACTCACGCTGTGACGCGTTACGGGTGCACGCGGGAGCAGACAGTGACTTTTGACAAGGGAACGGGCGGACCACGCGGGAGAAACCAGTAGCCCCTCGTCGAAGTATCCCGCTGACCTTTCTTCCTTTCTCCGTCTCTCGATTCCCTCTTTACCCGGGGAGATCGTCGTGAAACCTCGACGTAAGGAATGCTTTGCCGGTGCCGAGGAGGCCGAACTTTGCTTGTTCGTGCTACCGGTCCGAAACGCGAACCTTCCAGCCTGCAACCTTCTTCCTCTTGTCGTCCCGACGTTTCAGTTTCTGGCAGCGACGTTGATTCGGTACAGATATGTATATCGGCCCCAGGGAGGAGCACAGGCGGCCGCGCGAAACCCCAGGCCGATGTCTAGTTTGAAAAATTCTTAATTAAATCTCGCTCGGGCGTTCCTTTGGCTGGGATGGAGGATGCGGCGCTGAGACAGTGACACGGATGATGGGACGTGGGATGGGTCGCAAGGTAATGGGACTATTAGTCGGGTTTACTTTGGTTATGCGTTGCTGGCTGCCAGGGCAGCGTTTCTGTTGCGCGCGATGCTATGTATCCGTGCATGGCTCGCGAGAAGTTATCAGAGACGGCACATGGACAAAAGGGGACACCTTGCTTAAACCACCCAATTGTTTTCGTTAGGCAACGCTATGCTGTTTCGTTTTATAATGAAGATACGTGTGCCTCGTACAGGTTACAACCAATCAAACCCGAATTTCTTCTAACCGACTTCTTGTTAGCCGTGTAGACTAAACATATTTTTTGATAATTTTTCCAAAGACTCGCGTTACAAACATGTATTTCCATTATCCTGTAGTCGTCTTCAATTTTATCAAATGCACGCACACACACTGATTAACCTTCGCTCACGAAACGCCACTAATGTGACTGTCGAGCCTTCATTCGTGAAATGTTTGAGGTCGCAACGAGATTCCGCGATAAAGCGAAGGGCAATCAAGGAAATTACGGAAACTACGTTAAGCCACGGGGATATAAAGGATGCGAGGGCGATGGATTTTGGTGGAATCGGGTTTAGGTCGACGTTTTCCTCCCTATCGAGACAAATGCAGGAGCCCGATATCTGCGTAGGAACGCCTATCGATCGCAGCCGTCGAAGGACATCCGTTTTCATCCTAAATCCAGCGAGATTGAGGGACGCGACTCGATAAATGCCGGCGCAGAAATTGATTTAGAAGATTTTCACGGGCCGTTTGGCCGCACGGAACCCGTGGACAGAGAAACGGAGAACGCGTATCGTTCGTTGTTCGACCCGCCGTCGATGTGTAACGTGCTCGATCACACACAGATGACCAATCAGGGGCCAACTGTTTCCCAAGAGTCAGGAAACCGAGAATGGCCCGCTGTGTTATCGCGTTCCTTGTGTATACGTACTCGAATGATCCTTCTCTAGCAGGTTCCTTCTGTTCTTGAGTCGCGTTTTATGGCGCCTCGTACATTCTCGTATTCCGACCCTTGTGCTCTGATTATGTCGAATTCTTTTTTCTTGCGTTTACTGTTTTTGTCTTACAGAAATACATAATGTAATAATATTAACGATGTGACTAACATATGCGATTGCATACAAGGAATTATAAATCTTTAAAAGAAAAAAAATGAATTCCCTTTCACTTGTATTTTAACATTCCTTATTAATTCGTAAACGTTACCTGTATTTACCAAACATGTGTGCTCATTGTGTTCTACATCAATCATGAAAAAAGGAAAGTATCGGTACTTTTATTTACAATACAATCGAAATCTTTGGAAAACGTTCCACGAAATCGTCACCGCTATTTATTTTCGTGAAATGTGTCAACAAAGCAGAATAAAATAGTACGTCAAACTGTTGTACACGTACACGATACGACGGTCCACAAGTGTGTACATAGGTACATAGGGGCTGACATATCGCGCAAGTTAAGATAATTGGTCGTACGACGATCAGAACAAATATTATTTCGTAGAAGGGCGGGGATTATATTTGTATGATAATACTTCATGCATGAATGGTTCCCTATAATGGCAAAAAGGGGACACGCCGCTTGGGGGACCGTACGCTGATTCGTTCCGCTATTATTCGTTGTAATTGCCGTTTCATAAATATCCAAGAATTGACTTTTCTCTTGCCAATCGTTTACCTAACCGGATAACCTTATGCGAAACCGTGGTGTGCTATGAATCGATTTTTGCATGCAAAATGGCGGATCAGTCGAAGAAACGAAGCGTTTCGCATTCATTCTGAATACTTTCACGTAACAGCTATAAAATATAGTTTAATAGTGACATATTAATTGTTTAAATATAAACACATTAACCTCGTTATCGCTCAATGCTGTATCTATGTTACTGTAAAAATTTCCCATCATGATAATGATCGTCCAACGTTATACAATAGCGAATCTCCATTCTCTCGCCGCACATGCAAATCATCCTAACCTCTGAACGTCTATCCCGATTAGCTCCCGCGGTCAACGTTTTACCATATCAATCGAAGCAAGAGGAGTCCGAGAGCTGCGAGGCTTCAAACAATAGGACGGCGAGACAGCTTCATATCCGTCGGTCCTGGCCAAGGGCCCGGAAAGAATTCAAAGCGACACGTTCGAACGATTCGAAAATTCGGTAGCTTTCTGTTCCCCCGAAGATGATACCGTTGTTGCGTCCCTAGGGTGCCTTTGTACCACCGGCCCGCCACCCCCGCGCGAATGCCCCTGCTTAAGGGTCGGATAAGAGGAAGAAACAAATCCGCCACCTTTGGATATGAGAGGACGAGCGATGGCCGCCGCGATAACCGACCGGTAAGCCGTCTAGGAATGCGGCCTCCCCGCTCGATCTCCCTTTCTATTTTATTCCTGCCTCTCATTCCCTCCCGGCTCTCGGGGAGAGAGCCTGACACGACATCCGAGAAGCCTTCATCAGGACCCGATATCGAATGCGCCCGCTGTCCGCCGTTACCCCGAGGATCGAATACGCCTTTGATTCTCGATCGCGGTCAAGCCTGGACCCCTGCTCGACTTTTTGGAATTTAAAAAGGCAAAGTGTGTCTTTGGTGTTTTTTTATTTGTTTCTCTCTCTTCCACTTTCCGTGAATTCCTTATGGGTTATGCGGTAACGTTAGCTGGGGGGATGAAACGTAGGATAGATTGGAAAATTGGAGAAGGGAGGATCGTTTCGTTGTAGAGATCGGAGAAATTTTAGACATTACAATACATGGAATATTGAATGTTTCGATATAATTGCTTGGTGTTGCGTCAGCTATGACAACCGTTTTGTACGTGTAACATTGTTATCCCGTTGCGTATCGCCATTGACTTACTTCTAAGGGTGCCGGTTATGAAAATAAGAAGCACGTAACTAGGCGATATCAGCAGATTTCAAGAACACTCTGTGAATTCCAAGTTTAAATATATCGATCTGCATCTAACCCGGTATCCCTCAGCCACCCCTTCCACTTTCATCCCTTATTCTCGAGAAAACCTAACATCTCCAGCTCTCAATAGCCAAACTCCAGCGAAGCGATCACGAGACCCTGTCACAGTGGACAGACCCGCGTTGCGAAACGCAACCGTTCCCGACTCCACCAGAGAAGATCTTAACCCCCCGGTAGGTCCTCCTTGCTCTCACAATTTTAATCCGTGGAAATTGTGTCGGTAAACACGGCGATTGTTCGCCGGTAGGGAGAGCCCGCGTTTACGTCACACCGCCCATTCTGAAAAGTAATCTACACCGTATTGTCGGCCCCGCTGGAAAAAGAGATCCCACCCCCGACCGTCGTCCCTGGACTTAAAGCTGACGCTGTTCTCTCGCTGTTTAACGCGGCTGGCTTAAGTTCGTTCGATTCACGCAGAAAAAGAGAGAGGGAGAGAGAGAAAGAGAGATAGAGAAAGTAAAAGAGGAAGAGGTGCGCGCAGCTTGATCTGTCACGGGCATTGAGGATCGCGGTCGGATGATCGCGCGTAAGCACGTTATTCGTAGCGGCTTTTCAGCCGCGGTATCGTTGCCTCTTACAGGGGTTGGCCGTTGCCAGATGAGGAGGGGGTAAGTAAGTCCCACCACTGTCGCTACACGGATTATCTCTGGGCGGCATGGACCGACACCGGCTTTTTTTCGCTACCTGGCCGACCTGGTCGGATGCCATGTTACCTGGCCCGAGTCCCCACTGGACGCGACAATGGCCGAAATTTGTCGGAAATGGGGTATTTTCTTGGTCTTACAGAGAGTACGTTGTTTAAACTCCCTCCTGAGAGAGAAATGTGCGGTGTTTGGAACGATTTTTGGGTCTTGGGACAGTACAGTTACGTTAGGATAAATGCGTTTGATTTCTGTTGTACCAAGTAGTGTCTTCTTTTGGGGGCGGCAAGGGAGACAGTAGGTTGAATAAACAGAACAGGGGAAGGAAGAAGTTTTAGGGAACAAATTTTAGGAGAGTAAAAGAAGGAAATGATCCAACAGTCGCAACAGGGTTAAATAACGCCACTATTTTTCATCCCCTGCAAAAGGAAGAATCACGTTTGATATCCGCGAGCAGCATCCTTAGTCCTTGATGCTGTTGCGGATCGCAGCTGTGTGCATCGGATCCAGGCTACCTAATTTTCGAGAGGGCGTACAGCGGACAGGGGGAGGGGGGCTAGAAACCACCTGGAATCCCCGGGATCAGGGGAGTGAGAGCATTCGGATGCGTCGAGCCGTACAACGAGCCGCCACAGAATAAGGGATGCTCTTCGATCCTGTCCTTGTCCCTCCAGCCTTCGAACAGCGCGCGCCGTGTTTCACGTTCTACGCTGTGGTATCCCAGCCTATGGCACTTTTTATAGGGCACCGTGCACGCATATACATACTTATAACTAAACGCCGTACCCTCGTGCAACCACCCCTGGCTCGAAGGGTACGAGCGAGACTTAGACACCAGGGTACTTACCGCATGTTGCCATAATCAGCGGATCGGGCGGGGGGTCGGGAGAGGGGTTGCGGAGGGCAGAAGCCCCAGCCCGTTCCGCCTTTTCACTGAGCGCCGCAAAAGGCGGCCGATGCCTCGGAAGAAAGATTAAAGCGCCCGCGATCCCAGCGGCACGGTTTGTTTATTGGCCGCTTTTTCTTTTTTTCCCTTTTTTCCCCCCTTAGAAACGGCTTCCACTCGCAGCCTCTTCCTCCTTCTGCGCTTCCTCAAACGCGCGGCGAGCGTACGTACGGTGTTGCGAACAGACCGACGAACTTTGTATACTTCTGATGCGAGCATGCATTCAGTTTTTCGTCGAGCGATTCGTTTCTTTTTGTCGGTTCCCTCTTGTTTTTTGGTGAAGCTACCAAGGTTTCATCGTTGATACATTTCGATGGAAACGGAGATACGTTTGAATTAATAATTTAAGTTTATAAAAGAATTAAGGTCATAATTCAGTTAACCTAGTAAAATATACTATCTATAAAAACGTGTATCAACGAAAGTGGAAAGCGAACGAGAGAAAGAAAGGAAACAACAGAAGACGAAAAATAAAGACTCCTTTTACGGTGATTCCTCAGGTTCGATTACGCGTGCACGATGTTCAGCAAGCGCATCTGGTTAGTTTCGGCAAACGCCACTGGCGCCGTAATTATTATCGATATTGCGCTCTCCGGTTCGTGCACCGCCGCCTGCCTGTCTGCAAAATGTATTCCTCTGATGCGCATACCGACGTTGTACAAGGGTTCAATCGCGGTTTGGCGAGGGGTTGGAAAATCGGCCAGGGGGTTGTGCAGGGGGATGTTTCGTAGTAGGGCGGACCAGTGAAGGGAAAACATGGTGGCCACTGGTTGCGGCATTCATCAGAGGCGGTACTCTGCGTACCTTTTCAGATCTCTCCTCTCTTCTACACAATTTTTTTCTCTCCCTCCTCCTCCTCTCCCTCCCTGTTTCGCTTCGATCGTCGCGTGTGTGTACAGCCACGGTGTATACACGAACGCCAAGGGGATTGTGAGAGGAAAAAAGTTTCCATTGAAAATATTCGCAATAAAGGGAACCGCCTTCGTCGGCTCCTTTCACCTAATGTTCCACGATGCCGGGGAAAAAATCGCCCGCCTGTATTTACACCTACTTTCGGCTACTTGGAAACGCATTATCGCGCTCCTTCACCCGGAGCACGGTCTACGGTCGTTTCTGAAAAGTTCCACGATTTCACGGATACGCGCACAGCCAGTGTATTGTGTCGTTTAGACAGACGGAAAGGAGGAAAGGAGGATCGCTGTTCGATCCTGAATTTTTTATAATTACCGTTCTAAATAGATGTTCTCTATGCGTAGGAATTCTCTGTGCATCGACGTGTGATTATTAAAAAATTCATATCCTTGTTCTTCCTAATTATCGCATTGAAACCTTTGTAGAAACATCGATCTCCCTTAATATTCCAACCACAATACGAAAAAGGAAGAAAGCACCAAAGGAACAAGCAATAAAGCAATTTTCCCCAGCTTCTCGACCGCCGCATCGCATCTACTGGCAGCGTTACCGCTGATTAAAAAAGGCACAGGAAGTGTAACGAGTTGCCGGTTTCACAAGCGCGTAACACAATCGGGAAAAGAGCATTGAAACGGGGAACAGGTAGAACGCGAAACGGGAACGGGACGGGGCAGAAATCACGGGGAAACGACTTTTAATTACGGGACACGGAGGGGACGTGAGTGCGCCGCGGCGAAAGAAGGAGGAGAAAAAAAAAAGAGAGCCAGAGGGAGCGGCACGGATCACAGGCATCGCGGATGTTTTCAATTACATTCGCAGCACTCCCTAGCATCGGTGTCTGATTACACCGAGATGTCGGGAGGCTGGTTTGCCGCGAAACGCACTTGCCGTTTCGATGCCGCGCCTTCTGTTCCCATACGAAATCGGCCGATTCGCCTAACCTACTAACGCGGATCCTATACCCTTTTCGTTCGAAACGTCGTCGTCCGCCGCAATCGATTCTCTTCTGGAAACACGCCTTCTGGTAACCAGATACATTTTTTATTCGCCAAGTTGAACCACTTCGCTCTCCTTTGTGACTGCCGCAAATATTTGCCCCGTTTGTTCCTTTTCGGAGAAGTTATTCGTTTTAGGTCAAGGTTCCTCGAAATATTGCTTCGACCACTGTATTCGTATACTACAATATTTCTCTGCTTCGGTTCAATTTATTCGTTAAGTTAACGGAGTTAAATTAGCGAAAATCTTTGAAAGAACTTCTAATTTAACTTCGATAAATATATCAAAAACTTCGAGTTATTGGAAAGGTACTGTGCGTGGCTTAGGAGTTTGCTCCTGAAACGAGGCAAAGGGGTAAGGGGAGTTTTTTGCTCGCTTCACTTATCCGCATTTTTGACGTTCTTAAATTCGATCAAATTCGGTATTGCTCTGTTCTACTCAGCTTCCTCCTCTTTATCACGCATCGAAATAGTAGATGCGATCGTTTCTGTCAATAAGGAAAACTAGAAGCTACGACCATTCAGATCCTTATTCTTGTGCCTTACAAGCATACCACCTCAATTATTAATCAGAGCGCGCCAACCAAAATTGAAATCGCTTCAAACGGTACCCATTCTTGACGCATTAGTACGCACAGGACAACACTTATGCAACAGTTGTTTAGGCCCCGTGTCGAATGCAAATGAACGATATTAAATAACTTTAACCTATGAAACGTATCAGAGTTCATCTTCAACGCTGCACCGTCCCTCGCACGTAGCGCATCGCGAATTGTCACAGTTTCGGTGTTCCTCGTTAGTGTACGTATCGAGTTTTTCAATAAACCGCGAGTCGTGCACCGCCATTATACGTCCGGCGGAATCGGATGGCCGGAAATGGACAATCTATTGTTTACGCGGATAATCTTATTAATGGTACGTTAATCCCCGTGTCCAGCGGTGTTCAAACAGCCGCGTTGCAGTTCGTTAACTTAATGGTTATTATTAGAATGAAACGCGGCTCGCTCGCGGCCCGACGCAATCCGGATAAGCCGAAAGGCAATAAAGAGAGAATTGTAAATGCTTCGGTTGAAAATTGTTGCCAACAATACGAGCGGGGGCCACGAGCTTTTCCATTCGCGTTAATCGTTCAAATAATACCGTGGAATATGAAATTCGCCTAGTCGGAAACGTTGATACCTGAGCGGAGTAGCGTTTTCATTCGCGGTCGGCTGAACCCATGCGACGGATCTCCGGAAAAATATCGTTCGACTATAAATAGATAGCGTTTCCTACGAGAAACGATAGCTTTGGACGGAAATCCTCGCTCCTTAATTATCGGGATACGCTCGCGATGCTCGGGCACGCAAATTTCACCTAAACAATGCGACGAATTCGACGGGAAACGCGGCTCAGATGGTTGAATCGCGTTTTCGCTGTGCTTTCGTTGAATTGCACGGAGAATTATCCGTGGTACGGGTATTCGAAGGCTTAGGGGTTGTTTCTTAGCAACGTTTTGTAAAGATATGGTGCATGCACAGTTCGGTGTTCATTTCATTGTGTTCTGTTCTACGGTTGTATCGCAAAACAAGAACCTTATAACAACGATTCGCTAAGAAACGTTACAAACTCATTGTTGCAGCGTATTTTTTACAGTTTCGAGGAAAACAAAAATGTCATTGCTAATTTTGAACAAATGCTTATTAGTCTTCGAGCCTACAAATTCGCGGTTGTAAAAAATTGTTCAACAGGAAGCTGATTGGAAGCTGATAATTGAGCAACGTCACGTAGAATCAAGTCTATCGGGCATCGATTCGGCAGCACACTTTGGGTCGGATTTTCGACCGACACCACGTGGCGCGCGAAATTTCCACAGCAAAGCCGTCCGATGCATCCGATGTTTGACATTCGCGTTTCGCGGGGATCAGTCGACGTCCCAACGGTACGTGTCACCGTCGTTGCAGCACGAACGCATGGCACTCGTCGGTTTCGACTTCAACTTGATAAATCCAATTGTACGCGCTGGATAAGCTGAAAGGTACACGAGGGGCGTGACGAAAGAGCCGCGCCGAAATTCTGACAACTATATGACTGCCCCACGCTTCACGGAAGCCGTCTAATCCTACCAATACAAACACCATTGAACGATGTTCCGTTACTGCGGTTGAAACGAAGCCTTTGCCTCACCTGTAGCTAATTTGCCGAGGTGTAGAGGTGAGAACTGTGTAAGACGATCAATCTGTTTGAAATTGCACGCCATAATTGACGATCGGATTTTTTAATCCCATTACTGTGTTATGACTGAATAAACAGATTGCTTGTAAATAACAGTATGAACATTGATGTCTTTCGTTTTTATTTCGAAGGCTACGAATATTAGAATAAATGAGAAAAAATAGTATCTTTCTGTATTTCACTTTTTCGACGGCAACTCATTATACTCGTATAAAAATTCTTCCAAATTTACATTTTTAAAACAGAAAACAAGGAAGAAAAAGCGTAAATATTGTTTGAGATATATCATACGTCACGAAAACGAAATAATACAAGGGTTAGAATTTTGTGATACGGGTCATACCGATTATGTTTCACCCACTTAACCAATTTTCCAACAGATCCTACTTTTCCAAACAACCGACCACGAATAACGTCCGTTTAGCGTTCTTAGGGATCCGGGTTCTGCACGAATACAACTTAAATCCTCATAACCTGTTGACAGGAATCCTTTGAATCAAACGGTAAATACCTTGCTTAAGACGGGTATTCTGTTAAAAAGGCAAAGTGCGTTATTACGGACCGCTAGGCGAAGCTCAACCTTTCTAAGAAACAAATTACCGTAACAAAAGCGGAAACAGGAAATGGAAGAGCATAGTTGCGGTATTCTTTGCGTTGTTATTAACGTAGAAACGGTTGGAAACGAGCCGAAGGAAGATGCGCACGAGGAAGTATCGCAAGTATCGCTGGATTTGATCCATGGTTGCGCCCGCGGAACGTTTTAGTGGGGTGTCACGCGTAAAATGGATGCTCGGTTCTGAGATCAACGACCGAAATAAACGAGAAGTGTCGCTCAAACGTCGGAACATAATTACACGGATGTATATATCCGCTGCTCACCTACTCGTTCTACTCTAATCAGCTAATCATCCGACTACCCTCCCCATTTTTATCTTTATTCTTTCCCTTCGAAAGTTTGTCTACTCTAATCAGCTAATCATCCGACTACCCTCCCCATTTTTATCTTTATTCTTTCCCTTCGAAAGTTTGTCTCCACAGCTCTCGCTTCATAGGAAATATTTCATTCGTGAGCAGATATTTTTCACATTTATTTTTCATATCAATCGAACTAAATAATGCGACTAAGTAACGCAACTTTTTATTGTTAAAAATTGATCTAATGGGAAAAGAATGGGGATGCTTCAAACTCTAGGAATGCAACTCGTACCACCAGCTTTGACAATCTTGCGAAATTTGATCCATTCTCAGGCAGGTCAATTCCCAGCTTTTATACAGCACAAAGACGTCAAGGTTCGATTTTCGACACCCAATACGTCCAATCTCGTCTGCAGCTCGTTCAACATCGATTGGCCGTCTAATGCAGCTATCTCAATTGTAATCGGCGTTACAAAACGACACAGTCGTTCATTTTTCACTGAATTCAACCTACGTATACTCCGAACTTTTTTATTTCTCATCACATTTAAGCAACAATTAATTAACTCGACCAAACGTGATAGAAGTCGAGCATTAGAATTACCATTAATATAAAGATTACCGTTTAACAAGTTTGAAAGCAACCAACTGTTACGATTTCTAAGCTAGGCATCGCGTTACGTTCTCTATTAGTAGTTTATTTAACTGAAACTCCGTTGATCTTCTTCTTTCCTGTAGCATCCTCTATACGAAATGCATACTACGTACTTTCAACCGGATGTCTACGTAGAGAAGGACACCGGTGTGACGGAACTTTCGTTGAATGGCCCGTGCACACGTCGATGCTCCGAGCCCGATCGATTCCCGTGCCCCAGCACCAATTACCCACGGATCGGTGATTAATTGCACACTCGGTCGAGTACACGTATTTAGCAGCGTCGCCAGTGAGATCGGCCGTCCTTGGCGGTACCTATGTCTTCGATGTTCTTCCCTCGGAAAGTTCGGGTGTCGTGTGACCATTCACGTGTAGGCGAAACCGGCCGAGTGCAGGTTGCTGGCTTTTTAACTGCATAAACTCCGTTCGCTTAAGAAAAATAGCATAGGACGACACCGTGACCGTAACCGTGGTAGTTTTTAACAGGGAAAAAACCTGCACGTTAACGAGGCGGAAACTGGTTGCTTAGAATGCGTTGGTTAGATGTTATTCGGAAAACTTATTATTATTATTAATTCTTTTAAGCGAGGACGACGAATTAATTCGTCGCGGGGATTATCAATATTTTCAGACACGGTAATCTGTTTTTATTCTAAACAAATCTCAAAGATTTGTACGTTATAACAGAGATTCTGATTAAAAAATGGCACGGTCTGTACAGGGGGAATATTAACGTTGACAAAGAGCATTGTATACACACGGTGTATCACCACCTATATCCCTGTCTTTTTTCAGAACTTAATCAGAACGCTTCAGCATCTCCAGCGCTGGCCAAACGCAAACGCGTCGCCGCCGTGCTTGAAACGCAAACAATAATTATGAATATTCAATACGATCAACAGGCGAAACGAAGGGAAGGAGGAGGACACGGGGAAAAAACTGTTCATTATAGACGGTAATTAATATTAAATCGGCCATTCATCCGACGCTGAATAACCCGGGAACGAGGAGCGACGATTGGCAGCAGGAAAAATCGGGCCACGCACGACAGGGCGTCTCTCGTGCGCGAAAATAATTAACGACCGTAGTAGTGGCGGGTCATTTTTTCCCGCGTCGAGTGTCTCGCCGAATAGAAGGAACAATCGTTGGAAATTTATAGCCGAAATACGTGCGCGACACTCCGTCGTGATTCATTATACTCGGCACGGATGTTACGTGCTGCTTGTCGTCGGTAACGATCCTCTCCTTTTTTTTTCTCCCTCCTTTCTCCAACCCCTTTTTTTTGGAGCGTACACGCTCTGGAATTAGCGCCTCGAACCAGAATTAAACGCACAGATAATTGGAACGTAATTGGAGCCACCTGTACTCAGGACTAAAGGATGTCGACTTGGCGGTGCGATCGAACAAGTTAGAACAATTATTTCGCGCGAGTGTTGCTATCGTGTGACACCGTTCCAATGTTCAGGAATTACGTAACAACGGAGCGGATGATACAGGTTAGATGACTTTTACGCAACGATGAATCGTCGGGGATAAAAACCTTATGTAAGGAAGAAGCATGAACGTACCTACCCGTACAGCCAATTAAAAAGTATTTCTCTGCGTATAGTAATGAAACAGGTTAACTGCGACGCACAGTATTCCACCAACTGAGAAACCGAAAGGAGGAACAGCTAGCATAGGTTGCAGTCGACGACCACGTTGTTCATCCTCGCGTTCTTCCTAATCGCACTCGTTCCATTTCGAGTTCACTCACGCCACTTTTACGTTAACAATCCGGCTTCACACATGCTCGTGTACCGAGTAAAAATGGGTAGAAAATAATGGTGAGTGGATGGAGGGTGAGAAGAAGCGAACACAAAAAGACAGGCAGACAGGAAAGAAGTACGGCACGGAAAAAAAGACGAGAACGAGGGAAAGGGTTGAAAAAAAAGAAAGCGAATAAAGAGGCAAATTGCGACACACGCTCATACGAGAGAATCTCGTGCACGCACACCTACATTTTCCGCACACACTCATACACATGGACACAC
This sequence comes from Tetrapedia diversipes, assembly GCA_033822845.1. Taxonomy (NCBI): domain Eukaryota; kingdom Metazoa; phylum Arthropoda; class Insecta; order Hymenoptera; family Apidae; genus Tetrapedia; species Tetrapedia diversipes. The sequence goes on from JAOPTO010000921.1 coordinate 78,768, forward strand.
ACACACACACACACACACACACGCATACAGATCCATATGCACACGATGCACAATCACACGCGCATCCGAACGGATCGTCGACTTACCTCTCTCGTCGCAGATATTCGAGCGACCAGCCGAAGGCAGAGAAAAGAAGCAGACGGATGACGGCGGCCGCGACGGCGTTGCGTGCGAGAGTGGCGTCGCGACGCCGGGCGTCGGCGTGCGTCGCGCACGGCGCGCGGAACCGCGCCGCCAAACAGACAATGGCGTCCCGTGCCGCGGTCCAACGACAAAGGGCGCCGCCTCCGACAAGCGCCGCCCATTTTCAGCGTCCCCGACGTCGGAACGCTCTGTGGCGCGAACGCCGGCTCGAGAGAACGTTGCGACGCCAGCACGACGCTGCTCGTTCGATTCTACCCCCACCAGAGCGTGTTGTCGGCATCGTTCTCGGTGAACGGTAGAACGAGGAACGACCACGCCAGCGTCCCCATTGGCTCCACCCATAGGCACGCTCGAACGAAACGGGACGCTGGTCCGGTAAGCGAGCCACCTCGGCTCCGGCGACTTTGCCCGGAGGCGCAGCAACCTCGTCGGGGTAGTCCGAGCCGTGTCGGACGGAGAAAGAAAGACGGGGTGGAAGGGAGACGGCGGCCCGTTAGAGAGGGAGGCCGCACGAAGTCGGGAGTGTGTTGAAGCAAGGGGTGGGGGTGCCGAAATCGTGCGGCAGGGATCTTCGCATGAAGGAAGGCAGACTCTGGTGGTCAATCGGGCGCCGCGTACCGCAGCAGTAACGCGTCACTGCACCCCTGTTTTCGAGTTGCACGTGTTTCTTTCCTCTCCACCAACACTCGCGTTCGATTGTCCTCTTCTCGTTTCCTTGGTCAGCTTGCCGCGCGGTAACCACCGATAAACACACCGTTGCAGAGGAGAGACGCTCGACCGGAACGCAACCGAAGTAGCCGCCACTCGATGGTAGAGAGACAGCGTCGTTTTCCCGCGACGTAGTCGTTCCTTCGCGTTCCGTCGAACGCATTCGTCCTCGACCGCTGACCACGGATCCCCGTGTCCTCCGTGGACCACGTCGAGCGGGTTGTCGACGGCCGTCGATGTTGCTGTGCTGATTCGTAACGGGAGGCCAGGTATTCGGTCAGATCGATTCGCAAGCGACGCTGCAGTGCTGGATACGAGCACGCGCCACTTCCGTTTAAACTGTGCTATTCTCAGTGATCAGTGAGAGCGTTTCGACGAAGATCCCCTCGGTTTTGGTAGCCGTGGCGAATCGAGCCGCTCGAATAGAACCATTGGACGAGCTGCGCTCGGAAAAGTGTTGTGAACATCCCGCGGAGACACGTAGCTGCGGATTGTGCTTTTAGCTGGTGACCGGATCCGGCCTGACCACGGCCATTCTCGACACGGTACGTTTATCAGTTTTAATCGATCGATAGATTTGCCAGCGTCACTTTGTAGATTCGCTTTAATCCTGGCCGAAGGTTAGCTTGTATCAGGAACTTACATCTTTCGAGAAAAGATGAGAAAAGGGGAGAAATACGTTTGCCCGATGCTAGTCGTTAGGTCGTGTATAAATGACGGAAGTAATTAGAAATAAAACGTGTGTTTGGGTAATTATTTGTTTCGCCTTCATTTTCTTATGACTGAAAACGAACGTGGGATTTGAAAGTCGCTATAAAAGGTGTAGATACATAAAGTTTCCTGAGCATCCGGTTCCGGCGGTAATCATTATCTCGTAAGATCGTTCTTTTATGCGAACATTATTGTACAGGCATTGAATCATACGGCATTCTAATGCTGTTTTGCGGTGGGAAATTATGAAGTATCATTTGTCTTACGAAAGTTTGTCTTTGAAGTTTCGCGGTGACGATCGCCGACGGATCGTTACAGGGGTGATAAAACATTAGCTAGTTAGATATTTTGGTTACATAATAATATAAAATAAGAAACAGCACAAAGTTCAAAGAACAGAAAAATTTTAAATTATTAAGTTTCCCACTGAAGCAGTTTTTTAATTATCATTTCTGTAATTCGTCCAGCAACTTATTGCAACTTTCCCACAATAATTTTCCAGACGTATCAAACAGTGACCGGAATTCGAATTTTTATTAATCGTAAATTCTTCGAGTAAAGTTCGTCGCATCTTCTATAACCGCAAACGTAATCTTATCTCATTTTATGTTACAATCTAGTAAAACGGTTGATTGCTCGTTCCGAATCACCAGGGGAATACACTTTTTACAGTGAATTCGTTTGCCGTGAGAAACTGTAATAAACCGGGAATAGATGTAATAATTTGAAAGCACGACAGCAACGACGCTTAGCCACAAATTGCGCGTGCCACAATGGCGGCTGTTAACACTCCAGTACCTTATTGTGATCACGGAAAAAACGCTGTCAATTGAAAGTGAATTGCATCGGATTTATTCCGTGGTGGGGGCGTGATTAAATAACGCGGCGACCACGCTTTGTTATTTACCAGCGAAAATCTGCTGAGCATCCCAATTACCTTTTACGCGGAACGAAGGAAATTAAGGCTGTCCGCGGTGATTCGTTGAAATTAAGACAAATATAAAGGACGCTGCAAAGTTCTGGTTCGAAATTTCTGCTTGTTTGTCCACTTGTGCACGCTGTTTAAAAAGTACGATTCATTTTACGATGATTACCGGAATAACAAATTGCAATTGGATTCATTTTGTCTAAAGCAAATACGACCATACCTTTATTATTATTTCTGTTATATAAATAATCACCCAAAACACTTATCCGTTATAAAATCACTTAAAAAATGAAACACATTTTCACAAGCAACTCATCTCGTGTTCCTTGGTTAAAAAGATTAAGTGTACGGGTACGCATGACAATGTTGCGCGGCAAGGGAAACAAGTAAAGCATTTTTGCCACATCGATTAAGTAGTATAGGTATGGCATTATGCCTCCTTGTACATATTGCATACATATTACGCTTTAGCTAAATTGCTAAACGGTATTTAGGCAAAAATAACTATTCTCAAGTTATCTAAAACACCGTTCTTGTTTTATTTAAGTCATATTTTTCGAAGAACAACACGTGGTTGAGGTTAATCAGAGAACGTCGTTACGACGAGCTCGAATTTCCGTGGTGCGCCGTTTCACGTTGATCGAGCCTCCGACGGCGATATATTTTCATTTCATTATACTTTCAAAATTTCGGAACCGCGCGCGCGTGCGCCAGTACATTTTGAACGAATAAAACAAAATTCCCCTTTATGAATAATTTATGTCATCGCCGTTCGAATTAGGGATCGCGAGCCACGATGGCGCGCGGACTCGGCGAACACCTGTCCGCCTTTATTATTTTTACACGAACGTCGCCGCCGGCCCGTCTATGCTGCGGGTGGCGAGAGGGACGGGGGGGAGGAAAAAAAGAAACATCGCGCGCCCTCATTGAAAGTGATACAATCTCGGAAAATAACAGATGTCCCCTCGTTGCTCTCGAGTGCTCGACAAAGAAACGCTTTCGCGTACCTCGGAGATTTCACCGAAAGCCCTTTGTTGTACTTGAAGCGCTCGAGGACGAAGAGACAACCGGCCTGCCGCGGAAAATTCTCCGAACCGAATTACTTACTAATTCCGTGCACCTTTCTTGTCCTCGTAGATTATAACCGTGCAACGGATTCACGTATAAACAACGAGTTATAGGAATTACGAAAAAAGACAGTGCGTTAGGTTGTATCGTGATATGTCACAATAAGGTGTGTTCTCGATGAAATATTTGACGAATCATTTTCTGCTAGGATCGATGTGTACAATAATGTATGCTTCATAATTCTTGTGATATCTTAACCCTTTGCGCTTGAGAGGTAACTGTTAGTCCAGCAAATGATAGTTTCGAAAATTTTCAGATTTTAGTTAGTTTATTTATTAGTCAGACCCGAAGGTTTAATAGTTGCATATGTAAATTTTAGTATACGACTTAACTAAACCAAATTTTATTAGTCAGACCCGAAGGTTTAATAGTTGCATATGTAAATTTTAGTATACGACTTAACTAAACCAAATTTTATTAGTCAGACCCGAAGGTTTAATAGTTGCATATGTAAATTTTAGTATACGACTTAACTAAAGTAAATTTTATTAGTCAGACCCGAAGGTTTAATACTTGCATATGTAAATTTTAATATCTGACTTAACTAAACTAAATACTTAGTAAATACTTTGCGTTTGAAAACCTTCGAGGTTAATATTATTAGACGGCTAACAGTAACCTCTCGAGTGCAAAGGGTTAAAAGTCACCGTAAAACGTTTACGTGTGTGTAACGACAAATCGGTTATATATCGGTTAATCCTACGAGAATTTCTATTTTTTTTAATGCTTCAAACATGTTTTACAATGGTCGTTATGCACGAGCAAAATTTTTTTTCTCTTTACGTACCCTCCGTGCGTCGTGTTGAAGCCATCGTCCGTTACGCCTAACGAGATGCAACCCGTTCGAGGGGGGCCGTTGCTCGGTGCCCTCGCGAAGTTAGCCGCGGGTCGTATGCTTTTAACGAGAGTAGTCGCGATTCCTTTCCCCACTTTCCTTCGAGTTCCGTGTCCGACGGCCCACTAATAGAGGGACAGTAATTTCCTGTTTATTTACTGTGCGCCGTGAACTGGAAATTGTCAGGCATTAGGTTAATACACAAAAATCCTCGCCGCGTTTAACGATCCCCCGTTAACGAGGCCGCGAAATCGCAAGATTTTCCAGCGGAAAGCGTCCTCGTGCAAAGGAAAAAAGCGTGCCCGCCCGTCTAATTGCAAATCGAGCGACGAGGATGTCGTTTTACGCATGGCCCCTCCGGTCGCTTTCAAACTCATTTTTTCGTCTACTCGCGCGAGAACGAAACGCAGGGCGGTAATTTCTCGCGTAAAATGTTCCTGCCTGGGAAATCAAGTAATTTAATGCGTCACGACTTCTTCTAAACACGCGCGACACAGGCAGAACGAAGGAACCGAGTAATTAGTAAACTTTGTGCAGGTTCGTTTAATTTGTACGAGAATATATCGCTTACCTGTGCGTGCCACTCTGGTGGACTGCCTGCTTTTTTCAGTAGGACAACATTTATTTCGGTGTTCATTGGTTTTTTTCTGATAATCAAAATTTTTAATTATGCTCCTAACCAAAAAAAATTTCCACGCACGTATTTATATTACGGTTGGTTAAATTTTCGAAACAATTCAGGTTGTCAGTTAAATAGGTAATACAGTTTTTCAAACAGCATATTAATGAACAGAGAAGCCATTTTACCATTAATTCATTAACACGTTCGTCGCGCCAGCGTGATTCGGCTGAGTTTCTCGCTGGGCCCAAATCCGATTGCATAGAAAACTGGGGTAAAAAGATATAAAAACAGCAAAAACTGTAACTTTTTATTTTTATTTTATGTATTTTTTATTTATATATATATTCCTTTTAAAATTCCAATTAAAAATCCTATTTAACTTCAAGAAAAAGAGCGCCATCCAAATATGGCTGACGGGGCGACGAACGTGTTAATTCTCCACTGACACTTTCTTTACAACAATTTATCTTTAAGAACAACGCACCGAATAAATAGTTCCATGTTACGTTTCACGTGTTTACAGTCACAAGGCGAACATTGCTATCGAAGCGTGGGTTACAAAGCAAACGTGGTTTTTAGCGCGATACAATGTGGTTAACGCCAGCATAATCTATAATCAGTCGACGTCAGTGTGTATACAGTACGCGCATTTCGATCGAGCCGGATCGTCTATAGGCGTCCGATGACCCCCTTCGCCGTGACGTTTCTGCAACGTCGATGAAAGGAGCTAATGATCTACGAAGCGAACCGAATGATAATTAAAACTCATCGTAACCGCGGCGTAATTAACCGTGATGAACGAAAGCGATGGTGGAATGCGCGTAGGTGAGCAACCGTCCGTCCGCGGCGCGGTTGTAAACTCGGCTTCGGACGAGACATCCTGATCGCCAAAGAGCATATTACCCACGATGTAAACACCGGTGCTGACCGCAAGCATCTCGGCTGTGCAAGAGTTCAATTACACGGCCGATAGTAAAAGCTGTGCTTGCTTTCAGTGGAACAAACGATTTCGTGCGTCAACACACGCTGATCATGTAAATCGGTTGGAATGTAGTTCCCTAGATCTAGTTCTGCGGTATATTTAGCGTTACGGCTAACGGATCCTTGAGTAAACATTGTGTCAGGATAATGCTGCCTGATTTACGATTATCTTTTTAATACGTATGCATATTTTTAAATTTAATTTCTCGTATGTTGCACTATACATGGTTATAATATTACTTTGTTTGCATATAATATTTTAACACTATTCCTACCACGACCGATCAAAAGACCATTTTTAAAATTTCGATTAGAATTTCTTATATACAACGTGATTGAATCGCGTTTAAACTTTACGACTTTTCCTCAAATACACGTATAATACATTTTTCAGTATTCACTTCTTTTTTCATTGATTATTTTCTGAGAAAAATTTGTAGTCTGTCTTGCTTACTGCGACCGATTAAATAACGTGAAGCGTCGGTAGGAATAGTGTTAAGTTCGGTTATTCGTTGCGATCAGTTCAACTATATTTTTCTTTTTTGTGGATCGGTTTATCGCTTCTGTAAGGTGTAATTTTTCTTTAATAATTGAATATGGCAGCTGTGAATTTTTGCAACTAACATAAACGTTGTTCTACAACGTTGTTCAATAACACTGTGAACTGTGAACACATCCAGCCAAGTCGAACAGATTGGTTTTTCGTGATGTTCGTATCGTAATTCGCGCGTAACCAAACCAACATACCAACAACAATTCCCGTACCCAAGCATCGATCGAATGAAAGTTTTTTTCGGTCGCGCGAGATTTCGTGTTTTAGGTTTCCTCTTCAATCGCAAATTGTGGAGGGTGTCGAACGAACGATAAATTTATGCGGGACGTAATCAAGCTTGGAAAAATGGAAAAATTTACCGTCGACACGACGATGTTTATTATTCGCCGCAGTGTTATTTATTTTCTGGTGCACTTTGAAATTTGCTTTCGGCGAACCAGTTTCGACGATGCCAATATTTGCCCCGTTCCGCGCGCGCTCACCCGCTCGCGATAATCCCCTGAATTATGTTCTTTGAAGCGGCCGCCGTTTTGTATGCGTGGAAGGGCGCGTGAAAGAGCGTGCAGAAGTACAGAGATCAAATCGAGTTCTCGTGATTTACCGTTCGCTTATGAAATCGCTAGCAACAATATCGGCCGCGGTTATTTTTGACGGTCGGTTCAGCCTATTTTTAGGCGGAAACATTGATCCGCCCTTTACACGGAATCCTCGGCCCGTCGGACAACGAAATTTCACCTCTTCCCCTTCGAATGTTTCACGTGCACGCTTTTAATGTATCGCGATTACGAAACCGACAGATTTACGAGACAACATTTTTGTTACGTTTCCCGAACACCGTATAGATACTTTTTCGCTTACAAATGCGCGCGATTTATAGGGTGGGGTTTACGTTCGCGTTGAATTAGGTTAATAGATTTTATGGACCGAAAGATAAGGTGTATTTCAGTTTCAATCATAATTATTGCAATTAACACTATTCCTACCACGACCGGTCAAATGACCGTTTTTAAAATTTCGATTAGAATTTCGCATATATAACATAATTGAACCGTCTTTAAATTTCAGACTTTTCCGCAAATAAACCTATAATACATTTTTCAATATTCACTTCTTTTTTCATTGTTTAGTTTTTGAGAAAAATTTGTAGTCTGTCTTACGTGGGAATGTCGCGATAGGAATAGGTATACGTGAAGTGTCGGTAGGAATAGTGTTAACTCGTTGGTTTAGTTACATCCCATATAGAAATAAGAATTAACATCATCTTAACACTTAGCCAACCGAATGGGAAGATCTCCCATTTTTTTTCACAACAAGGGCGTTGCCATTGATTCTATTTACTTTTGTTATTAGTTAGTGTTGAACTAGCGTTGCTCACTGTTCATCAAATGCATTTCTTGTTTTTTCAAAGTACAATTTTTAATAAATTCAACACTAGTTCAAGACTAACTAATAATACAAGTAAATAGGATCAATGGCAGCGTTTTGTTGAAGAAAAAATGGAAGATTTCCCCGTTTGGTTGGCTAAGCGTTAATTGCCAATTATTTCAACTTGTTAAGTTTCCTACGCGTTAATTTCCCTTCGTTTTCAGCGATCACGTTGTGTAGTTATTGTCAAACATGACACCTTCACCTTTTTGAGACCTTCGAGCAGCACAATACGTGGCAATCACCTTCCACTTTGTCGGCGCGCAACATCCTGTTTTTAATTAATTTATGCTCACGAGAATCTGTCGGCAGGCATCCTAGAAATCTTACGCGCGTTTTGTAACAGCCCAACAGCATTTCACGATCCTCGTCCGCTTGGCTAACAACGCCATTGTTCGGGAAACGTTGCTAGGTTAAGAAATTATTTCGGCTTTATATACACTGTTCGCTGTCGACACGAGCACGTTGGCATTCGTATTAACACTTTAATGGCCGCTCACACAACGTGTGTGTGATACACCAGTTAATCGTTATTAACTGGTAACACACTCTTGCAAATGTTTTTTTTTTGGCAACATTTAAGTTCATATTACCCAGAGGAATAAAATATCAGTGATAAAAGTATGTTAACTATGATAGTTAACCCTTTTAGTGCTGGATACTCTTGGCCTAAGTACTTCGAAGGGACGGAAATGGAGTATTGTTACTTGTACACTGACAATAATCGTGTTACAGTAAGCGAAAGATCCAAAAGATTGGCAAACGCATATTTTCGTCCATGGTCCCTATGAGTAATTTTCGACAACGCTAAAAATTAAACGTTGAAATGTGTGGCCACGGAAAAGGTCATAAGATGCAGGAAACAAAAATTGACAATCGCATATATGCGCCCATAGCACTCAAAGGGTTAAAATATCAGTGATAAAAAAATCAATTAGTTAAAATATCAGTGGTAAAAAAGGGTGTTCGAAGGGATTGTCGTGTTATATTATTATTGTCGGCCCCTGGCGAAGTTTAACCGCGCAGACGTGTGGCCATTAAGGTGTTAAAAAGTAAGCATCTTAACGATCGGACTGTTCAAAGTGTTAAAGCGTGAACGGTCCGCGAAATACGCTTCTTTCGCCTGTTTCTCTCTCCTCCCGGTGCCGGTAAATTGCGAGAACTCGTTTAAAATCAAGTTGCCGGCGCGAGAAGAGGAAAAGGGGGAGTAGAAAAGAAAATTGCTCAAACGTTAACGTTTTTCTCCATCCGCGTTTAATCCATCGGGGGCCACTTGACACGTAATTCTTGTGTTTCCAACGGTCGGCTTAACCGCGCGCAGCTTCCAGTTCGAAATTAAGTTTCAACGAAAGTTGTCGTCAGCGAGTCTCCGCCCAAGACATTCGTCGGTCGCGCGCTACGTGAAAAAGAAATTTCAACGAAACACACGGTTCACGGCGTTCGGCTTTTCCCTCGTTTAAAATGGTGGGCAAATCATAAGGCGCGGGGGGGATATTATTCGCGGTGAAACGAGATTTGGAAAAGAAATATTTCTTGTGTCGAGTTAATTTCGCGGCGTTTTAACAGGAGAAACGTTTTCGCGTTAAAAACGTGAAAATGTCTTGCGACGTAAGATTTCCAAAAAGAAAAACGTCAGATGTAGGTATAAGCCATTTTTAAAAGTAGAGTGTAGATCTAATTTCAAAATGAACCGGTTCAGGCTACTTTTTCATTTACAGATTAACGTAAAATTTTAAGCATATTGCAATAAATAAAAATAAATTTACTATCTATGTCTTTTTTATCAAAAAATGTTTGCATATAAAAGTTAACTTTTATAGTATCTTGAAAATAGGAATTTTTTTGTCAGAAAAGAAATGTCATGTGTATAGCGAAGGTGATTTACTTTTATCTGAGATAAAAAATGCACGAAGAGCACTGTGTTCACTTTGAAACGGAACCTCGAAGGTAGAAGCATATCCTCCGTTCGGTATGAATAAACACCAGCCATGAAACAACCGCTGAAGCTTTCGCTTGTAAATCTTATGCATTAGCCTTCTGTGTCCTTGTGACTTCCTCTTGTCGCTGTTGTTATAAGATCGCGAGACGATTATGATTTTCTTATTTTCCACGTATCTTTCGCCTTCTCCTATGCTCCACGCATAGAAGGTCGTTTCCATTAAAGATCTCATCAACGATGTTTAAATATACATAGGATACAAGTACTTTTCGCATGAAAGTTCGTAAAAACCGAAGCAAAGAATTTCCGCATAGTATAGTTAAATGAACAAACTAACTTCTACTATACAGCAGAACCTTCCTCATCCGAACGCACACTATCTGAATATCGTCCGAATATAATGTCATCTAATAATAACGTTTTATTCTCAAAAGTAATGAAATGTAACTGCGAACAGATAATAGAGTATACAAATATTTAAACGAATTGTTAACTTTCTCTCAACATCCGCTTAACACTTTGACTACCATGTTGGTCATAATGACCGGAGCGTTTCAACTACTTACAATTGTAAGAATTGAATAAAAACTGGCAGTTATTGCATTCTAAACCTCACCGCTAATTATAAGATACTTTGAAGTAAAAAGTGACCCATTGAAAGATTAAAAATTGTTATTAGAAAATATAAAATAAAAGATCAATTCCTATAAAATATTGCGTCTATAGTACCATACTCTCGTGGCGTCCTGAGTGAAACATGTGATTTCAGCGTGGCAGTGAAAGGGTTAAACGAATGAATTTTAGTCATAAAAAAATGTGATTGTACCGCTATCCGAAAATTCTGTTGTTGGAACACATTCGCCTTCCTTCTATGGGTTTTGATAATCGAGGATCTGCTGCACTCCCGAATTAAAACGACAGATACTGTTTATTCGCGAGCCTGATGATCGATAATCAACCATCGCATCCGCACGTTTGTTTTCAGCACTGTGTTAGCGTGGCCGGAGGTGGCGGCGGCGGCGGCGGAGGCGGAGGAGGCGGTGGAGGCGGTGGCACGGTCGGCGGCGGTCGGCTGAACCTGCACCTTCGTCCTTGCGGAGGAGGCGGCGGTGGCGGCGGCATCGCCGGAAGTGACAGCGCTTCGGATTACCCGCCAAGTGCTACGGCAGCTCGGAGCAGGGAAGCGGCGGCAGCGGCGCTGCACGCGGCAAGGACCCTGTTGGGCGCGGGGGTGGCTAACCCTTGCTCGCCCACCCCCGAACCGCCCTTCTGGAAGATGCCACATAAAGGTTGGTCTGAACGAGCCTGTTTGTTGCTTGTGCCGTTGAAAATACTGTGTGTTGCTGACAAGAAGTCTCGCGGGACTACGCAGGGGCAAGGGGGGCAATTCGTCGGAACATAATTACACGGATATCTATATCCGTTGCTCACCTACTTGCTCTACTCTAATCAGATAATCGTCCGACTACCCTCCCCATTCTTCTCTTTATTCTTTTCCTTTGAAAGTTTGTCTCCATAGCTCTCGCTCCATAGGAAATATTTCATTGGTGAACAGATATTTTTCATATTTATTTTTCATATCAATCGAACTAAATAATGCAACTAAGTAACGCAAGTTCTTGTTGTTAAAAATCTTTCTTATTGTTCGCTGCGCCTGTCCCTAATCTCGACGGTCTCATAGTCATCGCGTTATGTTCTTTACGTTGCACATTGCTTATAATTTTCATTTTCATTTTGGCAACTTGCTTGGCTAAGTTCAGGAAAGGTTCTGAACGTATTATATCACATTATTTGATACCAAATGTGTATTTCATCTCTTTACGTTGCAAAACTCGTTCTTCGTAAACGAAATCATTGTCACAAAACACTTGAACCGAGTATTTACTGCGAACCGTATTTCGATGAAAAACAGGGCATAGAATTCAATTCTTTTTGTTCCGTTTGTTTGATTCCACACAGAACTGGTTTTATATAAACTTCTGCGCGTTTCAAAGAAATTGAAAAAAAAAAAACAAACATCGCGTACCTGCTGGTAACACATTTTTATCGTGTCACGCCTTTCTTCTGGCAGCGTAAGATTTATGTAGCCATGTCCTATCGATCGCGTTTCGTTCGTGCACCATCGTCGTGTATAGAGATCACTCTAATACGAGTTCACTTGTGAGGGAGTTTCAAAGGAACACGTCAGATTCCATTGAGTGTCGTTGCTTTTTCCCGACGTGTACCGTTGCGCGCGTACCTTTTGCTGCGTGTAAACAAATTTAACAGAATTTAGATCAGTCAACCTTAGAACGATTGATATTTTTATATAATTCGATATTTCAATTCTATTCTATGCTTCGCTATTTCTTTCTCGGACTACGTACTTAAATACTTGAAATTAAACAACAACAGAATAATTGAGAAAATGACTTCATCATTCACGTGTAACAATAAGAATATTCCACAAATATAAAATGATAATAAATACGTCCTTTGATATTTCAAAGTAGACAGGCAAGTTTTTTCTCTTGGAAATAAAAGAAAAACGGAATCTTTAATCGCGAGGCTCGAGAAACTGAAAGGTGGCCGATTAACTGTCATTCAGATACGATATCTGGACGATCCGGCTCTGGTATCTCGTCGACTGTGCTAATAGAAGGCCGTTACAATGCGGTCGAGCGTCGGTCGCCTTTCGTATTGTCAGCAATCGTTAGCATCAAGTTTGTACCGTGTACCGTGAAACCCGAACCGTGGAGAGTTTTTTTTTTATCGATATTCAGTCGGGACGGACGATGGCGACGTATCTTCGGGATGGGTTCCGAGTTGTCTCCAACCAGGACGGCAAAGCAGGGTTCCCTGAATCGGTCCTTAGCTTTGCTCACATACAGAATATAGACGAACATGAGCTCTTCTTCATTTTTCTATCTACTTAACCACCTGCGTGAAAAGGTGACTTTGATTATCCTTACTTGAGTTCTTAGTTGTTAACTTTCTTGAGCTATTATCAGTTTTATGGACTTTCAAATTTTGTCAATGTACAAATTAGTGTTTCCGTATAAAAACAGATCTATCAAAAGAATTTGAATCAATATTCTATTCGACAACTCGTTTCTCAGCGAGCCTCACAATCCTTCCACTACTAATTAACATTATATTGGTCCTCCGTAGATTTATCCCCATGTACGGCTGACTGACATAATGATCATGAAATAAGTAACACTCGCTCTAAAGTGTACAAAGGCAATTTGCCTATAAAACAGTATTCTAGTAGTCGACTAACTACCCCCTTCGCGAAAGGGTTAACCAAACAAACACGTAACGCGTTTACTGATTTTAACACCCAAAAAGCTACGATCCCAACTAAATTCCGCGATCGTGAAATCTTAGTCGTACGATATTTTCAGATCACGCGACATCAAGCAGCCAAATTAGCAGTGTATCCTTTCTAAACGCGTCTCAATTTACATCTTGTTACCTTTCCGTTAACGGGGGTGGCCAGGGTGCCCCGTAGGATCATAGGTGGTTCGGATCGCACCGCAGCCTTCGGGCGAAATTTGTGACCTTCGCAATGAGTTATACGAAGGGGCGAGCAAATACGTGTACGCTTATGGGCTTAGGTGGGGCTCGCGGTTACCCCCGGGGTTAGCTGGTAACCCGACACGCCTTTCCTTGGCTTCTGTCGGGCCAACAGCCCCTTCAACCAAGACTCGACGCCGAAGGGTGGCGCCTTTTACCGAAAAAGCCTCCGCCGATTCGGTGCTACCGAATTTCTCCCCTGTATGCCGGGCCACAACACTCGGCACAATCGGTGTATTGCTTCGGGTCAGGTTAGGTCAGGCTTTAATAAGCGAAGCGCCTACACCGCCAATTTGTCTCTCCTTTGTGCTCGCTCGTCTGCCACTGAATCGCGCGCGGGTGGGCCTCTGGTGGTTGGTATAAATCGGTGCAGCACGGTGGAGATTAATTCTCGGGTTCCTCATGATGGGTGCTGGATGCTGAATTCGTAACGTTTATTTTTTAAAACAGTTTTGATTCCCTCGTTATTGTAGTGGCGGCCATAGAAACTCCGCCATTTTAAAAGCGTCAACATTGTTAGTTTAATTTCTAATTAAAATAACTGGACGTTGCTGTCACATTTATAGTATCTCTACATATACACATGATAAACTCTACCTTTAAAAAGTGGTGCAATCGTTGGGGTCACTACCGTGCATGTTTACGAATCCTATTTTTACACCCTGTTTGTCCTTCGTCGCGCAAAGTATCTGAGAAACCGGGAAACAAATACCGTACCGACTCGATGCGAGAGCTCTGTTGCAACTGTATAAGACCGACTATCCGTCCGCGAACAAACAAAATCTTCAATCCCGACCGCAATCTCTCCATCAGCGCATCAGTCCGATAATTCCCTTCAATTTCAGTCCGTTAAAATTGATATTCCACCAGCAGGTCTGGCTTAGGTCAGCCCCGTGTGTACCAGGGGCGTGTATGTTTATCCGAAGTTTGGCCGGATCGTATTACGTTCGACGATCATAATACCCGAGTTCGGGCACAGAAGAGTTCTCTCCCCTTGATGGTGTACACTGTTCGAACATCACGGAGAGTTGCGAGAGGAGAGACCCGCAATACCCCTCTGGCACGAGCATATGCGCGTGTGTGCACGCATACACCCAGACGATGGTATGCCCTTCTTTCACGGTTCTCTCTCGCCTCCTGGTTCGTTCTTCGGCCTCCCTTTCCTCGTCGTCTCGTTCCCTCTTAGCTCGCTCCCATAAAAGCAGCCCCGTAGCTATTGGAATCAAACGGCCGATTCACGAGAGCACTTTATTTCGTGCTAGACTACAAGATTTGTTAATGGTTATGGGCGCTCGTGCCGGTCGGCTCGCGTGCCAACCGAAGCTGCGGAGAGATTACCTGCGCCGGCTTTTCGAGGGGCAATAAATGTCGAGGGTGCGGGATTATCCGCGGCGGGGCAATAGGATATCGCCCGTAATGCATCTCGAGATTTCCTGTTCGTTTCATAATTTATATCGCCGACGACGCACGATCGCAACTGTTTTTTCTCTCGAACGATGCCCCTCTTTTCACCCCCGTGGTCGTGTCGAGTGAAGCTACATTAACTCTGCTTTGCCACGGAGTAAAGCTACTTTAAACAGTTGTCGCACCTCCCTCTCGGTAGTTTCAGATCACCTATTGCTTCTGATTATCCATGGTGCGCGTTAAGCTGTTCTGTGATTTATTAATCGAGAGACAGCGAGGAAAGAGGGCGAAACTTTCGCATCGGTTTCGAAAGGCGGTACAGTAATTAAAAGAAAAGATCCAAGGAGAAACAGAGGCACGCGAGCGATCTTAAATTAGCCGGCGCGCATTTAAATACCAATTACGTTACTAGCGACTTCGCAATTATAATTAAGAAACGCGCGGGTGTAATCACCCGACAACTAACCCCGATGCTGACGGAGTGCGCGCGGTGGCTCCGCAGTTTCTGTTCGCCGTGAAAAGCGACGAAGATCCGCGCGATGCCTCGCGGCTTTAATAATAAGAGGCGCGGTAACGAGTATACGCCGTTAGGATGGCGTTGCTTTCGCTAATTCAACGCCGCTTCTTAACACTGGCCGTAATGAATTTGCCGGAGGAGGATGTAAGAGCGAGACGGGACACCGTTTGAGCCTGTTAGATGGAGAAGGGCAGAGACGGAGCGTCTCGCTCTTGCCGCGATTCAACTCATTACAGAATGTATGCTCTGCACGCCATCTTTGATGTCGCGGTAGGACGCGTTCAGATGAAACTCTTGCTTCCCCGTGGCGTGGATTTAGCCTGAAACGCTTGGAGCAAGTTGTCGGATTTCTCCCTCTCTCTTTCCCTCCCTCTTACTCTTCTCTCTCTCGCTCTCTGTCTGTCTATCTGTCTCCTTCTGTCTTTCTCCTCCCCTCTCGCCCTTTCAACCTTTTATCCCAACGACGTGATAATAACGTTTAACGAGTGTTACCTCTCCTTTGGAATAAATAAAACGTGCGGCGACGAGTTTTCCCGCGTTACTTTTCCTTCCTCCGCCATTGAAGCCGGTGGAATGAATGAAAGGAAAATATTTTCAACGAAACGTGCACCCGCCCGGGATATATTCTTCGCTTAATGGGATTCCGCTTGTTACGTCTTTGAACGTTATTAAGTCACGGAACGACGACGATCCTCGAGGGCAGCGTCATGCTTTTCGAGTACACCCTGTATGAATGCCTCGAGATGGGAATAAGGGGAATTTTGTTATTTGATTTCGGGGTATCGTTCAGGCGGAAGCTTGTTAATCTCAACGTTGATGGTAAAATTGAAGCCCCTTTTCTTTCTACCGAATAAACAACCCTGTGCTCGATTCAAGAAGTACAACGACGAACAACGAGTTTCTGAAAACTTGCTGCTTATACGATGTACCTTGTGTGCTCGTTCGAACAGAAATCGAGGAAGCAGTCGTCGAGTGTCTTCAGTTTAAAACATTTGCTGCTACACTAGCGACAGTGTCATGCGAATAATCTCCGGGTCGTAATATCGAAAGTTGTCTATAAAAGAAGATACTCGAGAGTTCCACCGATTCGATCCACTGTACGATCACAGCGATGCATCTGAAAGTGCTCGATAACTTTATCGCAACGTTCCGGTGCGAGCTCGAGAGACGACGACTACTCTTTGGTCGCCGACTCGAGAAGTTTACATGTTTTTAACGAGAATAGTAGCACTTCACGTCTGAAGTATCGAACTCTCTGTGTGCGCGGTCGTCGAGAGGAAACCAGTCGCGAAACTCGTTACATTCGAATGGATGCCGCTCGAAAACGCGCCGGCTAATTACCCGCATAACATTATTGCGTTCCATTAAACAAACATTCTGACGTGAACTTTCCGTCATCGTCGGGAATCGGAGTGTGGCGCTTTAACCGGTTCACCGGCGTATTTTGTTTCTATTATCGGATAACGATCAGTCGTTCCTTTCTAGCAATCGCGACTGCTCGTTTCGTTGAACGGACGCTATTTATGCCGTTCTGTATCGCATTGTTCGCGCCGCCATTTTCTCGCTGCAAATCGGCTAATATCTGCACCGTCTTCGCCTCGCGGCGCTTGCACGTCGTTAGGCGGGAAAATATTTTCAACGGAGTTCCCGACGGAGTTCCCGACGGAGTTCCCGACGGTTTACGAGCGGTCGTTAGTCTCGCGCGTTTCGCCCGTCGGCAGAAATTGCCGGCGAAATAAAGAACGCCGCAAGCAGAACGCGGATATCGCGAATGCCACGCGTCTTAGGGAAATAACGCAGCCGTCGTACGAACGGTTATGTCTTGCCACGAGTTCTAACCTGCAAATGAGAGTGTATACGAACAAGATCTGGTTTCTTTGTAGCTTAAACGCGAATACTTTTTGAGTATAAACTATTTTTTCTTTCATCATTGGGTACGCATCTCTTGGGACAGTAAAATATTTGTTGTTTCCTATCCGTTCGACTTATCGCACATTGCATCACTTACAGTGCGCATCCACGAAAATGTTTGTTTACACCATCGACCGAACAAGCGTCAAAGGTTCTCGGTGTCGTTGCTGTCCATAAAATTCCCGACTTATACTCGTAATACACAAAATGGCCACCGTAACTCGTAACTTTCCCTTTCAACGAGTTCCGTTCTTCTGGCACCGTGAGCTCCGCAGGACGAGCGAGACGTTGTCACCAAATTTCCCCAGATGCGAGCGAGAAAGGAAGGTGCAAACGGTATTAGTCGACGCGAAGAATTGTATTTATACACCTTAAACACCAGACAAGTATTTCCACGCTTAAAGAGAACGAAATGGCAGAATTTTCCCACTCCCTCCCCTTCCCCCTCTTGTCTAGGGCGGTAGCGTTAGGAACGGCGGGTTCAGGGGTTGTTTGGCGAGGGAGGTTGCGCGCGGGGAGGGCGACAGGGGCCGCGCTACGAGGCAGAGAGCGACGGAAGGTAGGGCGACGGAACGGGGAGGGGTTTGGGGGGGCGTAGCGGGGAAGGGGTTGGACGAAGAGGAAGGGTGCCGCGACGTCGTGCGCCGGCAGGATGGGATTTAATCTGTGTCCCGTTTCACGCTCAGCCAAGTGGAACCTTTTTGCCTCACTTTGCGGCATGACTCGCTTTTGCGCTGGTCGTCGCGTAGATTAACGCGAAATTATATATAAAGAATGTGTGCGGACGGCGTGTGCATGGGTCGTCGGTGCCGTGCTACGGACGATTCGCTCTCCTCGAGTGAGACCGAAGAGAAACAGGGAGAGAGGGACAGCCAGGGGGTGAGAGCGAGATGATAGACCGGGCAGAGGGAGAGAGACACGTTTGTACTTTGTGCGTTCCTCCAGCCGGTCTCTTTTTCCCCGTGTACGTGTCCGAGTCACACCCCCTTTGTAATGAATTAAACTCGTGAAAAACCAGCGACGGACTCGTGTTGCCCCACAAAGCAGAGACGACGACGATGATGACGAGGCCTCCTCGCGACGCCGGGATTTCGATCCGTTTATTTTTGCGATGTATCAGTTCGAAAGAAAAACAATGGACCCCGCGAAGGACCGGCGACGGGAGACTGATTTTCGCTTGATTTCCTTGGTCGTGATTTTCGGTACATACTGGATGAAGGATATATATGGGGAAGTTTTTCAGCAAATTGTTTGCAATGGATAACAATCGCGAAAAGGATGGATTTTAACGTTGAACAATAAAATCGTTCTTGAAAATAGTTGAGTCTCGACGTACCAGCACGAGTTGGAACAACAAATAGCAAGTAGACAAAAAGTGGTGCATTGATTCATGTGAACAGGCTTGTTGAGAATTTCTTAGACTGAGCGTGTTCTAGATTAAATAATTTATTGCATACGTTAAAGACAGTTTGATACGTACCGATCTCACAACAGTGGTATCTTGTTGGTATAAAGCAAAACGTGTTCACCACGAGATAATCTTCGTTCGAATGAAAGAACTACTTATGTAGGGTTAGATTGAACGGTAGCCGACAGGAATGCTCAATCCCGGTGTTATCTTGGAAAATGGCGCTCGATGCTCCAAGAAGCGTCCCACGATGCTTTGCACGCATCTCATACCTGCGCGTTCCATGCTTCTCCACGTTTGTATATTTACATACGCGTTTATTAAACTTGCCGTCGAATGAATATTCATCGAGTGTCCACATGACGAAGCGGAATTTTTTAAGGATAGCATTTTAATCGGATCAAGGAAAATGTCTTAGCGTTGTGTCGTTATCGTCTTCTTCACGCGGCCTGCATAATCGAACGGACTTTACGTCTTCGTTGGACAACCGCGTTGGTCTTGTCGACAAAAGCGCCGCGTGAAAGTACCCATTATCCACGAACATATACCTCTAATCTTTTATGCAAAGTTCTCGTTCACCTTGTCCCTTAGCGACGTGCATTCAGGTACGGTTCCTTAGCATCGACTGATAAGGCGAATGTTAATGAGCTTATTTTTATAAATTGATGCAATTGCTCGGCCATTCGCGTGTGTCACCTTTAAAAACTAATACGTTGTACAAAATGGATCTTTCAATTTTTCGAACAAGTTGGTTGAAAAGATTGATCCGTATCGAACGTTCAATTTTATAAAACGATTTGTATTAATTTAAACAAAAATATCGGCTCGAGAAATCAGAGAATTCTTGTTGGCCTTGCAACGACGAGGTATCGCGGAGTGGTGGCGCGGTTTCAAGAAAGAAAGGTGACAGATAGTTGCAGAGGTGGAAAGGTGTCCCCTTTGAACGTGAAATAAACACGAAACGCGTGGAATCTCGGCCCTCCCGTGACGTCGACTAAAGGCTGATGAAAACGTGCGGTGTGCTGCGATGTTACACACAAAGTGGTTTCATACGGCGCTGTAGCGACGCGGCCAGACCATTCAAATTGCATTTCAACTATTTCTTGTCGTTTTGCGCGCCGCAAAAGCGGGAGATTAATTAAATTCGTTAATTGCAAGATGCATTTAGCACGAGCAGTCGCGCAACCTTGCCACGGTCCCTGCGCCCGGCCGTGTGTACCCCGTAGACACAGCTACGGGGTTCACCCTTATTCTTTGCACGCTGTCGGCGTTAGCACGTAAATTTAGAGAAAGGTAGGCGACAAAACGGCAAAAGGCCCACTTTGCACGTCCACCCCGTTGTGTTTCTTCGTACGCGCTAAAAGCGGTTGATTCTTTGACGCAGGGAATGTTAATGTCTCTCCAGGGTGGCGTGTCGCGCAAATTGTGGCCGGTAATGGTGGAACAGAACGAGTTTTTCATTCTTCTTTATTATTTCGTCTTTTTTTTCTTTTTTTAAATACGTTTCGATAAATTGACATAGCCGTTGTACGAATATTTTGATTATTTGCAGCCGTTTATCTCGTTAAATTTGACAAAAGCTTATTGATTTTTACGAACGCGTCAGCGAAAAACGAGTTAATTGTGGTTCCGAGTATTTCCATCGATTAACCAACGCAAATATTGTCGGTGTACTCTTTAGCGTTTGAAACTGTACCGCTGCAATTGTAGACCGTTACAATTGCACCGAGTGTCGCGTAACGGAATTAACAATGACGCTCTTTTTTAAACATTCATGGTCTGCCTTTGGCTCGTGATATATGTAGCTTTTAATTAATAAAAGTTGCGATATTTGTGTTTATCTCATACGGTGTTTATTCAGTGAATTCGAAACTGACACGGCTGCTAACAAATTTAGGACTATCTCATTCGAACTTGCTTTCCCTCTTAATGATCATGCGACGTATACCACACCGTATATTATTGTGAAACGGTACACGTGCGAGGATTAACCTTTTGCGGTCCAATTGCGTCTTCCGGGCAATTTCAAACACCACGACTCTACCACGACCAGAAACATTAATTACGGAGAGGAGCGTAGAAGAATACACGTAGTTTCATCTCCTTAGCTTCGTAAGTTACGAAGATTACAGAACATTAACTTTTTATCGATCGCAAAATGGACCTCAAGGAGTTAACCGTTATCTTATACCGCATATAACTTCTTGCATACGATTCACTGAAGACTATCATAACTTCTTCTACTCGACGATTGCTCAAACATATGTACGATAAAAGTGCATCACCGTAAGAACTTTACCATATCGATCGTCACGTTGAAGGGGTTAATCGTTGAGTCTGAATAAAACGTCTAATTTTCTCTATGCGAGTTCTGTAACCACGTTATAACGTTGTCACTATGCTGCAACGTAACCACTATTGTAACACGTGGTTCTGTGTTCTATGTGTGTGTCCACAGCGACGAGGATGATGATGTACGCAGTGCATGCAATCAGGCTAATAAGAACGTGGTGTGCGCGTACACGTGGATACATATGGCCGTTGTTTACCCAACCAGACACCCTGGCTAAGTGACAGAATACACGTTACGTGCGTTTTGATTCACAGAGGAGGACTTGATGCACGGGGGTGGTGCGGGCATTGGCGGGGGTTCTATGGTCGGACAGAACTCAATATTTGGGTGCTCGGCTGCAGGACACAGCGGGGTTAACCAGCTTGGCGGTGTTTACGTCAACGGCCGACCGTTACCGGACTCTACAAGGCAGAAGATCGTCGAATTGGCTCACAGTGGTGCTAGACCCTGCGACATCTCGCGCATACTGCAAGTCAGCAACGGATGCGTATCCAAGATCCTCGGCAGGTCAGTTACGAATGTTCGCTTGAATCCATTTTTCAGACGAACAAATTCGAATTTTGTACGATCGAAAGTTTACTCGAGCTCCCGTATTTTATTTGTGTTTTTCACTTTATATTTTCAGGTTCGATTCAGGTTCTTAATTTATGTGTCTATTTTTGTTTCTCTAATATTCTTTAAATGTAAATCAATTAACGCGATCATTGTTTGTAGATGCAATTATTATTTTTATTATAATTATTGCGGCGGAAAGTTTTCTCCCTTTCGCTTGCTGTTCGAGGTACAACAGATGTGCGCACACGCGAACTGTTTCAGTATCCCTGTCAGCGAAGAAACTGGTTTGCTTTTTCAGGTATTACGAGACCGGTTCGATAAAACCACGTGCAATCGGTGGCAGCAAACCACGTGTGGCAACCACGCCAGTGGTTAACAAAATCGCCGACTACAAACGTGAATGCCCGTCGATTTTCGCTTGGGAGATCCGCGACCGACTTCTGCAAGAGGGCGTTTGCAACAACGACAACATACCAAGCGTAAGTGCTTGTCGATAATATCAGTATTTCCAGAAGTATTTTAATTCAGATTTCAGAAGTATTTCAATCCACTGCATTAAATAACATCTTTCACAAGCACACCTAACCAGACCGCGTCCAACCCCAAATTCTCCAACCCCAACTTTTCAAAACTCGAAAACTCCACCCCAACGGCATACCTCTCCGCACAAAAACCTAAACTCCGCCAAAGCCTATCCCGCCGTTGCGCTGCCTTCAAACGCGCAGGCATTCCACTCATTCCAACGCGCAATTAGCAAATGACCGTGTGCCCCTGTGCTGGTATCGTCGGCGAAAGAAAAGCGCAATGACTCCGCAGGAGTCGCGTTCCAGCGAGCCACCCCCTCGTCCACGGGGGATGCTCATTCGCTTAGACACGGAGTTGCTTTGTACGGTGGCGGCGGTTTATCAGGGCGCGCAGCCGGTCGGTACTTACCCGTCGGATCTGGCCACTCGACCCTAATCAAAGTCTCGTCAATACGATCGGCTGGGAGGGGTAATCGGTCCATTACGCGGGTCTCGGCATTGTCCACCCTCGGTCCTGCTGGCCGCCCCTTCCCCTCGAAGACTTCTCTCCGCGCCGTCGTCCGTCTTCCAAACATCCTTTCCACCCTTCGCCAGCTAGCATCGATATTCCAGGGCCTCTCCTTCGCAACCACCCAGCCCCTGAAGACGTCTCACCCTCTCTAGAAAACTCTCGTGTCGGTTCGTTCGATCTGTCGCGGCGTGGAATATTTCGGAAGGTCGTGTCGGGGGGCGGTGGTTGGTCTGTTCTTCTGTGCTTTGGGAAGAAGCGGCCACCCCTCGACCACCCCTTCGATTCCGGGTGTCTGTCAGGAATACCGAAGGGGATGGCACGCGTACGAGTCGTTATCCGTCGGCTCGTGGAGGAACCACTCGCTTTTGCCGGTTCTCTGGGAACAGAGGAACGAGAGCTCTGCCAGAGGAGGGTGATCAATCAGCTTGGCTAGGTGTGTGTGTGTGTGTGCACGCGCACGTACACACAGATTCAGACAGAGAATAGACGATTCTCTATCGTCGACGCTTATCCAGCGACACGGTGTTCGGAAAGAAACGCGGCTCGATCGGGGAACGTTTCAGCTTTTAACTCGGGAATCGTTATAATGATCGCGCGGTTCGATTTGTAGGCGTAGCAGAGGGAGGAACGGCAAAGAGAAGAGGATCGTGATAGGATTGTCCGTTGGACTCTGTTGGTTAGGGAGAGGGGGTTGCACCAGGCCGGGGGAGATCCTGATTGTAGCGGTTTTGATCGGTCGATCGGTTTTTGCGGTCTTTTGAACCGCTCGATGAAAACGTTCCTGCTCTTCTACACCGGATGTTCGGTGATAGCGATATTGTCAAGAATCGCGAACGGTGCTTCGATTCGACCTGGGCTTACTCCGCCTGGCGTTGATGCATCCTATCGATGTTCTCGAGAAACAATGGACGATTATGAAATTATTCAATGGTTAAAAATACCAGATGCTTTACGGAAATAGGTATTCAAAGATTCTTATCGAATCGATTCCAATCCCTGTGTAATCCACGAATTCAGCTACAGTCTCTGTGTTAGTAAAACTTTCTCAGGTAATATTCTAAAGATTTTTGCCGAACCCGTTGCTTTAATATCTATCTTCACGGAGGGGTAGCAAAACTATCTCTAAACTTCCCGAACTCTCGTAACGACCGTCCCGTGTAATTTCCCCGACCGAAATCGGGGCAAAATTCGCCAAACGGGGAACCACCGGCATACTTCCGCTAACAGATCGACGATCGTTCCCCGGTCGTCTTCGATCGGCCCACCGATGACGACGATTGTCTCGCGCAGCGGCAACGACGTTAACGGTAATGACAGCAATGACGATGATGGTGGTGGTAGTGGTGCTGGCTGTTGCGGTGGGTACGTATCGTCCGCGGCAATGGGGTGCGACGGGGTTAGTCGCCGGCGAGCGGATGGAAGCGGGTAGAATCAGGGTGAATGGGATCAGTTAAGCGTGTTGCACAATTATTCGTGTCCGGTCGCGCGTGTAATGGTCTGCATCGGTGCTGCGGCTGTTGTGCGGCGAGAGCCGAGTGGAGCGGAGCGTAGAGCGGCCGGGTTGCTTGGTTTGATGATGGAAAGCCTAGGCTCCGGCTGCCTCTCTCCTCCGATGCTGTATGCAGTTAGTCTGGAAACGTCCTTTTCGTTCACTACCGCGGCCATTATTCCGCAGGATTGAGACGAATCTTGCGATACGAACTTTCCACGCTGCAACCCTCCCCGCTGTCCCTCCATCGTTGCGCTGTTGGATTGATCCTGGTTAAAGAACATGCGGATCTTCGAGCCGTATTATGCGGAGTTCCGTTTGCTCGCAGGTGGTCGATGGGGGATGGTTTGCGGAGTTTCCTAAGAAATTGTCGTGCCGTGCTGTGCTTCGAGAGTTCAAGATTTCCGCGAGCTATCGCTGATCGATGGTGAAACCGTGGGCGCTTGCAGAACTTCGACCTAATTCGAAAAACTAGTATCCTCGAATTATCTTTGCGCATCTTCGATTCTTATCCGTCGAGTAATCTTCAATCCCCGTTCGATCTATACATATTATTTACATGTCGTTTAAACGTTGAATCGGCATCGCGCGCGTTAAGCGTGTTTCGCTTATTACAAAGCCCCCGGGGTTGCTCGAGGATAGAAACGGCGTACTCCACGTCGTCGAGCCCATCGAGTAGGCGGCAAACAAAAAGCGCGATTGAATTTATCGGCTTTTATCCGACGTAATAACGCGGGGGCCCCTCTCGTGCGTTCTTGACCCGTGCATACGCAGAGCACTCGAGGCAACAACGTCGTTTGGCACCCGACAGCAGGCGGCCATTATTCGGCGCAGGTCTTAAGTCGAGCCACACGCGAGAAGCATCGGCTTTTGCGCCTCTTCTCTCTACCTAGGCGCACCTCCTGCTCACTCTTTCTCCCTTTTTCTCGTCGAAACCATTCACCGAGAGCCTGTAATTAAGAAGCCTCGCTCGATATCCTCCATCCACGACCTACGTCCGCGCAGGGGAGCCATGGGAGAAGTGCAGTTCGGCTATGTTCGACTCGTTGCTCGCTGCACCGTCGACGGGAGCCGATGCTTTCGGGGGATGAGGTCGCAGGGGTGGTCGACGGGGGCGGGGAGGGCGTCGAGCGCGCGTAGAACACCGAGACTATTATGTAGGAGAGTCGAGAGCACAAGGCTCGCCCCCGTGGCTCGTTATAACTTTAGAGTTGGCCAGTGGTTCGGTCGCGGTACAAGGTGAAGAAGACCGTGCTCTACCGTCGCTGGTTAGGGGAGCGAAGAGCCATGGAAACCGTTTTATGTAATAATAATTGGATGGCGGTGTCCTTTCATCTGCTAGTCTCTCCCTCGGCACGAAGGCCGGTGAAGAGAACAGAGAAAGAGAGGGAGAGAGAGGGAAAGTGGAAGGTGGTCGCGGGGGAGGTTGATGAGCGAGAGACAACCGATCTAACTGTATGGAAATGATCGTTGCCAGTAAAGAAGCGGACACAATTCTCGGGATACTGTCCACGCATCTTTTCTTCCGGTTTCCAGGGCAACCGTGCGATCAACCAATTTCCACCCTCGTTTGGACAATAATTAAACGCGAGTCGCGTTTGAAATTTATTAAAATTCATTAAATAATCGTTCCTTCGCTATGAGAAATGCAAACAAGAAATTTTTTAAATTCTGTAGCCCTTCATTCATTCCCTCGACCGTAAAATCGATCATCATCGTGACGCTACTCAACGTATCCCCAACAGGGAAGCCTGTTTCAATCTCTGACTCTACCGTCACCGTCACCCATTCATTCACCTTCTAATGACCGTCGATCCCTGTCCGCAGGTGTCGTCCATCAACAGGGTGCTGAGGAACCTGGCCTCGCAGAAGGAGCAACAGGCGGCGGCGGTGCAGGCGCATCAGGGTGCCGAGAGCGTGTACGATAAGCTTCGGATGTTCAACGGGCAGGCTGCAGGTTGGCCGCCGGCCTGGTATTCCGCCACACCCTCTCATCATCCCCTGGCCACAGGAATCCCAACGACGGCGACTCCTGGCTCTGGCCAGTCGCTGCTACCCGGCAGCCAGCTTCACGGTCGCGACGATTCCCTGCTGAAACGAAGCGGTGAGTTCCAATTACACGTTAATTGCTAAGCGTGACGCGCGCCGGTTCCTCGTGCACGCGTCGCGTGCGAGAGATCTGCTCTGCTTCCTGCTGCGTCGACGTCGTCGTCGTTAGGAACGGTACACGCGTGTGGGGGTGCAAGCGATGTTGTTGCAAGTATAACTTAAACGCGCGAACGAATGCATTCGAGGATAATTTGCCTATCGCGTGAAGTACGTCTCCGCTTCTTGGACGGTAAAGAAATAATCCGTGGGGGAAGAGCCACATTTGGCTCGTGAGTCGCAGGTTCGCCAGTCCTGATTTGGATAATTCGGATAATGAATACGGGGCAAGAATAGACAAAAGCATTATGCATTGGTAAACGTGTATACAATTTTTGATGCTTTTGACATTCTCGTAATTACTATTTTCCCTTTTGGAAAAAATTCATCCCCTGGATTACACGCGTCGAAAAAAGTTGATTTATGCTTTTGTGTAAGTGTTCAAAAGTCGAATTATTCAATTAGATCACAAATCGGTAGGTTCAACCCCCAACGTTCAGCAGGCAAGCTAAATCCTTTTCACCGGTGAAAAGCTTCGATCGAACTGTTTCAATAACTCGCGACTCCCCCGTACGTAAACGGAGAATTGTTACCGTTCGAGGAGCGCCGGTGCTCCCGGGGGTTCTTTCGTCTTTCACGCGGTCGAGAAAAGCCATACAATCAGACAAACGCCATAGGAATCCGCTCCTCTCAATGCTTGATCCACTTCTCGCCGGGCGCTGGCGGATCCACAATGGCCCCGAGCGAAAGGTAAAAGTCAAGGGAGCACCCTCCAGGTATTATAATCTGCTCGTACGCGCGACACCCTCGCCCCCGGTTCTTACGATCCTTCCGCGAACCTACGCATTGTACGGGGCCATAATTCCGTCATGTGCTCGGCCCATTCGTAGTGGAAGAAAGGAAACGTCTAAGCGTCGTTGAGATCGAAACGTCTCACCTAATAGGATCACGCTAATCGGTGCCTGCGGCCTAGATCGTGGCCGAAATTACTACAGGGATGACGGTTTCAGGTATAACCTTGATTCCAGATAAGGAGATTACGGAAATTATGCTGGAGATAGTGTTTGGTGGGAGTGCGTTTCAAACACGAAACCGTTCGAATCGATTCTTACATTTTCACCTTCTCCTTCGAACGAATTTCTCAACCCTAACACCTCCGTCGCAAGTAAAAATCCTCAAACCTTTCCTCGCTAATCCTGAAAACTCCAAAGTACCCATCTTCCCGCAGAAACTTTTCTTCGCGCCGTTATCGAGCCTCTCATCCTATTTCTTCCCCGCTTGGTCATGCGTCGTCACCTAGAAAATTAAAGCCAACGATCGGGCCTGGAACCGACTAGCCCGAAATCGTCGGTCGGTGCGCGTTCCCGGAGAGGGGGGTTCGCGAGGAGAGAAAATCCCCATCGCTCTGGTCGTCGATGGCCAGAGTAGGAGAAAATATTCCACCTCCGGGAACAGCGAACAGAGACACGCGGTTCAAGGTATCAGCTCGTGCGAAGGACGAAGAGGGGTTGTGCGGGTAGTGGAGTGTATGTTTGAGGGTGGCGGTATTTCGAATTGCCAGAAGGGTACGAGGGCCAGCCGTGGAGGTAGTAGGAGGGGGTCGTAGGGGGGGTGGTTGGGTGAGAGATTCCGTGGGGTTGCGGCGGAGGAGGGTGCGCGATGCGCAAGAGATGAGCGAACGAGAAAGCGAGCAGCTGACGAGCGGACACGTATATAGGCGCACACACCTACCACCAACGCATGCATACATATGTATGCGCGTATATAGCGTAAGGGCAAATATATAGGTAGACGCAGCGTACGGAGGGACGGCCACGGACGCAGAGGGAAAGGGAAATGGCAGGAAGGTATCGGGTATGGAGGGACGGAAAGAGGCGAGGGTTCGGTGCGCGGAGGCGGAAAGTAATCGCGGCTCACCGGGAGCCGTCGACGTTGTCGTCGTCGTCGACGAGGAGACGACCCTCTGTGTACGTGCGTACCGACACCGGGCTGTATGATCGAGCGAAGAAGGCTACGCGGACGCCTCTGCTGTCGTGGCTTCTGCCCCTTTCTGTCCCGCTCCCGGTCCCTTCCCGCTGGCTGTCTCTAGGAATCCCGAGGACGTTAGTCCGCGTCGCTCGTCGCGAAATCACTGGAACGATACTGCTGCCACGGGACGGTCCTTAATTGGATCGCTCTCCTCGAGGCAAACGGCGGAAAGTTCGAATGCTGCGCGCTGCGTTTCAATGGCCCCTCTCTGTTTCTCGAGCCATCCAAATTTTCTTCTCGCGCGAGGAGACTTTCGTTGCTGGTAAATTAGTCTTCGTTGGTTAACGAAAGAGAGAGAGAGAGAGAGATGAGGGAAGGAGAGAATCCAGGAGAACGGTAAGGGGTATGAGATACGTTGTAGGGGAACCTAATTATTATATTATGTTTTTCAAGGTACTTCGTTTTATGCCGCTGATCGATAATTGCTCGAACAAGCTTTCTCGCGGGCGATGAGCCGATTGAATAACGTAGAAACGTTCGCGTGTGTTTTCAGACACGGGTTCTTTACTGTCGCATCAGCAGGAAACGACGTCGGATGGCAATTCGGAGCACAATTCGTCCGGCGACGAGGACTCGCAGGTTCGATTGAGGCTAAAGCGGAAACTGCAGCGCAACCGAACGTCCTTCTCCAACGAACAGATCGACAGCCTTGAGAAAGGTTAGTGCACGCCAGGGAATTTAATTAATCCAAAGAATTAACCCCTTAATGTTTGAAATTCGAAGACGCTCGGTCGCGTTCAGCGTAACTTTTATAATGGTTTGATAACGTAGAAAATACTCGAGAATGTAGAGCACGACATTCAGTTTTTATAAAAATGTCAAGAGTAACGTGAAAAATAATTTCGACGAAATTCTACGGAAAAGAAACTCCGTGAGCGGATGTTAACTTTACGTAAATGCATTAGTAGGTAATACGAAGTTCGTCGCTGAAAATAAAGCTCTCGAAAACGAATGAATTACTTTCGCAACTGAAACAAATTAATACCACCCTCAGCCTCGTGCAAGCACGAGCACAAATTTGTAATTCAAACTTCTCTACATCGAATGCAAGCGCGAGCGTTAAGGGGTTGAAACAGCCACCCCGTATTCCCTGTTCTCTCTTTTAATCATTGAAAATCCACCCGCGATCCCGCTGCAAAAAGAAGACAATCAAAAATACACACATCTTCAACTCTACCAGCTGCAACAAACACCAATGGCCGTTCTCAACGGAATCCCGGTTCCCGTTCATCCGACGATAACGACGTAAACGTCGAACGGTAGCTATCCCTGCCGCGTATGTTTCGTCCGTTTCGCGACTATGCATGCATATTCAGAGATGGTCGAGGTAAATTACTGCTTTCCACGAATATATCGACGGCAGGGCTTGCTACGACTGCTTTAATTGGATTCGCGGCCATTCAAGTCGCGCGGCGTTCGAGTATCGTCGATAATTATCCTTTTAATCTCGTCTGGCGTTGAATCAAAATTATGCACGATTAATATAAAATTACACGTGTACACACGGACACGACAACACGCGCGTGCACACGGTTGCATCTTCGACACGATTCACGCGTATTCACACATATTTACTTACATGCACATATACGTACACCCTCTTCATAAGTACGAGGAAATTCAAATTACCTTAGATCGCATAACTTCTACAACTAATTTCGCGATATTATATTAATGATCAGAAACACACAAGGAGCTTTTGGAAGAATTAATTCGACCTATGAGTTTCCTCCAACCAATAAATTTACAGGTATATGTCGAATAACTTTTGCAAAAATACTTTCGCCAACGTTTCCAGCCGAAACAAATACTTTGTACCTATGTTGTACAATAGGTGACACTTTTGCATTAATTATAGCGGACCGTATACATTTTTTACGGTTCAGCGTTTCGAACTAGGTGATAATTTTGAAATGCTTTCGACGAATCCTCGACGATTTTTCAGGTCCGCTTAATTTCCCGTAGATGTCGTAACACTTTTGAACGGGGGTGTACCCATACATACGTATAGAGACGTATAGCGCGAAACGCGGCAACGACCCAACGGAGGCACGTTTAATAACGAGCACTTGTTGCAAACTGGTTTCGTTTTAGAATTCGAGCGGACACATTACCCGGACGTGTTTGCACGGGAGCGTCTCGCCGAGAAGATTGGATTGCCTGAGGCACGTATCCAGGTGAGTGTGAATGTGCGAATGCGGCGTGTGCTTCCTCTTTCTCGTTCGCTCCACCCACCGCCTTTTTCTCCCTTCCACTTTCGTCCGCTTTCTTTCACCTTCGTCTCTCGTTTTATATCCCTTTTCCCTTCTCTCGCTTTCTCCGTTCTTCTCCTTTGCGCTATGTTTTACGAGCCTCCCTCTCGTTCTATCGCTTTCGTCACCTCGTTTCCTCGTGCCGATTCTTCCTCCTCTTTCTACGCGAGCATCGTCTTCTTCTCGGTTTAGCGGTTGTAGTTCCTGAAGGGGGCGGCTGGTAAGTGCGACGACGCCCTTTCATTAAACGCTTTGAAACGCGTGACCACGGGGACGTTAAACACCACCGAATCCGCGAGACCACCACGGGGATTTCGTCTTTATTTCTCTGTCCATTCTTCTTCGCTCCCTTGTGTGTGTCTTCGCACGATTCCAATGTTTTTTTGTTCCACCTCCGTGTTACGTTAAACGAATCACTCCTAAAATCTTGTCAGGGTCCACATAAGTAGTCCAAGGTTCGGTGAGAATTGTTTTTGGCTATCGAAAACACGTGATGGAAAAAGAGATGCTTCTGTACCACCAATCACCCCCTTGTTGTTAAAATTAATATTACACATTCTTCTTAATCCAGAGTTTTCAAAGTGGTATTTAACGTTCGCAAGTTTATAATATGCGACCTCTGGCGAAGTTTATTATTGAAACATTAGTGCAATTAGGATGTGCTCTAATCCTAGAGCTTCCGAAACGAATATAAAATTAACATCGTGATTCCCTTATCGTTTACCATGTCCATCGTGCCGCTAATTCGCGTGTCACGACTGAGAACTCGCAGCATCCACGAGAACCACGGCGACAGCAAGAGAGAGTGAGAGAGAGAGGGAGCGATTGCGAGTGTATCGCAATTAATTAATATAACATCGTTGCCCGAGCCATGGGGTGACGCACGGTTATACGAGCTAATATGTACGCAGCCTTATCGAACATTGTTTGGCCGCGCCGTGCCGTGCCGCCGGCTCGGCCTCTGTTCGACCCTCTTGCTATCCGGCCGGCCTCCCTCACCTGGCCCGACGATAGGGGGTGGTGAAGTGGCCGGCGGGCTTTCGCGTCGGTGGTAGTAACCGGGCGCTGAGCGTTATGTGGACGTACAAACAGTGCAAGACCATGTTGACGCATGTTTTCAAGCCTCGTTGGCTGGTATTGATCTTGCTAAGTGCAGGAAACCGGGAGTGCCGGTGCGAGAGGCGAAGGCAGAGGGCCAGAGAGAGACAGAAAGAGAGAAAGAGAGGAGAAGGAGACGGACGAAGAGAGAGAAGGGACGAAGGCAGAGGAACCGAGCGGGAGAAAGAGCGTGTACGGGGTAGTAGACGGAGGACGAAAGAAGAGAGACAGCGTCAGGTGGAGTGACGGAGGCAGAGGAAATCAGAGGAAGATAGAGAAGGATGAAAGTAGCAGGATAGCTGGACGTACCGATAGAGGGAAGGGGATGGATAGAAAGAAAAGGAGGGCAAAGTGGTAGTAACGGGAACGATCGTCGAGCGAGTGAGCAAACGGAGGATCATCGAGGAGAACCAGCGAGCGAACAAGCGCAGGACACAGAGGAGAACGAAGCGGAGGAGAGAAAGCGGAAGAAGCATGGCGTGGTGCGGTGCACCCAACGTCACGACCGTGGTACATGGGAACGCTACGAAACGCCACGGCCGCGGTATCCCGAGCGAGCCGTGAGGGATCCAGCACAGACGGCCTAAGAGGGTTCGAACGCAACCATGGCAACGACGCGTCCCCAGGGAGGTTGCCCTCTGATTGGTTGTTCCTCGCTTTTCCATCTATACCTTGGATACTCGCACGAGTTTCGCCACGCCGCGCAACACCGTCGCCGCTGCCCGATTATCATCTATGGCGGTGGACGGGAGGAGGAATGATCCCCTCGTGTGAGGTCGCGATGGCCGAGGTGGCTCGATCGGACCCGAGAACGTTGGCATGTGCCTTCCAACGAAAGCGGAGGAAGGAAGAGGGGCTCTCTCTGTCGGGGGCAGGATCTTCGCCCGGTTCGGGATGGACGCTAGCGTAGCGTGAAAGAGCAGGTCGAGGAGGGGTTTGGTTGTAAAAAGCTGGTCGCAGCTTCCTTTTTATCGAACGGGTCCTCTCTGTTTGGGTGCGCATCGTTGACCGATGACGTATCAACTCGAATTCGATTTCCCTTCGAGGTTAGGTCCTTAAATGTTTGAGGGAAGAAGGATGCGAATCGAGTTTCATAGGAACTCTTTTTTCGCCTTGATTGCTCTGTAGAATGGAAGTCCTGAGTATCTTTCTTCGAGGTTTGCACGAGGTACCCTTCAAGAGAAGTATTTCTTCCTGTAATTGATCAAGGAACTGGTGTGCACCCGGCCTGGAACTTTTCTTCTTCTTGCTATTGGTTAAGTTCGTTGGAATCGGAATGTAACTAAATGATTGAGGGTTTTTTAAATTCCGCTGTTGGAAATTCATTCGTGATTACTGTAAGTTTCTTCCGCTTCGTGCAATATTTTTGAGGAAGCATCTCTTGCAGTCGATGGATAAAATTTTAGGGACTGCACAGTTTCCGTCGGGGAACTGTTTCAAAAATATACTAAGAAATGGACGTCTCTTCATATAACTCACAAGTAGATCAAAAATATTTCTCTCCAGTTGGTTTTCTTCTTTTAAAACCTCAGTATTTTAAAAACCAGTAAAACCTAAGTACCGAAAAGGATGAACTCTGAGAAACGAAAAAATCCTTAAAAAGAGTGTTAAAATTATACAGTTGTTTCTAAGAAATTACAACTAAAATCATTGATTATCCTTCTTTTCCAAATTTTAGTAATCGCGCGTTTTCTTAGAAAAAGTATAGGTATTAATTCGCCTGAGAAAATAAATTTGGTATATGCTTCCATTTTACGAAGCAGCATTCTGTACGAAAAAAAAGAATCCGTCGATGTTTCATGGGACAATCTTCTTATAATTCGCGTGCTGAGACGCCATCTTCTAAACATTGCCAATCAAAGTAGAAGGTCGGCCGCGAGGGACGGGAGCGGTGTACCCGGTTCGTGGAATTCCGAATGGATCGATTCAAACGAGTTTTCGGGACGCGGTAGGACGAGTTTACGAGGAACGACGGTATTGGGCGAAAGGAGCTCGCTGCGGGCGAATGGTGGATATTTGCCGGTGGGGCCCGCTAGAACACGATTTGCCACGTCGCTGCCGCCGCGAAATTCACCTTTTTTTTCTTTCCCTTTTTCCTTTTAGTCTCGTTTCAATTGAAGGCCGCCAAGAGCGCAAGATCAAGTTTCGGGATGGACGAAACGATCTTGCACTTTTCCCGTTCTGATTATTACAGTGATCTCGAGAAGCGGAGTATGGTTTGGTCGACTACTTAAGTGGCCATTTTGGATACCATATGTGGTCACTTTTAATCTTTACGTATTTAGTCTTATTGTTTTTATTTAAATAAATTCTTTGGTAGTTTTTCAATATCTTCCGCAATATACTTGCACATATTTTATCCAAATTTTTTCAATCTCCATTTTCTCCTTTCTCCTTTTTCTATCATAAATTGCACCGTATTAGAAAAAGACCTATATCTCCCAACAATGAGGTAAACAGTTGATTCCCTCCCTTATTCGTTTCCCTCTATCTTGTTTATTTTATTTTCCGTCGATAGCTCGAACGAATGCGTACAAATTAACGCCAGAATCAGGCGGGTTGTTGTAGATCGGAGCGGCAAAGGGGGTTGGAAAAATAATAATGCCCCGCCCCGGCCGCTCGCTCATTGTTAGCGTCCTCGGTGGCGCACGGTTAATTGAGAAAGTTGCGCTCATTGTTGGCGATCGAATTTTTATATCGTTATTCTCATTATCGCGCGAACGTTTAAGCGGCCGTTCGCGAATGGAACAGCAGACGTAGCAATTGTCGGCTATTAATAAAAACGCGCGAACGGAAAGGTAGAGAAAGAGCAAGCGGCGCGTTCGTTGCGTTCTATTCTTTTTTTCCGCTGCAAATGAGCCGAGCAATCGAGCCGTTTCATAAATTCAACAATTTCAGCTAGCCTCCGTTTTCCTTCGTTTCGAGCAATATTTTTGTTCCTTTTCACTTTGATTTGCTTCGTCGTTCAGCGTGCACGCGTGGTTTAGTAGGGTAAATTCCTTGACGCGAACGAACGATGGGAGTAGCTACCGGAGGGAGAAATTACGATGTAATCTGGAGCTTGTTCGTGCTGGGCGTGTTTCTGGACCGGGGCGAAGGGGGGAATCGACATATCGAAGGGGAAGGGAATCCTCTTATCGCGGAAAGGTATCTCCGAAATCGGGAAATCCATGGAAGCGCGACAAAGAACTTAAGCTCCGATTTGCTGCTCGAGTTTACCGCTTATTATGGCCACCGCCTTCGAGATCTTCGAGACGATCCATCGGAAAGTACGGGCGTCGCCGAGAACACGTCGAACTTGCAACACGGAAAGGAGAAACTGGCCAACGAGGACCAACGAGACGCGTAGTTGGAGTACGCGCGAGGAGTAACTCAATTTCCCATCCGGCAACCGTTCTCGATCGCAATTAACAAACTGCCACGGAGAGGCTAGTGCAAACTCGACCGCGTGAGTTTCTCCGTGCCACAGAGCTCTGGGTGGTGGGAAAGGTATCTAGATTTCACGCCACCGACTGGCTGGACGCGGAAAATGGGTCTGGGGAAGGGACAGAGAGGAGCTGGGGGTTGGAGCAGAGAGAAACAGAACGAGAAAGAGAGTGTAGAGAAAGTGTGAAGTCGAGGGTGGTGTGAAGGGACGAGGGAGAGAGTGTGCAAAAATGTGGGTGGCCAAAGGATCGAAAGAACATGGGAGAGTGAGAGCGAGAGTGCGAGAGTGCGCGAGGATGGATAGATGCGGATAATGCGAGCACATCGCGCGGAGTGACGCCCTTATCGTGACAAAAGCGCCGTCATTGCGTCGGTTGCAGGTGTGGTTCAGTAATCGCAGGGCGAAGTGGCGTCGAGAGGAGAAATTACGGAACCAAAGGAGAGCAGCCGTCGATCAGGTAGTCGGCGGAAGCGGCAGCGGGGGCGGGAGCAGCAGCGCGCCACCGGCTGCAACCCCTGCAACGCCACGGTTACCCTTAAACGCCGGATTCAACGCCATGTACTCGTCGATACCGCAGCCGATCGCTACGATGCCTGACACTTACAGGTAATCATTCTGTCACCCTCTCTTCCCTTTTGTTTCGCGAACCATGCACGCGCAGGGGTGTGCACGCCTGTGCGTAGGGGTGCGGGAGCGGGTCTACGGATTCGGTTCTTTTAACGGGATACAGGTTGGACACGGTGAAGGGATTAAAGGCGGAGAGTGACTTTGTCGAAGTGGGGTTAGAGTTTAATTAGGGGGTCGAAGGGGGTCGCGTTTAGGAGAACTTAGAATTATGCAAACGTTGGAAGTGGGACGATCGTTGACGAGTAATTTTTGTTCTCTGTAACTGTCTTTGATCGGTATCGGAGGTTTAAAGGGAGAATTAAATTCTCCAGTTTTGTTTACAGGAGATGTGAAAAGTTTTTAATTAACAGGTTTTCAGAAATGTTCTTTCTATGGTAATTAATTTGTTTTTTTTTTCAAAATTTTATGTATTTAAAATTCTATTCAGTTTGTTGGAGTTGTGGAGCATTCTTTGTAAATTGATCGACTTTTTTTTAGTTAACAGATACTATTCGATTTTACGTGTTTTGTCCAGATATCATAGCGCGGTAACAATGGGGCTCGTTGTTTAAAGATTTGGCAATCGAGCCACGCTTTAACCGGGTTTTTGCATTGTTGCAGAGATTACAGGATAAAAGATATCGAAAACGTTGAATTTAAATTTTCCGAACAGTACTCATACAGCGTGTACTTTTCACATCCAACATCGGGCGCTTCATTGATCGCGTTGTACAAATAAATATTTGACCTTGTCAAAATTTAATCTTCTTAAAAGCTTACACTTAAACGTTATTCCAAATACGAATATAACAAAATTGTGATCGAAATACCATCGACACACGATGAAACGAAAAAGCCGTGTAAAAAAGTGAATTTCAATACCACATTCGGTATAAACGTTTACAACACCGATTATCATTCGATACCGTATGAGGTTCCTCACGCAAAGGTCCACTTTCAACAGCTTGAATGTTGATACCATAGAGAAAAAGCTTGTTATACAAAATTGACATTGCAAATTCCACCTGTATACAAAGCTATATACTTAAATATGTCCTTCCCGTCACTCTCTGCGTAACCTGTACATACCTGTACATACTTAACATCATCAGCATATCAAAACGTGTCAAAGGAACGGAAAAACAAGCTTAAAAAAATATTGAAAAATATTCGTGTACAATGTCTCAGAGTGTAGTGTACCTACGACAATCAATTTCAGACATCGTTCATAACGCGCCTAAAGGAAAACACTCCACGGGTATATCGTATACATACACTTGAGAGACATCGAGAGAGAGGCCACAAAGTCCTCTTCCGGAATCGGTAAACAGATTGGGCCGTCGGTTATCGTGCGCTCCCTTTTGACGCGGATCTCCGCTCCTCTGTTCGCAGCTCGATGTCGAGCAGCTTGGGCGGGTCAATGGGTGGAAGCTGTCTTCAGCAGCGCGCCGAGGGATATCCGGCGTACGTGTTCCACGAGCCCCTTCACTCTCTGACGCAGTCTTACTCCCACGCACACACCACTGCTGCGCACTCGCAACCCCATCGCGGTATACCGACCTCCCATGGCGGGACCCCCACCACGCCCGGAGGACAGCCTACAGGACCAGGCGGTGCGCCCTACCAGCCGACGACCTCGACCGCGACTGGTGAGTTTCCACTTAAAACATTGTTTGTTTGTTCTTGCCCGAGTCTTCAAGGCCGTCTGCAGGTACGCCGTCGACCGAGCCGCTAATCAAGGTCGCCGGTGGTCGGATACAGAGACGCGGCGGAGGAGGTCTCGTAGAGTCGGTCAGGCTGTTTACGAGGTTACCTGGGAGGGAAGGGTTGAACCGGCAAGAAAGTGGTTCGAGCGAGCGAAAGGGGAGGACGAGCTCTCCTCGAGGAGAGGGGAGCGGTGGTTTGAAAGTTTTTTCGTTTTCGTTTCGTTCGGGGGCAAGGTTTTTCAGGTTTTCACTGGGTTTCTAGGGTTCCTGTTAGTTCGATTGTATGGGATGACAGGGGAAGAAGAGGTGAAGGTAGAGGGGATGTTTGCTCACGGGGGTGTTTAATTAGTTCTTCTTGAGGAGAGGGGAGCGTTGATTTGATTTGTTGAGGATTGTAACCGGTGACGAATAGTTTATATCGGTATGCGATAATTTGGGAAATACTAGAAATTGTTTTGACAAACTTTAGAACGATTTCAAATCAACCCTTAGAAAACAGCTTCGCAAAGCTTTGATCTTGTCGATGTATAGAAAAGTGCCGCGGAAAATAATTTTCCACTAATTTCAAATAAGTTTCGAGTTCACCTTTTCTTCGTTTCGAGGCTCTCGGGTTCTCGAAAGCGGGCAAAACTCCCCCTGGTACGCAGAAGCGACGAGTAGCCAACGGAAGTGGGAGCAGAAAATTCTGATTCGCGTCGCGTGCTCGCGGCACTCGACGCGCGTGTCGTTTGTGGAACACGGGTTCGCGTTGGAACGTGCTCATACTGTACCGTTGAAACTACTGGTTGATTACGCATACTCGAAAACGCTGTCGCGGTCGCACGATACACTGCCTGGCAAAAATTTGCAATCGCTGTGACGGCCTTCAAACAACTTAAGAATCAAAAACATTAACAGCATGTTGTCTTGGCAAATTTTTCAATTAAAGTACCGCCAGAAAACGTTGATTAATGTCTGCAGCAGTAATTTAAAATCTACAAGACAGTTAATACAGGATTTGATACAAGTGAAAACTGAAAACCAAATTTTTGCCTGGTAATGTACCGTGGTTATCCTGTCAGGCGACACGAGCGGAAAATACGTTTACCGGGCGCAAGAAAGTTTGTTCCGTCAGAGATGCGGTTGAAACGTACCTACGTGCGGAAGTACGAAATAAACTTTCGCGAATTTTGCTAACGACACACCCATATGTCTGCTAGCTTTTTAATCCTCCCTTTATTTCAACTGGTTGTTTGATTAAACTTTCATGTATTATCTATGGCATAGCGTAGGTGTACGTTGTGAATCTGTTTTGCGGGAAAATCGCCAGAACACAGGGTCTCTAGCGAGAACCTCTCGAAAACATCATGGAAAGTTCCCCGAAATCGATCATCCCTCCAAATTTCTCCCGAACTCCACCTCCCGAGAGCCGTAAAACTAAACGTCAGGGAAGCTGGATAAAATGTTCGGGATTACCCGGGAACCTCTTTACACGCCATCTACATATTCTCGCGAGAGACGCCGGGAGACCAGTAGAGGTTTCACAGAAACACTCCCTGCGGCGAAAGAAAGGAACGTCACACCTCTAACGGCTGAGAACGCGGCGCCAGAGCACGTGGCTGGTTCGTCCATGGAATTGTAAAAGGATTTTAAAACAAATCTCGCATGGCGCCCGGCGGCGGGCTGAATCGAAGAAAGGGATGTTCGGTGGTTTTCCAGCCCCGATCCACATCCCCCTGCAACGCGGCTGCTGAATTTTCCATTTTCCGATTCTCACTTTCCCTCCGCCGCGTCGGTTTCTTTCTTCTTCGACCACCCTATCCTTCGTCGTGGTCCCCCCCTTTCTCCCTCCCGCCCCGCACAGGTCCTCTCGTTTAACGAAAACCGAGGGTCGAGCCCGCTGGTCCTAATGCTTCCCTCTTCGTCCAGCTCCCAGCGTCTCTCCCTTTCTTGCTCCTTTCTCCCTGGCCTCCCCCACCCCCACCCCCGGCTCTGCCTTCCCCCCCGTTCCCTCCAATGTTCGCACCGTCTCTGTCGCGGCGGCTCTTCCTCCTCTTCAGGGTGTACCGGGTGAAGGGGGGAGGGGGCGAACAGAGGATGTGGATGGGTTGGGTCTCGCCTCGGCTGGGCGAGCGCTCAATAACGTGCGAACCCAAAGGGGAGGAAACACGGGGGTGCGCGGCGTGCCTACGGGAATGGAGTGGAACGCCGTAGAATGGTGGAATACTGCGGAACACGCGGCGGAATTCCTCTTGTGCCTTTCTCCTCTCTCGCCCCGTTTCGTTCTTCCGTACCTCTCTTTTCCAACCCTCGCTTCGGCTATCCAACCTCTTTCCCCTGCACCACCCGCTCCAACCTGTCCCCCCTGCCCGCCTTTTAGCCGTAACGTTTCTCGTTCTCGCTTCTTACGTGCGGAACGAGCCGCAACTTATCCATCATAATCGTTTTACGTGCATGAGCGCCGGGGACTTTCACCGCGCTCTCGTTACCGCCGCCTCCGACGCGTTTCCGCTGGTCCCGTCGTCGTTTCCATTGCTAAGTGCCAGCCTCTGCCTCTCGACGTGTATCGCTTCCGGCTCGCTTCATCTGCTTGTATACACACGGGTAACGGCTGTTTAGCTGTATCGGGGCTCGGGACATTGTCGGCGTAGCTATCGACGGAGGCGGATCTTTTCTTTCGGGAAAATTGACTTTTTCGTTAGCACGCGTGGGCAACGGAATGTTTGATTTGAGTAGACAGATCGCAAAAATTGGTGGGCGATTGGATATTGTAGCTGATTGGTCGTTGTCTTATACCATGCATAGACGTATTTGTCACTAATATTGTTCGTTAATATTAATTACCACACTACTACGTTGAAACGGAACAAATACTTTTATTACTGTAGATGAATATCTGTGAGTGCCAACGTGTCTGTAGAACGATTTTATAGGAGTGATTGACAGGGCAGGTTGTGGGTGGTTGTTTTGATGTTTGGATTTTGAAAGTGTAGGGTGGTGCGAGATAGGTGGTTGTTTTGGGTGAAAGAGGTAGTTTGGTTGCTCGATTTTGTTTGTTTTAACGTGTCCCGCGGCGCGTGAAATGCTCACGCGTAGGACGAACGGGGTTATGTGATGGAAGATGAAATTAACAGGTGCTGTAACATCGCACAAACACGTTGTGCGAATAACTGTTAAAACCGAAAGTTCCTAAGTCGACGTATCATCGTGACATTTATACAGTTACGTTTACACAGTATAATATACTACCGCTCAAAACTGTTTACTCGTCAATCAAATGTTAATCGTTAAAAATTAAACGAAACATCGTATTAAAATATATTAAAAGCTTCCATCTGTACACGATTAATTACAGAAACGAATATTCCTAAACAGCAGACGAAAGAGCGAATATTTGTAAGCCATAGCGTACCTCCTAACACCATCGCTAGATCTTAAGTAGTACAGATAAACGAATGTGCGGACCACCGGGTTGGTACACGCCCCTGTTAGTCACACAGTAAGATCCTTGCTCAGAAGTTCCATCCTTCCCTAGACCGATCCAACGTTTCGTCTACACCGTCTCTCCTCCGAACACAGTCTCACGACAGAACATTGCCCAACATGTCTAATCACCGAACAAACATGTTAGCGACCGCATATTTTGGATAGATCGTAATTTTGGTTGTTAAACGATTTATGACTGAGCATCTGGCGTGTCTCAAGTTACAAAGTACGTTAGAAGGTATGAATGCAATCCCAAGATGCCTCTTGATGGCTAGTGTCCCAAAAACACGCATTATTATAGTATGCGTAGGAAAGTGTAGGAATGGCAAGCAACCCGACGTTGCGTCGCCTAAAAGATAGGACCTCTGACCTGAAGGATCTGGCCACAGAGTGAGGAAAGGCTATGTAGCCTTCCGGAAAGAGGACTGCGGTCAACCCCACATCACTTACCCCAGAACCCAGGTCGAGGAAATGTCTATAACAAACATGTTTCAAATCTGTTCCAGGCGTGATATCGGCCGGCGTTTCGGTTCCCGTGCAGATCCCGTCTCAAACACCAGACCTGACCGGCAACTACTGGCCGAGGCTCCAGTGATCCCAGCTCTTCGGGTTCCCGCCCGCGAGCCTGCTCGTCGGCCAGGAGAGCCCGCCGCCACCGACAGCCACCCCCGGTGCAGTGTCCCGACCGTTGCTGGCGTCCCTCGGGATACCGACGCAGCCACCGCAGCACCAGCCCCCGAACACGCCGGCTACCACTCCCGTGCACACCTCTGACACCAGTGAGTGAACCGATCAATCTCTCTCTGCGAAACGCTCTCCTCTTCCAGAAGAGGAGGTGGTTCGCGCGCGCACGAGATGCTCCAGGATGGACGACGATTTCGTAGCGCCGTGCGACGAATCGCTGACCCCGATCACTGCGTTCGCCGCGATCGCGTCGTAATGGCGGACGGCGAGGACGCGCGAACGTGCGCGCGCGCGTTGTTTGGTAGTCGATCGTCGTACGGAGACACTTGGGACACAGGGGAATACTCGGTGTAATCGGGAAGGCTAGCGTCAGTGGTGTTGTTTAAGTTGACCTTTTATTTTATGTTTCTGTTGTGGAAGATCGAAGCGTTGTTTAAGTTGTTCCCTTGCGAGGAATCACGAGGTTTCGTTGGCGTTACGGACAAGTTTGGCAAAGGTGAAATGATGTATTGTTCGATGATCGTGAATGCTTATGCGAATTCATAGTTTTTTTTTTTTTTTTAATATCCACAACTTAAATGGAGACTTATTTTATCTTTGGCGTTGTCAGGTGTACTTTGTTTTAGTTATTTAACTTTGCTTTGAACGCTTGAATATTTGCAGAGTTGTTTGTAACGTCGGTGAAATATTGATAATACGTTCTTCGCAAGGGTTCGGCTTAGATTTGAAAGCTTTGGTAGTGTATGGAGTATTCAGACCGTTGAAATTGTTCATTGATGTTTTATAAGAGAGTTCTGAACTTAACTTTTGGTATATGTTTGTTCGCTACGCTATAGCAATTGAAAAATTCTATTTCATTACATTCGCTACGCTAACGTTTTATTTTTCTGAAGTACCGGTACTTCTGAAACTGCTAAAACCACTTTCTCGGCGAAAAGGTTTGAACGAATGTAGAAACCTGTTAAGGGACGACGCAACAGGAGTTTAAAAAGAGAATAAAAGGTTAACGGGTCCGCTTTAATTCGATTAATTGCTCGTTGGAGACCTGCCAAATCTCGGCAACGAGCGGACACTACTGATCGCTGCTCTCGGCCACCGAAAAACAAGAACGCATCCTCGTACAGAATTTGCGATTACCACCATCTTAAACAGAACCAGCACGCGAACTTTAATCGAAGGCCATGCAATTAAAGGAGGGCAGATCCATTTTCACTAACACCAAGCGAATCGCGAAGATGCGGTTTAAAAAATTCTTGCTTTGCCTTACAAAACTTGCAATACATCGTTTACTTCCTATTATATTTCTATTTAATTACAACAAACGCCATAGTAACATTTTTCCACGTTCATTAAACCACACCACTAAGAAGTTGTCAAAAATGGAGCTGCATCCCTCTAGCTACAAGATCCTCGATTCACGTTCGATTAACATCGAAGACGGAGTTTTCCAAAACAAAATTTTTTCTCCGACCATTTTAAACACGAATAATCGCAAATTCTTGATGATTGCGTGCACGTTAAACGAACGTCCGTCGAACATCAGTGTCTCCGGAATGGAAAGCGTTTAGAATGACGTTTGAACGTTGGAAATGGTCGATCGACGCGCGAACGCGATGCATCAAGGGTCGAGGGCGAAGCTCATTACGTCTGTTATTCGATTCGCGTTTAATCTAGAGGTCATAGACGTATACGCATGACCCGGGTCACGCAGGGTATATTATCCATCTACTCACGACAGTGTAGAAAGCAACACATCGATGTCGAACCGATTCGCCGGACGATCCAAAGTGCGAAACAGGAAATAGCGATACGAGCATAAATATTCCTCCTCGAATTTTCGTTCGAACTTCGAACGCAAATTTTTTGTTCGTTTAATCCAATGTTCTGTTTAAAATTCATTAATGCACAAAGCTAATATGTATCGATAAAACGATTTTAAACGAAGTCTGTTAATTAAAACATTCGCCGCGACCGGCAGATTTTTTATGTTTCTAATACTGAAAAATAATGAATTTCTGAAGCTGGTTGTCGCAAACTTGTCCCGTTAGGGGGAAGATAAAAATTATAAAATATGTTTTGAAATAACAATGTTGTAAATATGTGTTTTCAGCATTTGATTACAAATAGCAGAACGTGAATTCCCGTCAGCAGCCGCGAGTGCGTTAACCCTAGATAACTAAACTTAAA
Source organism: Tetrapedia diversipes (assembly GCA_033822845.1). Taxonomy (NCBI): domain Eukaryota; kingdom Metazoa; phylum Arthropoda; class Insecta; order Hymenoptera; family Apidae; genus Tetrapedia; species Tetrapedia diversipes. The sequence continues at coordinate 122,570 of JAOPTO010000921.1, forward strand.
TTAGTGTTACTCTGTAACTAATCATTCGACTCATAGACTGCGAATGAAAAGCATGTATATTTTTATATTTCCCTTGTTTATTTAAAAAAAAAAATTAGCGTAACTCAAGAGAAGTATTATAATATTTTAATTAAAATATAGAAAAGTGGTAAAAAATTGGCCTTTGCAATCTTGGCAGCTGTTAAACGATTTTCCCAGATCTCGAATTTATAAAACTGGCAGGGGTCGGTAATCTATTAAACGAACGTTTAGTTATCTAGGGTTAATATTCACCTTTGCGAGTTATATTAAACCGAGCAATCCTTGTTAATTCAATTTTTTATTTAAACCCGCTACTTTCCGGCTACAATTTCATACTTCGTTTATATTTCGCGTTATAGTTCACGGACGAACTTACCGGTTTCTCCATCGACGTCCCGCGACGACCCTTTTATCGAATTTTTCACGCGTGCCTCTGGTACGCATGACAGCCGCGCGAATCGCGTGGAAATTTCGAGGGATTCGAAGACACACGGAGGGGCGGGCACCCGCTGCAAATATTCTCGCGAGACTTTGGGGTGGCTCTGGCCAGGCCGCCTTTGCAAGGGTGGGAGCGCACGGGGATTGATAGCTGCCTCGAGGGTGGCTTTTTTCGCCGGCCGGCCATCACGCTTGCTCGCAGATATGGCGTCGGCCGACAACGCTCTTCCAGCCAGAAACTTGCCCGAGAAAAGTGGCCGCCGCGATCGAACTTGCTTTTCACCCCTCGCTTCTTTTTTCTTCGTCGGGCTGTTTGAAATTCGCCGAAACTGCTCGCTAAAATGCGGGATGAATTAATTTCGTATTTTTCGTTAGAATAAATAAGTCGAGTTATTTTTTAGCTCACAATTTTTATTCGTTCTTATCAATCAATATTGTCTATCGAACTTTTTTCTTTTGCAATGTTTTCTTTCATACATTTTGTGTTTTCCAATATATCGTTAAAAACAGTTTGTACCGGGTTTAATTAATCCTCTAGAAAAAGTTCATGTATCTTTTATTTCTTACCATTATCAGTTTTATGTTGCGTTCGCTGTAATCGGCAAAAACATCATTAGCGTACTATCACGATGGATCGTCCCGCGAGTTGTGTTCGGATGCAGGGCAGAATGCATTTCCGCAGGATTCGCTCGAACCGTGCCATAGGTCCTCGCGTAATCCCGTTTAGGAGTCGAGCCTCTTTTCTCGCAGACTTTTACAAAGGGTTCGAGGATACGCAACGTTAGCTTTAGGCTCCTCCGGCTAGTCGAACGAGAAAAACGTGTTTCTGAAAACTGCTCCCTCCCCGTTGCCCCGGTGCTCCTCCAAGGACACGCGTCGACCCTAAGTCGTTCAACGAGAGGACGCTGTTGTACATTTTCCCCTCTCACAGACATGAACGTTCTACCCTTTGGTCCAAGCTCCACGCGATTCTAGATTAAGACAATCCAATCTGTAGCCGATAACTCGAGAGAAGAATTACTCGATCGCGAGACCGCTCGAACGGAGGACACCGCGGAGCAGCGGTTCTCAACCTATGGTACGCGTTGAATATTCGCAAAAAGAAGGTGCACCGTACACGATGAAACCGGTCCAACGAGGGTTGGACTCTCGATCAGCAATGGGTGCAGAGTACAACACGTTGGAACTGTTGGAAGGAAGTTGGATTATCGCTACATATACACACACACACTCTTTATTTTCAAAGCGGGGTCTAATCTCATCGCTGTTCGCGAGTCTGATCTCACGACCAATCTCATCGCGTAGGATCTGCTTAATACCTAATTGTATGAAGTTTTTAAATTATGTACAGTGGAGCATCTTATGAGGCACCAGTTCGTTCTAGAACCTCGATTTGGAATACATAGACCGCGGAAAGGAAAAAGGAAAGTGTGAAAACATCTTTTGTATCGTGTATGGAGCACTTTCTGATCAAGAATATTTTTATGTGTATAGGAAAATATTATACACTACCTACAAAGTGGTACGCGAGGAAATGAGGTTGAGAACCGCTGTCATAGAGCGTAATATGTAACGTATTACCGTGAGCGACGCGAGAATCACGCGTCTGTAGAAGCACAAGCCACGTCGAGAATAAAAGATCGTAGAGACATCGTTTCGAGTCGAGGAACAGCTTCGTCCACGCTGTGAGCCAATCAAAACTGTTTTTCTTTTCCAAAATGGAGAGCCTGTCTCCTTTTCCCTTCTCGCCTTCCCCTGTTTTGGCGAACAGCTCGGTGCTCGCGATCGAAGCGCGTTCCCTTCTCGATCTTCTGTACAAAGACGATTGTAAAATAGCCGTTTGTTACTCTTCTTAGCCTGTAATGTAAATTAGACAGAAATCGTCGACACGCTGTGTATATAGGTACGTTTTAGGCGAGCGAGACGATCGCTTCGGTACCGTACGATCGTGTACCACATCATAGGAATCGTGCACACGCATACACAAACACACACACATACAGACAAGAATCTCTTTGCCACGTGTATTCGATGTTCTCCCTTGGAAATGGAAACGAACCACCGACCGCCTCCGCTTTGGCGTTAACCTGTTAACCGAGAAGAGAGGGTTAAACTCGTTACAGGAACTATCGGGATATTTTTGGATGCAATCGTTTAGTTTCGAGGAAAAGGGACTTCGCGTTTCTCGACATATCTCGCGCATAAATTAACACGTATCACCTGCCATTTTTATAATCGAGTACTGAAATATCACTGGTCGATGATACGGCTGTTGGAGAATTGAAATTGACTCGATTCAAGATTAAGGTTTTCTTCGTGGATTTTTGATCTCGCGAAACGAAGAAGATCGTGATCGTGAAACGGCTCGGTTCACAGGTTAAACAGGACCGGAAACGGAAATTTCGGTGGTAAGTCGATGTTCGAAAACGCGACCTGAGCCTACTTACACTTATTATTCGCTCATTGTTTCCGCACGTTGTACCGCGAGTCATGTTATATCTACGTTTCTCACAACGCTTCGCGTATACGGCGAGGGTCTTGGAACGGGTCTCGGATCGACCCAGAGTAAACGACACGTCACAACGAATGATACGAGTGTATCGTGCAAATGAAGAAACGAACGAATGTTAAGGGGGGTGTGCAATAGTTCGCAAGACACGAGTTTTTGAGATCGATTCACCGTGGCGGTTGATTGAAATTGATCTGTCAATTGAAGATCATTTCGATTATGGTTTTTCGTATTGAAGTTTAAATTTGAAACAGCGTTATCGATTAATATCTTGAATTTCGAAAGTATTATATTTTTTCAACGAACTATCCTAACGATTACGTTTAATTTGACTTAGACTCGTATTACACTTTGTTTCTAATGATACCAGTAAATGCATTTATGTCATTGCTTTTCATGTTTTGTAGAAAGATGAACCAGATCGCTGCCGACTTCGTATCGGAAGTGCACTTGTTGGACAGAATGTACGACTATCTGTCGAGAAATATCTCGACAGCCAGGATTCCTCATGCTCTGCTAGAAAGATTTCTGAAGCTTTCAGCACTTTCTTAAAAATATAAACGGGTCAGTGTTCTTGGCACTTCTGAAAGAAAAATCGATGCGCGCATCATCCAGAAATTTCTTTAACCAGATAAATGAAAAAGGACTTCTATATCAATTTTCTTTCGGTTTCTTTTCCAACGCACGAGTCCTAGAAATCAAATTTACCGAATCCCATAACTTTTTTGAGTGTCATGTCCTTTACATTTGAAAAATGTTCAGAGGTGAGCAACGGTATATTTAACGAAAACACTAAAATCTTTTTGAAAATCCCTGTTTAATAATTGGAACCGATCCACCGATTTTTCATAATACTTTATACGGTCTTAGTGTTGTAGAAAATATTCCAAAGACATTTTTCATGGAGAATCAGCTTCCATTCCTATTCTACCATTAACAACATACCATTTCATACCTATGTAATTCAGCTGAATGACTTAAAAGTAACAGCAAGCAGAACGATCAAATCTGTGCAACATTTAATGGAATACAGTAGAACTTCGTTTATACGAACACTGTCGAAGCCTTTGCCCATGATTCTTCGTTTACTTAACACTTAGCCAACTGAATGGGGAGATCTCCCATTTTTTCCGCACAAGAGTACTGCGATTGATTCTATTTACTTTTGTTATTAGTTAGTCTTGAACTAGCGTTGTTTACAACTCAACAAATACATTTCCTGCTTTTTCAAAGTACAATTTTCAGTAAATTCAACGGTAGCTCAAAACCAACTATTAACAAAAGTGAAGAGGATCAATGGCAGCGCTTTGTTGAGGAAAAAATGAAAGATCTCACCCTTCGGTTGGCTAAGTGTTAATAGCAAGTGGAGTTCAATTAACAGGGCATCGAATAATAAAAGGTTTCGTTGAAACAAGCGGAGTTCGACTGTACCTTGATATTTATCCGTAATCGATCAAAAGACACATCACCGTTCCAAGACTCTCCCCGAACACCACATTTTGTTCCCTCCGTCGAGACATACCGCATTACCAGCATATGTATATGAGTGTTACGTAACAAGCATCCGTTTAATTAGACTTCGATCTCCGGAACAAGCTTTCCGCCGAGCAACCGTCGCGTTACCGTCGAGAACGTCGAGTCAAGGCTCTCTCAAGATCAGGCGACGAGTTCCAACGATTTGTCAGCAGTCAATATATAGGGTGATTTAAGGAGTTTCGTGCGTCGTGTCGCGGCGACGTGGCGGCACGAGAGAGCGAACGAAGGAAAAAGGATACGTGTTTCGTCCCGTAGGAAAGGCGGCGATTCGTCTTGTACGTTTTCTTACGGCGAACAGGGATTGATTGTAATTGTACATTAGTAAATTTATATTTTTGGATGAAGAAAAAAAGAAGTCGCGGTGACAAAAGAAAACGCGAGCACGGCTGGTGTACGATTAACGAGCCGCTGCGAATTAGGGAAAATCGCTCGCGAGGATGCGGGCACGTGCACACGCCGCCATTCCCTGTCGGTGCTCCTCCAATAATCGAGAGCCTCGATTTTCGAGGCCGTACACTTTGTTCGAATCCGCATGGACCACTTCCGTGTTCACAGCCTCCTCCCGGATGACAAAACCAAAGGTATGTTCGAGCCCTGTTTTCGTGTTCAGTTCCTATTTTATATAGGCACTCGCTTTTGCGAGCGATCGTTGCAGTTTTCGTCGAATTACCACCTTACGGATTATCTTTCCGTGATGTTTGAGCGGTCATTTTTTTATTTTTTATTTTGTATCCCACGCGACGAACATGTTAATCGAGGAACACTTGTGTTTTGACGAATATAGATGCGAAGATTCGAGAGGAACTTTTGGTGTACGATTGTTATGGATCCAGAGGGCGCCACAAGAAAGAGACAGAGGTTGCTCGTCTTGAACCGTAGTGACTTTATTTTTCGACAGGATTTATTCGTTAAATGTTTTTGCGACTCGACGAGGAGTAAGAAAGAGCCGACGAACGATTTTACAACGCGTTCGAGACAAATAAAGTCACTGGTTTTTAAGATTATTAATCATGCCTCGAAATAAAATTTCGAAGTTCGATTCATTGCTGTGTAAATTTTATTTTTGTCGCTTTTTTTTAGTAAATTACGTATTTAAAAATACCAGCAAGATCTCTTTCGTGGGGCAACTGGAAAATTGCCTTGATGTCCGTTTTTCGATTATTTATAAATAACCCTTTCAGCCTGTGAAACTTCGTAGTCCGAGCTGTGATGCGGGATGTGGTCACGCAGTTTTCTTATTATCTGTAATAATAATACCGATAACGAATACAGTGTATGAGTATTAACAAATTTATTAACGAGAATAATATATTATTGCGACAGTAATCTACGTAAGTGTTGTGAATAATGGAGATAATATTGTTGCTGTGATTACCTTTAAGATTGTAAGTAGTAGGGCATAGAACCACTGTTAGGTGTCACTGTCTCGATTCAATAAATGTTACTTCATTTTAATGACAACGCAAGTCATCTGCATTCGTTCGTAACACTTAAACCTTTTACCACTTTCTTCGTTAAACCTATTACCTATGCCAACCGTTTCAATTGTATTGAGTATACAACATAACGTATAATTTTAAAAGTTCCCATTCGTTCGACCAAGTCTACCATTTTTCTTGTGATTTGTAAAAAAATAATATTTTAACTTAATTTTTGCAGCGATTTGTTTATAAAATGGACCGCAAAAGTGTAAGTACATAATTAGGGTAAATGTATTTATCATTTATGCCGTACAGTAGTATGAAACAAACATACTTCTTAAATTAGTTTTGGTAACATGTTACAAATTATTACAACGACGCATGATATATAAAAACTCGTTTTCAGATCTGTTGTAGACAGGACAAATTGCACATCATTCGTTTTTTTCTTTTTCGTTTAACTTAACTTGCATCCCCTGTCGCATTTGAATGTAAAATCTCAGTTTCACAATAATGGTGTTAGTTCAGCCGAGGACACACCAGGTCCCCGATACCATTGTCTTACAAAGCGAACTAACGCTAAAAATGTCCAGAAAACGATCAAAGCGACATCTAAAAATGCGTAACACGTTGTTTAAAAGCGACCTATAAACTGATTAACTGGATACATGATTGGGGGATACCTTTAGCTTGAACCGGAGGCTGAATAATAGCTAATGAGAAGTCTTCGACTATAACCCTTCTTATGATATTTATTATGATATATTTCAGAGCGGAACCAGCGTAATAATCAATCGGCAGGATCATCATGTAGGACGAGAATATAGCACACGTAATAACTTGGCTAATTTCATAGAATACGAACATTAACAGGGATATGCTAAGCGCCAAGGTCATGAACAGTATCCAAAAGATCCAGTCGTTCTGTAGAACTATAAATGTATCTGAAAAAGAATCAAAATAAAGGACGTTATGCGACTATTGCCTACCCAAAGATATTTCCTAAATTCCACGTACGAATACACCATTTAGTTGTTCCGATAAAAAGAAAATTCGTCGCGAAGATTGTCGTGCCGTTGCACATCTGTCACGGTTTCCCTCGTTCGCATGTTATCGCCCGAGTGAAACGTGCCCGGTTACGTAAACCATGAGAAACGTAATCAGACTGTGTGCCAAGGACGCGGCGAACAGAGGGAGGGTGACCGAGAGTCGATCATCTGTCAACGGGGGTAGATCGGGCCGATGCTCCGTGCAGTTACGCATGCATAGACCGTGTAATCTAAATAGGTCCCGGAGCTAAATAAATACAGCGGACACAATTAGGTAAATGCGAATCTTCCAAGCCGGTTAGATCGCTTCGTGGGAGTTCGTGCAAGGGTCAGGGTTGTGCGCGGCCGACGAGAATTTTTATTGCACGCTTGTGTGTTGCGCGCACGTTGGTGAGAGCAGGGAGGGTGGTTATGATGGTGAGAAAGGTAGGAGGCAACGGCGACTGCCCGTCACTGCTGCATATAGGGGGATTCGGCGGGCGAAGTTTCCACATGAGCAGGCAACATTGATAAAAGCTACAGGGGGGGACGACTCTCTCTCTGCCGACTGTTCTTCATCCCTTCGCCAAACTCGAACTAACTTCGAGGGCGGCGAGCTCTCCCTTTCTCTGTCTGCCTCGGCTCCCTTTCCTTTTCCGCGCGACTCTTCTCTCATCCGCTTTTAAGCCGGCTTTCATTATTTTCCTATAATTTACTACAAGCTCCGTTCGTCTCTCCTCGAACGACGCGTTACGTTTACCGAACGTTTTCGCGCGCTTTTCCTCTTCGAGAAAGAACGATCGGACTTCTTACGTACCTGGTGAGTGGTAGTAGAACACGCACGCGAAAAAAAAGCCCGTCGTCATGTTGAACAGTATCTTGTGGAGAAACGGATAAAAGCAGCTCGCGTACCATAGCACTGTGAGAAACAGACCTATTAACAGGCTGAGTCCAATGCTATCTAAAACAAGCGAAACATGGTTCTGCCGATAGACTCGTAATGGAAGGTTTAACGCTATAAAATCTATTATGCAATTATACCTGTGCATGTTAGTTAATTATAACAATTTTTCTATTTTTAACGGTTATTCGTATCTTTGTTCCTCAAAGCTCAAGGAAAAGTTAATATTACTAGCATTAACCTTTTGGAAATCGACTATTTTTCTTTTTTTTTTTTTTTGACAATAATCAAAATATTTCTTGAAACGCGAAAAGAAATAAAAAAAAAAGCACAAAACAGAAAATTATGTTAATATTTCTGAAACGGTTAACATGTTCCGTGTTACGAGGAAAGAAAATTTTCTTATCATTAACGATTCAAGGGAAGAAACATTCAACTTCCTTGACTTTGTTCGCTTGCTATTGTAAGTACCTAATATCATGTAACCTATCACGATCGAAGTGAAGAATACTGGCACTACTATATCGGCTCGAAGAACGTGGTGGCCTAGGAATACCGACAATAATCCAACGAAGAAGCAGAGAGCGCAAACGCATTTCGAGCCCATATCAGCTGAAAAGAATAATATGGTTAAATATTAGTTGTGAACGATAACTTCTTACATTCAACTTGCTGAAACACGTACGTAATATCTCGCACGAATCCGGATCAACTATAGGGTTGCAGGCATACGAGAAGGCAGGTACATAGGCAACGGAATACGGGCCGTAAGTAGCAACTGCAACGTAGACCGAGCCAACCCCTATGTAGCCGCTGAATACTCGCCTCATCGGCGACGAGATTATGGAACTTGCTACCTAACAGAACATATATCCTTTATGTCAGAATCACAAGCTTTACCTGTTTGTGTATCTAGCGTTCATAAATATTTGATTATCCGAAACAAATAAGTGTACACTCGATTAATAATTTATACGATATTACTCTTGTCAATCTTCAATGGTGATTTCGTATCGAATTTATTCACCGTTTTTAGCATACAATGCAAGTCTTTAATTATTCGGTAATTAATCGAAAGTACACTTCGCTTGCGGACGTAATTGGAATATTAAAATATGTAAAAAAAGCTATGTCATTGAAATTATCTACGAACAATTGATTCAATAAAAAATTGAAATTTGCTACGGTTACGTTTTTTCCCTAAATCCAATAATACATGTATCTTCGACTGTTTGAGACACTATTAATAAAGAGCATTCAATCAAAGTTAGTATCTGCTAGTATTCAAATATCGATTTTTCACTGTAATCAATCAATACATCCCCTCTCCCCCCTAACCCCACCCAAAGGAAAAACCTGGAGTACCTGTACTCCGTTCTGCCTGATATCGTCTACGGTTAACATGCTTATGATAGCCGAGAAATAGCTATTTATACTGAAGTCCTGTTCGGACAAAAACATCTGATACATCTCGTGTTCCACCGGATTGTGTTTGCAATTCTGTTGTTCGCCGTCGTTGAACGGCATCGAAGCAGGCTGCACGTCGACGATCACTATCTGAGGCCGTGTCTGTACCATCGCGTAAGGCGCGATCTCTGTATTGAACTCCATGTTGCATCCACCCGGTACGGGTGCTGTAGAGAGAATAATGAACTCCGGGTTCTTTGTAACGGGAAAGGATAACTTATTCTTTTATTTTTAGTTGGCTTTAAATTATTTTTTAAGCAACGGGTAAGTTACATAGACTGTTAGATAAAATTCAAAAATATGCTGTGATTGCTATGCTTTGCCTCGTTTTCTTCGTGTGACAGTCCAATAATTATTCAGAAAGCTTGAGAAATCTATACAGTGAATTGTTCTTGCGTTGACGACATACAGACTGGTCTGATAATTGTTATCGTCTCTGGTAATCGCCTCGAATCAACGGAAGCTGAATATCGCTGATAAAAATTTGTTTACATTGGTAAAAATTGTTTTGAGAATCACTAGGCGAAAGAAATCAATTGTACCGCGTGTTATACTATTTTTGGAACAGTTCTCATTTTGTTGTTACGAAACGTATTTTTGTACTGAAATTTTCTTTTATCGATTATTTGTATCGGAGTCGCACAGCTTATACGAGAGAGGTTTGTTTGATCGCTGGAAATACTTTAAATAGCACGGTTAGACAATATATAATTTTCTCATAAATCAAGATACAGCGCGTAACAAAAAGATAGATCCATTTGCATTTTCGTTTTTAACTCCGATACCATATATTTTATTTATTTGACTGAAACTGATCTCGGTAGTTAATAAAGACGCTGGGAAATATTGGTGTAAAATTTATTTTTAGTACGGCTTCTCATTTTTGCATAGTAAATATTTTTGTGATTTTACTTATAGAAGTGTAGTGCGAGGGATTCGGATTATGAATGATCTTTATACAGATGCTTTCGAAGTATGAAAATCGCTCTTATCGGGTTTGTTGGTTTTTTCTTTTCTACGACATGGTAGAAAATCTTTAAAGGAGAATGAGTAGTCATTAAGGAATCAGTTCTTAATCTCTTCATAAGGTAACAAGGATATTTATAGGATTTTGTGAATATTGGGAAGGAAAATAATAGAGGTTGATGCCAAGGGTCGTAAGTAATAATAGAGATAAGAAAATATTTTAAAACATGCATTGTTATGTACAAGAAAGTTGTGACTAATAATATAATAATAATAATAAATTTCAAATAATAATATTTGGTCAGATAAATGGAATCAAAAGGTTCAACAAAATAAAGAATAAAAAATATTGGTATTTTACAAATTAAATTTTGTTGGTAATTTCTGTGATTTTTTTCGACGTTAAAATGACAAATGTAATCAGACCAGTCTGTATACCGTTTGTACAGGCCTCTGATTAATTTGAAACGCAGAGTTAGCGAAAAGAAAAACTTTAAACTCGAATCAGCGTTTCCCGTCAATAACAATATCGATAGCTTGCAACAATTAAAGTCATTTCGATTTTCGAGCCGGTTAAGATTGAACTGTGTACCACTAAACATTTTTTAATGGCTTTTCAATGATTCATAGCATATGAAACAATAGAACAATGCTTCAAAGTTTATATGAGATAAACAGTACAACTCACCTTGGTTATTGTAAGCAGTAACAACGAACAGGGCTACAACTTTGTGGATATTGTCATTTTTTATATAAAAATGTGTCGTTGTATTTTTTGCCCTAAAGAAAAGGCCGATGTTCGATCCGAACACTGTTTTATTTGAAACTTTATTCAGATCATTTTTATCATAAGATAGTGTAATATTATACTGATAGGTATGAATTTGTATGATACTAAATGAGATACTGGAGGAAAAGCTTATCACATCAAGCACTGCATTGCTATTAGGTGCAATAGATATTTGTTGTATATATGGCAAACTTTGATGGAGATCAGTTAATTGCACCTTTAATACATTTCCATCTGTAAAATGTATCATATATTATACTCATATTTCATAAAGGACTGTTTGTTATAATTTGTTTGGTCATGTCTAAGTAATTTTACAAAACTCTATCACCAAAAGAAATGAATTCTAGAAGTATAAGATTTTAAGTTTTGCTTCTACATATGAGAAATATCATTGCGTTCTCTTAGAATGTCTTAGAACTTTAATATGTTCAGTCGTACAAGCTAGAAAACAGGATAAGAATGATATATGTATCAAGGTTTTTCTTTATTTTCATTAGTTTTCAGCGTCTGTTATAAATATCATTTATAAAGACTATAATGGTAGAGTAATTTGAAAATATAAGTATCTTAAACAACTTTTTATGTTACATTAAATGTTGTATGTATCTGTAAAACTTTATCAGTATAATTATACATGTACAGATATAATATTGTGTATGTATTAAATTTAATAGATGAATACACTTAAAAATATACATACATAATCTAAAAATGTTTAAAAACCATGTTCAAAGAGAATTTCTTAAATAAAAAGGTGGTTATGAAAAAGATTTTATTGTATATTTACATAATCATAAATAAAATTCTATTCTATAAGAAATAATTAATACAATTGAAAAACATGATTTTTAATAATAAATATATTCCATTGTAGATTGTATTTATATTTTACAAACGGAAATTTAACACATCTGGTAACTACTATTAACAATGCCTTATTCATATCAACAATGCAGAAGAGATTATGTTGTACACACTTATGAAAACAAACCCAAATTGTTTTTTTTTCTTAATCGATAAACATAATAAAGATAGAAAAAATTTATTCGCTCCGTGTTAGAAATTAATTGCATTTAGCAGCGAAAGTTTTTAACTGGCATGAGAAAGTGCGTGAAAAAAATAACCGGGACGTTTTATCGAAATTTGAGGTTATGTGCTTACCACTGAGAGATACATTTTTTCGAAACAGTTGCCCGGCTAAGCTGCCAGCGATGAATAACAGAAAGATCGACAGCTCTCCAACAAAAGTGCGGCTCATCTTGCTCAGAGTTATGAGCCGCGTGACACACTTATTCGATTAAATTGCCGCAAAGCCGAGTCGGCGTGAAGCTACGGAAAATCAGTACGGGCGCAACAGCTGGTACTTAACAGTCGGCTACATGCCTGAGCACGGTATACTTCGAGTCTCGACTATCGTTCTTCTATCTCGCTTCTGAACGATCAGATCGCCGGTGTGCCTGGGCATTTTCATCTCTGTCGTACTAGAGCGCGTTCCGGGTGTTTTACGAAGTGACCGCGAGGTGGCGACTCAGTCGGCCCAAGATGGCCACGCTGGATCAATGAAACGCGAGTAATCATAGTAAAAACAGAAATTGACAAGTGTGCAAGTGAACACCAGACTTTGATTACAGTGTAAATGGACCATGGGGAAGGATCAGGAGCTGCTGGAGGCAGCGAGAAGCGGAAATGTCACCGTGGTCGAGAAGATTTTGGGTCAACGAGCGAAGAGGAGTGGTCCACTGGCAAGGTGGGTGTCACCGTAGTAGACTTTGCTTTTCCTCGTTTCTTTTTCCGTTTCTACAATTAATTTCGTGTTTCACGCGATAGCTCTGATTTCGCGCATAATGTTTTGCGTTGGTCGTACAAGAAATGACCTCGTTGCCTGTCAATTTGTCGAGAAATCGGGGTTACATGTCATGTTCTTTACAAGTTGCTATTGCGATTATTTGTGTTTCGATGATAAAGTGTTTATTCGGTATTGACTGTTGTTTCGATAGTTTCTTTATATCTTGTCCTTCGAGTATATCCACATTAGCTTTATCAATCGGGCACAGATAACCGTGTTTTAGATATATACCGAATCGAACGAGTCATTACACGTACCGGTACCTGCGTTAAATTACGTACGCTCGATTGATCTCTACATTTTCCAATTAATTCTGACAGTTTGCCTTAAGATACTCGTGGATGCGTGTCTGCCGTTTGTACCGTTAATACCGGGAATCTGTTCCATCCTTGGTTTTTATATTAATTAAGCGAACAAGAACCTTGTCGTGAGCCACATAATAAATGATGCTACCGTGTTATTGGTGTTATTGTTCTTTTTCAAACATTGTAATTATCTCGTGTTCGTGTATGTTTTCCGTTGATCGCGTGACACGTTTTTAATAGACGACCGATTCCGTGTCTCGCAGCCAGTATGTAATTGGATTTCTGGTACCTTTTTCATGAAAACTAAAACAACCTTCGTTAGAACAAATTTTCGTATCATCACCTGGATTACATCGGCTCGCACGACGCTTAATAATCAGACATTTTTCTGTAATATACAACTGTCTCGTGGAAATAAACGCGGGCACCGTAATTTTCCTCGCTGTAATCAGTTTTGCTCTGAATATCTATACAGTGTAGAATAATGCACCCGTATGCGTGTGTTACCCGCGTTATTGTCCAGTGATTATTCATGATTTCACCGTGACCATGAATCACCCTGCCGATGCGTACACTGTTGTATATGACACGATGCACGCGAAGATGTGTTCTGACATGAATACGCAACTGATCCCATTATCAATAATTATCGAAATTCGTAGCGAATATTTTAGTGGAATACGCACACCGTGTATTCATTTCCTATTTTTGAAATTGTATGCTAGATCTGCGTCCTTTGGCGTAGTTAAATTTAGTTAAGTTGAGATGAAATCGACGAAAAATCGGTTGGTCGACTAGTGCGCCTGAAAATTGTACATAATCATGTATCTTCACGACTTATCGAGTCCTGCTACTTTCTATTTATGGGAGCAGATAAACGGGCTTATTTTGTGGGTAGCTATTTATTTTCAAGGGTCAATGATAAACCTCGCTCTGACGTGATAGATAGGTGAAGATGGCGCGACAGAGTTGTATTATTTTTGTCCTTATCCTGCTCCGAGTTAGGAAACGACCTCCCTACATTGTATTCTGTGGTTGTCTTAATTGAATTTGAAAGTTGAAAAAGTAATGTAAACATTTGCAGTAAAAAGTAGGCATAATAAATGAATAATCAGAAATAATACATATTAAACAAAAATAGTTGATATAAAATTATATAGTAAATTTATTTTCTAAGAAATTATCACGTTTTACGTAATAACACGGTGCGAGAACAGTGAGCCCTCTGTTTGAGTCACTCCAACGCAAAAACAGTCATTTTAATAAATTGGTCGTCCTTCCGTGTTAGCGCTCAGTTTGCTCTAAAAAGTGTCATTTAAATGCTCGCGTATATGCATGCACGTAACTACATATTGGCAAACCAGCTTTTACGTAACTCGCTGATCAATTCGTAGGGAACATAAACGAGTCTCTGCTCGACAAATCACTGCGAACTATAGTCCGCGATCAAGCTTGGGATCATAATAGATTCCCTTGCGGGCTTGATCGACGGGTCGAAGCAGATCAATGGTAGGGGGCGCGATTAATCGAAACGGTCGGTTAGCGGTCCCGCGTCTTTATTGACCCAGTCCCGCGAACTTATCGACAAAGACGACTCTGTCGATGCTTCTCTCGCGCTTCCGTTAATGAAGTCAACGTCGCGCCGGCTATGGGACGAGAAGCCGCCGTTTGATTTCCACAACGCTTGCCGCGTGTTTCTGTACAAGCAAGAAAGCAAGTAAGCACGTGCGTGCTTTGAGTTTATTCACGCATTTTGACACCGATTGTCGTTCACGAGTAAAAACGTCCGGGGCAAAAGAGAAAGAGGGCATGCGACGAGAACGATGGTGAAAAGAGAAGGGACACGATAGAGAAAGGAACACGAAGCAAGAAGTGCTTTTCCCCACTCTTTCTCCGGCGAGAGAGCACGAGGCAAGCCGAGCAGCGGAAAAGGGCGGAGAGAGTCGAGATCGAGCACACGACAAATCCTAAATGTATCACGGCGAGCAAAGGCTGCTCCTCTTCTAACAAATTGCCTCTTTTGCTCGTCACCAGCCGTGCAACTTGTCCATAACTACAAAGCACTGCTTGCGGCAACTTTCCGTCAAAGCTCTTTGCTCTTTTCCTTCTTCAATGGTCTTTCTCTTCCTCTTGCTCCGTCTCGCGTCTCCCTTTTCTCCTTCGTCTTTCGTTCTTTCGTCACTTGAACGGATCACGGGGAAGCAATATAAAACGCGTTCACGTAGCCCGCGCGCGTTACGAGCGACACTAGCGTCGCTTCGCGGAGATAACGGGAATCATTTTGCGATGCTAATCGCGCCACTTCTCGTGTACCGATGCCCGCGAATATGTTTATCTTTTGTTTGCGGGGCATGTTGACTTTGGGTCGGGCAATAATTTTAATCACGACCCCTAAGGGCCACGGGAAGGACCATCCCTCCGATGGAAACGTCGCCTCGGGCGATCCGGCTGGTCTCCCGCGAACCAGAACTTTTAACGTCATCGACCGGCTGCGATAACCTTGCCGCTCTTTGATGTCTCCTGGGTACACTGTTGGCCCGCTTTGGGATCTCTGACGCGAAGTCGGGAAACCCTGCTTTTTAATTTATACTCGAGGATTTGATATAGCTGGAGTCACGTGGTTTCGAAGTAATAAAGATTTTAACGGTTTCATTCT
Organism: Tetrapedia diversipes; assembly: GCA_033822845.1. Lineage (NCBI taxonomy): Eukaryota > Metazoa > Arthropoda > Insecta > Hymenoptera > Apidae > Tetrapedia > Tetrapedia diversipes. Next base: position 138,457 of record JAOPTO010000921.1, read on the forward strand.
CGTTTATTTAAGTTGAATCCATTTTCTAAAACTCTATCCAGTCAGTTAAACCTAGCATTTGTTTAAGAGCGAGTCGAAAGTTGCTGTTACCGTTTAAGAAAGAGAATGTAAAACGATCTTGTTCTATAAATCACAGTTATTGGAGCAATTTATTGGAGCAATTTATTGGAATGTAAATCTTGCAGAATGGCAAATTGTAGGTTCTTGAAAGAATTTTCACTCGCTTTTTACCGCGCTACACTGTTACACATTCTCTTTTCCAACTCTCGGAAATTACACGTTAGAATAGTATCAATGTCAGCTGTTCTCCTCGAAATACTATGCGGGTCAGCTTCTCAATTATTCCGTACGTCGAACCCCGTAACGAGGTTAACCGCGCGTAGACGCAAGGGTGGGCGATTTAAATTCCATCAAGATCGCCGCCCTCGCCACCCCTTTCTTGTCCTCGCGGCGCTCTTTCGTTTCCCCGCTGAAACGTCGTCGAATTTGAGAGTTATCAGAGAGAAAGTTCACCCCAACAATTCCGTTACACTCGACCGATATCGTTGCAATGTTTTGTTCGTTCTCCGCTCTTCCGGAAGAAGGAATCGATGCGTTAAACGACCGACGAGGGGATAATTAGCCGACAGGCGAGGCATTCTGTCACGATGAGAACGTTCGCGTTCATTGCGTTCGCCTCTATCATGGATCGATGAACGATCCTCCCTTTAAGAGACAGAGGAAGCGACGCATAGAGCGATGGAGGGCCACCCTTTTCCTCAAGGGGCGCGAAACTGCATAAAGTGCAACTAGAGGAGAGCCCTCCCCTCCGCCGTCCTTTTTCTCTCACCTTTCCGGAGTGACGCTTGGAGTGTTTGCGAGGAAGGACCTTTTCGCGACATCAGCACGTATCGTCGCCCCTCTTCCACGCCGGAGGAATTTATCGATTGACGCTCTTAACAGCCCTCGCGTGTCTTCGCCCTCGCTACTTTTTGGTCCCTGTCTCTACTGTTTCTCTCTTTGTCGTCTGACTCCGCTACCTGTTTCTTCCTTTGCGTCACGTACGTGCTCTTTTCTCCTGTTTTCGATTATTCTCCGCTGAATTGAACGCTGTACATGCTTCTCACATACGGACCACCCCCCTTGTACTTTATCGTATAATATTGTGTTTTCTTGGTCATCGATTTTTCTTCTAATTTTCAGTCATCCCCTCCTAGCTTTGCTTATATATTATCTTTTCATTTTAATTTTAGATAATATATTCACGGTATTATTAGGAATCCTACCTACGTATCATTCCTGCATATTTCTTTTTATACAGACGGAGAGACATGTGTTTCTGTATTTCAATTTGCGCTGGTCCGCTTTCCCTCCTTTTCCCTGTTTCACTTTCTTCGTCCCTTCTTCAGCCACCCTCGATCGATCTTCCTATATAGTTTCCTTCCTTCATCTGCCCCTGGCATAAGGGCGCGTTCGCACTAAGCACTCTGGCATCCGTGGAACCGGAAGGGGCTGGATAGAGGTTCTCTTGCCCCTCAACGCTTTATTGCGCCTCTGACCGTCGAGTGGCGGGGAAAACCGTGTAATTCAATGGCACCACAGCCTTTTTTTTGTAAATACAATTTTAAATGCCGCTGTCGTCGTTTATTAACGTTCTGCGGTTTCCGGCGATACGCAGAACTCTCGTGACACATGTATCGTCGAGCTTCTTGATGGACGAGATTTGTCTTTTCTGAGCAATTCTTTTTTATATTACGCGCGTTTCCGGTATTGTTCGTTTTAGCGTTAGGTTATTAAAAAAATAAAACGGTACTTAGCAAGCATTATCCACATCTTTGAAAATTTCATTTATATAGTAAATAGATCGTTTCAATTAAAAAAGAAAATAAGGTGTGTGCGAATTTCAAAAGTTTGTGACGTTTCATACGACAGGTTTTTCAATACTTTATCGTACGACAGAGCGAAAGAATTTGTATGCAACAAACTCAGCTCGCTTTGCATCTAAATACAATGGAAGTCTCGAGGGACATTCATAAGGTTGCGGCTTATTGTAAGTCAAGTGCGTATCTCGACGTACATTCAACCTCAATTTTCTTGAAAACAAAGGCCGCCCAGCGAAATCTTTCACGTTATTTATTATCACCGCATAATTATTATCATCTTTTGAATTGTAGCATGTATTATGTTAAAGCTACGCTACATTGTACCGATTCACGGTTCCTCCTTCCGTGAACAACAGATAAACGAAGAATAAAAAATTCATAAAACAAACAACGCAACGTTCGTTGCTACAGTTAACGGTAATAAAGTAAATCATCAAAAGATTGAAATTATAAATTAACCGTTCAGTTGAAAATGAATCTCTGCCTATAATATGGACACTCTATTCAATCAAAAAAAAAAGAAACGAAAAAAAGGAAAAAAAACTTTGATTCGTTTAACTTGGGTATTCCTCACGACACACACACACACATACACACGCATACACACGTCATCCTGTTTCGATGCAAGGGCCGCTTAAGCTTCATTAACGCGACACCAGCTTCCGTTGCCCCGTGTTACAAACTCGAACACGTACATACACACCACGGATGTTTCCCGCGAATTCCGATCAACGGTACCATTCTCCGACACGTGTTCCATTTGTTTTCGAAAGGGGGCGGAACAAAAACGGTCTCCGCAATAATTATCCCGGGTAACGGGCCATTTTTGCGCTGTTGATCGTTCGGTGTCTTGATTAAAACCGGCAAGAAAATCGCCATTACGGGGATGCCTGACAGACGGTGGCCCGATGCTTTCATTCGAGGTCTCGCGAGCCCTCCCCTCCCCACCAACCACCTATCTGTATCTTTCATGTTCCCTTCGCCGTCCAATCCGTAATGTTCGTAGACGTCGAGGGCACTGGGCGATGTCCTTTTTGCAGACAATCTTCAGGGTTTAATTAAGGAACTTGGGCAAGCGGATAAACTCGATGAATGGGGCAAGCGAGTCGGCGTGGAGGGTGCGACAGGCGGAGGACGGGGCCGGCAGCTCGTAGAAGCGACTAGTAGAGAGCACGAGAAAGGGGGGTTGGGGTGAAAGAAAGGAAGAGTCAAACGTTTCCGCGCTGGTCCAGCTGGGGTGAGACACAGCAGAACGAGCGTGTGATCATTCCGATGTACTCGCGTTGTTTGTACATGTGTACAAAGTGTTCCAGAATTGGAGGTCGCCAAGTTGCAAGTTGTAGCAAAATTGCGTTTTGGAATAAGTCGATAGCGCGTATTTGAATCCTCAGAGCGAGCTTATGCTCGGAAGTGGGTTAAATCAATTGAAATTGATCAGGTGGATTGCATTACCTAAAGGTAAAGCAGGAACGGAACGCTGTTTTGTTTATGTTCGATGAAAAACGTTCCTTTCGTCGTTCTCTAGCACCCCACACCCCACGCTCATCTGACCCCTATTTTTGAAACATCGCGTATACACAAGTAACGAGCCCCGATTTGAACACGTACGCCGACGTGCATAACGTACATACGTATGCGTGCTCGCAGGGGTTGCTGCGTACCTCCGTGTGTACTCGGCTTGAAGAGAGCCGGCTACCACCCCCACCCCCCAACCCCCGGTCCGTTGTTAGGGCGCGGAAAACAAATACGCGCGACTCTGTCCGCGAAAGAGAACGAGAAAGGCAACGGCGAGGACACAGCCACGGTGGCGGCGGACACGGGGGCGAGAAATGGACGGAATGAAAGGGGGCGAAACGAGAGAGAGAGGGGGAGAGGGAGAGAAAGAGGGAAATTCAACACGTGCCGTCCTCCTCTCCGCGTTAGCTCTTTCCTATTCTTCTGCTTCGGCCAAAAGCTCCTCGAACTTCCAAGCGTTGCGAGCGCACTCCGCGGGCCCCTCGAGTGTTCGTTTCTTTTTCTTGCCGCCCCTCCGTTGCCACCCCCGCTGCCACTTGACTCGGTTGCTCGCGAGTCAGAGAAGGAACTGTGCTGCCCGCGCGCGAGGGGTGGAGGGCGAGTTTGCGTTGGTAAAATCGACAGTTTCTCTCTCTCGTTTTTGATCTTTTCGTTACAATGGATTAGAGGCTCGTCGAGTGCTGCTGCCCTGCCGTCGAGTGGCGGAGGCGCGTTGAACGATCCCGTTGAACGTAAGCGTCGGCTGTGCGCGTGCCGATGATTTAAAGTGCCGCTATCCGAAAGCTTAATGACGTCTCGTTGCTTAATGACGACTACACGACGTCGACGACGACGACGACGGCCAGGAGGCGGCCTTTGATCTGGTCCGCAGAGAAAGGCCTTCGGTTCGCGTAATTGTTTTGGGTAAACTGAATGCGATGCTTTGATGCCGGGCTCGGCGAGGTAAGCGTCGATTCAGAACGCGTCCCCGTTAACGAGGTAAACCCGACCGGCAGTTTTCCCGCTTTTACCGGTTCGAGCGTCGTCCGTGATAAATCGGAACGAAATTGTTCGGAAGCGAGGTGAACCGATCACAATAATGACCGGATCCTTTGATTTCTTGTCTCGGCTGTTTCCCGGGAGAACGTTGTTCGAGGATGTCTTACTTCGGTCGAAGGGGGTTGCTGTTTTGCCTTCCTTTTTTTTTTTAATTAGTTCGAGTTTGCTTCGTCTTCTTGTATGCTTGCAAGCATTTTTTATATCGATAGACAAGCTTTGGGGTCATTGTTTCAAATATTTCGTCGATATTTTTATTTGGTATCAATTAATCGAATGATTTTGATCGAGTGGGTTTACGAAAGCGAGTTACAAATAAAATTGGATTAACGTTTGAATCGTTCATCAGAAATCGGAAAAATAATCGTAGTAGCTTGAATTTCATTCGCGTTTCGAATGGCAAAAGCGACGTCTAATATCGGCAGAGACACCGAGCTTTTCTAATATCGATACAAGAGTTACGCGTACGACAGCTCGAAGGACGAGGGCAAACACGCACATATTTTTACGGGTCTATCTTCATATCGGAATCGTACGGGAGAACTGAGCAAACAACCGCGGCTCACGGTTATGATGTGTATTAATCGAGCAAGATAAATATTGCCTTCCCTTACGTTGTTTTTCCGCGGCGTCGATTCCGCGCTTCTTCGATGGCACAAATAGTATACTTTTCAGCGTTTGCTGAGTCCACAGATTTGTTTTCCCGAGCACAGGTTTTCAGTGTTGCGGAGCTGCTGCATTATTGTGTTTGTCGAAGAAAGTTTTCGTGAAAGCGTAGAAAACAGACAAATAATTATTGCAGTCCTGCAAATCTTGATCCGCTCCAATTTGTATGTTGTTCGATTGAATCATTCATATTTATATTTTAACATTGTATAAATCAATTTATATGCATTATGAAAGCAATCTGTTGTGTTTCTTCGTTATAGCGTCGACTAAATTAAATTCTACGGTCAAGAGAATTGTAAGACTAAAAGAATTTAATGTCAACTTCGATGTTAAGAGGAGAGATGTTAAATGTTAAACACAGAGAGACGCGATAAGATAGATATACTTTATTTTAAAAAAGTGAATAAATAAAAATAGTCCAATATTGTCTAGACAATAGGTATCGAATCCATTCTTCGGCTGGTTATTCACATTGCTTAGCAAATTCTGCACGAGATGAAAAGAGTCAGGGATCAAACGGGTCAGCAACCCTTAACCCGTTCCTTGGCTCCTAGCACCATTTCGCGGCGCGTTTCGCCACGTCACGACCGATCATCGGATCCGGCCAATTCGATCGGCTTTGATCGCGCGCGCGCCTCTCGACGTTTCGAGGGTGGCTGAGTGGCCAGCCAGGAGCGGCGCTAATCGAATCCACTTAAGAAGAGAACACGGGATAACGAGAAATCGCTGGGCTACGTATATATACCGCCATCGTCGCGTTTTCGCGAGATCGAGCCAGCTGCATGTACTGTGCAGTGCTCAGGAGTTGGCCTCTAAGAAAAGCAAGGGTCTAAGTGATTGGAACAGCCTAGTTCTTGCTCCCTACTCTTGCTTGGAGTCATTCCATGTCACACGTATTTTTTCTATCCACGGATTCGATCACATCCGACGCGTGACAAGGAGAATCAATGAAATTGCGTTGAAAGTGAGCAGAATAGAGCGATAATGAACGTGAGAAAGTGGCTTTAAAGCATTAAAGCTGTGGCTGTTGGGAAGGAAACAGTGTGAAGGAAAAGGAAAAGAAAGGGGTATTCCATCTGGGGCCTGCTAGTGGGGACTCATCGGCAAGGCTTATCTAGCAGGCCCGTGCCTTAGACACAGGAATGGGAAAGGATTTTTCGGAACTTGTATGTATAGGAACCGTGTTGGACTCGAGTACTTGCCAGAATTGTAGTTGGTTGATCCCTCCTAGTGGTGAGACCAGTAAGGTCTCCAGAAAGCTATGTGCCGCATTGGAGGACTTCAAAAGCTTCAACAACGTAGACAGACAAAACGAGCAGATTGCTCCTCTTACCCCTGTGCTGTTCCAGGGGTCAACTCCTGAGCATTGGATCATCGAAGATCCGGGAAAAACAGAGAAGAATGGGGAAGGTCGAGGTGGAAGAAGAAGGCGCGTGGGGATCGTCCCAAGGGGATGCTCCTAAAGCGCGTTTACGCGATCGTGTTTGCGCTAGGGCTGATCGCGACGAGCGTTTATCCCGGCCACGGACGCGACAAAGGCACGTAATGAGAACACGTGTGTTGGATGCAGGAAGCTTCATTAGCGAACCTGTTCCTGTCCGCGAGGCCCATTGTGCGACCTAACTCTGTCTGCGTCGCGATACGGCGGTCTCGTTGCGTGGAGCGCACGATTCTTTGCCTCCGCGAGCCCATATTGCCGCCGGGTATTAGTTACTGGCAGTAAACATGAATTCCTAATTGCGGAAATGGGCCCGGCTTGTCCCCCACCCCTGCCCTTGACGTTTAACCCACTTCATTCGCGTCGGGGACCTGACAATCGGGGTTGCACCGGAAACGTTGCACCAAGCAGCAACGCGATATCGAGGCCTCTGCTTTCGGGTGACGTTCCTCCGGAGACTCGTACGCTGTCACGAGGTCTGATCTGGGATTGTGGGATGGACGAGTGTTCTAGGTCGAGTCTTGGAGGCTTAAGCTAGTTCACGTGGTTTCGTTTTAGCACCGTGATAGTGTTTTACGAGGGGGATGTAAGATGTTAGAAAGTAGTACGGTCGCTGTTTTTCTCGAGGTTGATTGAAAATACTCTTGTTATTTGATGGCAATAGGAATTTTGTTAGCAATAGTCCTTGGACGAGAATAATCTGCAGGACTGTGCGCTCTTTAATAACGAATGATTACATTATCGTCCATGCATAAACAACTTCCTGTAGTTCGTATCGTTAAATTATTCAAGGTCTGTGATTAGATGTTCGCTTGAATTTTTCAACGTCGCTTGAATGGAACTCGGTATAAATTATTGTATTGTCATTCTTCGTATGAATGAAGTAATCATTAGGTATTATTATAAATTTATTCTATTCCATTTACAGCCTACGGCGGGGTCCGGGGGCTAACGTGCAAGACGCCAGTGGATATTCCGCCCTTCACCATGCAGCTTTGAACGGACACAAGTACGTCTTATTGAACGCTTCGATTAACGATAAAGTTTCGATTCATTTTAACAGAACTCAGGAAGTATCGTTTAAATTCTGTCGATAAGTATGTGCGCGCGCACAAAGAAAGATTCTTGCACACCGACTTTTCATCGGTGTTTCTCATTAATATTCCGTTCGATCGGCGATTAATCGATTTCGCGCACATTCTAACGATAATTCGAGGGAACGCTTTTATCCTCAGGGAGGTGGTAAAGTTATTGCTCCAATATGAGGCTTCCACTAACGTCGTCGACGCTAAAGGCTCTTCGCCGCTTCATTTGGCAGCTTGGGCGGGAGACGCTGAAATCGTGCGGTTAATTCTTACCCAAGGACCCTCGGTACCTAAAGTGAATCTTACGGTCAGTAAATTTATTCTTCTCCTGTTTGGTTCTCCTTCTTTTTTTATTTTTTTTTTAAACATCATTAAAAAGTTATGCTACAACTTCGATTAGTACCTCAGAAGTCATTCACGGCTGTATCGATCATCGAGGAAAGCAAAATTACTATCCCGTCGCAAAAGTTCTGCAGTTTCCTCAGAAAACTAACTTTACCTATTATCAAACCTCATAAAATTTAATTATCACGTCAATTTTTCCCTACTTATTATTCTACTATTGTATTTACTTCGAAAAATAATTTCTATATGATTAAAAGAAAATTTTTTTTTTCCTCTAAAATACTTTACTCCCCTCAATTTCGTCATGTTATTCGCTAAGCCAGCCAGAATTTAACTTCCATTTCTTATCTCACCGCTTCCTTCTTTCCTGATTGCGAGTAATCTTTACGCCACCGTAACGTTTCGAGCCAGAACACCCCTAATGCCGCCAATCAAGGCAAAATGTATCCGTTAACCCGAAATACCGGCTTTGTATGATCGCAGACGAAGGACAACGAGACAGCGTTGCACTGTGCGGCGCAGTATGGGCACACGGAAGTGGTGGCACAGCTGTTGCAATACGGATGCGACCCCAGCATCCGCAACAGCCGGGGAGAATCCGCGCTGGATCTCGCCGCACAATATGGCAGGTAAATTGCACGTACCAGTTTATTCTTCTTTCTCTCCTTTCATCTCCTCTCTTATCTCTCTGTCTCTCTCTCTCTGATTTTCTCCAGTTTTTACCGTTCACGTTTAAAGTTCGTTCATAGTTTAGAGCGTGTTTATTCGGCGCTCGTTCGCTCGAAATTCGTGCAGTTTCAGCTGGTCCCCGGGACCGGAACTGCTCTCACGCATAATCGATTGACCGCGATTGAATAATCGATGACGCCGCTAATTGGCTTTGTGCTTCTTCTGTGAAATTAATTATCTTTTATAGATTGGAAACCGTGCAGTTGCTCGTTAGCACGTATCCGGAGCTGATCATGCCTCTCCGGAATTCTTCCTCGTCGGTGATCTTCCCTCACACACCCCTGCATCTGGCCTCCAGGAACGGTCATAGGTGAGTCTTTATAAGCGTGTACCTCTGATAACTGTGAGATTTCGCGTAATTTGAGGAAATTCGTGAGAAGGTTAATAGAATCCCTTTAAAATTGCTTAGGGGATGTTTGGAGGATTATAATTTCGTTTACTTAGAGTTACATGTACAAATGAAATAGGAAGAGAAAAATAATAAAGTTTGCAAAATATCTTAAATTAAACCAAAAGTAACAGAGTTATTCTAAATGCGTATCATATTGTTGGAATCCTACTATTTATTTAAAAAATAAATTCGCCTAAAATTTTGTTCCACAATCCCTGACTCAAGTCCCCTTTCCGATTGTCTCATGTCCAATAACCAGTCGCAGTCGTTCAGCAGTTGCACGCTCTCTTTATTTAATCAAGCTGAGCCGATGATCGTCGCACGGCGTTTGATCAACACGCGAGGGTGGCGATGCGCGCGCGCGCGCGCGTTTACCGCCGCTGTCCATGAAATCTATTTTATATTGCATTGCAGATCAGGATCGTTGCTAGATTATTCATGACTCGTGGAGCCCTACCGTGGAGCTCTCGTGTAAAAGCTCGGCCTCTGAGCGCGTGTACATGCGTCGCACGATTAATTTGCGTTCGACGTGTACACGCTGAAGGAGAGTTCTTTCGACTATCGTGTACACGACCGATACACGTTGTTTCTCTAAATAATACCGTATTTTTGTGCAAATGTTTCTGGCGATTGCGTAAACGAGGTCTATATCGGTTCAGTGTTGGAGGGGCCGTTATGAAATAGGTGATGAGTTTGTGAAGGTTTCTCAAAGTATGATTTGCGAAGCGCAACCGTTTTGAGCCATATATAGATTCGTTGTTTTGAAAGATGTTTTTGAAGAATATAAATTACGTAAGTTATGGATAACATTGAACACAAATATTCTCCGATTTATCTAAGAATAGACATCATTTTTCGACCACCGCATCTTCATTTCCGTTGAATTTTTATTATAATAGACGATCGTATTGAAAATAATGCACGTGTATAAGGTTGGAATATGATTCCCGTAGCTTAACCCATTTTCAACTTCCCGAAAGTCGCGCCTCTTCTTCTGGAACCTCGTTCACGGGAACACTTTTTCTCCGGAGCCGTTCGTGCTAATTACCAAGTAATGCACCAGGCGCATTGTATCCCGGAACAACAATGGACTCGTTTCAGCTAACCATAACGATGTCGAGCCATTTGCAGCGTTGCCCATTAGAGCCAATCAGAGAGCACCGCGTTGCGTAATCCCGTCGAATACGATATGTACGTCCTCCAACTGGCATGATCGGTCGCAACCCTCTCCTGGTTACACACGTCCTATATTACCGTCCTACCGATCGCTCTCTCGTTCCTCGTTCGAGCGAATCTTCGATCGAATGGATTCGCAGCCGACAGCCTCTGCCCGTTCGTGCGCGTTGCTGACCGCCTCTCGATTACGGGGATCGTATTAATCATTACCATCGTGTTAAACGTATCGACCTAGATCGGTCGGGGTTCGTGCGGCCAGCCTGAATCGCGATTGCTCGCCTCTCGGGCAGCAATCGCGGGATGTTTAATGCCCCTTTATGCGCCAAGGTGTTTCGACGCTTCGATGACCATGCCTTGCTGACGCGTTTGTTCCCCCTTGGGCGGATTCAGCGTTGCTCTGTTGCATTTGGTGGGCGAATATCGGGAATGTCGGATCTTTTGGGTTTGACGCGGAATTTGGAATTGTACAGCCCGATCGAGCGAAAGTGAAGCTTTTGATATGCGAGTCTAAGCAGTAAAGAGGAATAAAAACGAATCTTCTGATCCCTACCATTCTGTGGTCCTACGTAATACCTTTTTCCCTTTGCTTTTCTTCCTTGCTTTGAGTACCGGTACAATTTTTAATAAAATCAACACTAGTTCAAGACTAGTTAAATAGGATCAATGGCAGTGTTTCATCGAGGAAAAAATGGGCGATTTCCTCATTCGGTTGGCCAAGTGGTAATTTTGCATTATCATTATGATAGTAACGCTTAATTACACATGAGAAAAGCGCACTCTATGTCACAGAATAGAAATTAGGTAGGTGTGCTCAAACTTTTCCGCCATCGTATTTCCCTCAAAGTCCCGAGTTTCTCTGTTCCCAGAGTAAATTTGAGGGTGCCATTAGGGGGTATACGTGGGACAGATATTTTTGACAAAGCGTGCATTTCGAAAATGTGAATCGTATGACAGCGAACGATTTATTCGAGCGAGACAGGGAGGATCGTGAAAAATACGCGATAGGGGATGGCATGGCGCGGACGAGACCCGAGATGTGTTATTTTCGCGATGGCGTACAATGCGGCGTCATAAACAAAAATGGTCACCCAAATATCGGCGTTCGATCGATTTACTAGTATTTACACAAATAATTGGTGATTGTTGCGTCGCCCGGCAAAAATGTTCGGCGAAATAAACGATATTGTAAGCAAGGGTCTTCGTTATTTGATTAATCGAACCGTTCAATCGGATGATGCAAGATTAACCGGATAATCGGTTACACCGGTGTTGTGCAATTAAATAACGAAAATGGATTTTCACGTGGGTCTCGAAACAATCCTTGGAACAGATATTTGCGCGCGCGTCCCATCGGTTGCATTTTTTTCGCGATACCGATGTGCCGAGCAATATTCGAAATACTCGGTGCGTCGCGCCTGGTTCATCATTTCCAGCTTGCCATCGAACGGTTCGTTGATTTAAAGTGCTCGAACAATCGTGAATAATTTTTGGTTGACCTATGAGAAGCAATACTTACGCTAAACTTGATTTGACGATGTAAAAAAAAGATGGTAAAATAATCGGATCGTGGACATCCTGGAGTGTCTCTTTTTATTATGCACAACATCATAGATTATCCAAGATTAGAGTTCAGTAAGATATAAAATCAATTTCTTGAAATTAGTAATATGAATCTCAGAAGTTACATCTGAGAATCTGTTATGTTAAAAAAAAAAAAAAAATCGAAAAGTCGTCGATGAAATCATCGATAAAAATATCTAAATAAACAAACTCTTCTAATAACGGAAGGACTATCACCATGCGCTTCCGCTATCCAGGCACCGTGCATACCAGGCTCGGAGGGTCGGAGATGGAATCGTATTTAACGCTTTGCTCGGCCAATTCATTCTCATTTAACATCGCGGCGTCACGTCCATAATCCGGCTGGTAAGCCTTTAAAATAATCGACGTTGTTGGACGGGCGCAGGACGGAACGGCTGGAACGGGGACACACGGGGCTTGGATCGAAAATCGTTCGTTCGCCGATCGTGAATCGCCGCGGAACGGCAGTCACATTGTAATCGGGTATAACGTCGGTTTTTCTATGCAGCCTTGCAGCCGGTAATCGCTTTAACTGGCGCTGGCCGCTTATAATGCGATCGCGTCGCGATACACAGCTCGATGAATGCATTTTCTGTCGCTAGTGACGCGCCCCTCTTCCGCTTCCTCCCTTTCCAGCCTCTGCTGAAAACCGCTCAATCTGTGAGCCTCTGGCCACCCTCGAATCCCGTCGTCGAACGAGGTTTCGTGATATGGAGACCGAAATACGCCGCGAAAATTCAGCGGGACACGTTTTGTTGGCCGAATTTTCGTTAACGCGATGCAGGTAATAATAGGGAGTAATAATAAGACACGGTAACCATTTTTAATTATATATTTTATTGATGTTAACGGGAGCAACGATCGCAGCACGTATAAATCGTTCGGCGAAAGAATGCCGCGGGTTTGCGTTTCATATTAAATATTCTGAATAATGTTGAAAATATTAATTTTTATTAAAATTAAATAATTTAACAATTTCATTTGAAATTAACAATTTCACTATACTAAACTACGATTACAAAACACAGTTGTAAAGAAGAGTCAGTTTAGATGTTACCGCTGACTAGGACACCTCTAGGTAGGATTCTCCAACGAACTAACTCTAAGATTAGGGCTTCTCCAACGAGGTTCTCGCACGCGTTTTTGAAATTCTAAGGATCTTTGGGCAAGCCCCTGGATCCTCTGAAAACACATTATTTTCATAGCTTCAGTGTCTCAAATTCAACAAACCTTGAAACGAAGTTTCCCTCAACCAAACGAACCACCGTGCCATTCGTGACCCTGCACGGCATAGCCCGATCGAATCTCATCGCGCTGATTAGGTTGCAAAATCTGCCTGTCTCTGATGGACAATCTCCACGGTCAAACAGTGCACCGGTCCGCGTGTGTACGAGTATTTTGACTGTTTGTAGAGGCGCGAAACTACGGTAGCGTAGCGCGCGCACGCGGAACTTCATCGTGTACGCTCGTTTTCGGCGTTGTGTACGCGCAAGGGGCCGAAGTGTACACACGTAGCCAGCCGGCCGCGCGACCCGCTCGAAACGCAACGGGATTCGCTTGTGTACCGATGCACACTGCGATGATTGCGTTCACGCACGCGTTTCGCGCGCCTCGCCGCGATATTTGGCGGATCTGCTGAAAGCGTGGGCGGTGATGGACACAGGGAGTGAGACAGGGAAACCAGCATACTCATATATATATATACACACACAAACACGCGAATACGTGTATACGAAGGTGTGCCTGCGTGTACATTCACGAAGAGGGATACAGAGGCTTGGGATCGGGAACGGGGCTGGAGTAATGTCTATTATCGGATTCAATATCGGTGCTCTTGGTAAGCCAGTATACAAATACCCCTATGGCACGGTAATAACAACATAGGTGCACGTGAATCCGATTCCCAGCCACGAATCCTATATGTGACGGATGGCTGCGGTCACTGCAGTCGGTGCACAACAGCCGACAGACACAAAACGAAATCTGGGTTTCGGGCTGTACACGCCGGGCAGCGTGTAGAGGAGTATCGCTTCGAAATGGGAAATGCGTGCAAGCGGGGGCCACTTTCAGCTGACGTCGGTGATCCGCGGCCCCACGGCTGCCCGCGAGAACCGTTCTTCGATGGGTCCCCCGCAACGCCGCGCTCTTCCGCTTCGGCGAACGGGAAATTCGTACGGCTGATGATATATGCCGGGGTTAAAGGGGATCGGAGGATAGGTTTCTAATTTGGTTTGTTAATTCTGTGGAACGCTCGCTGCGTTACGACGAAGGAATGGATCGGTAAAATTTTCTCTGGAGGTTGTTGTATGGAGATTTCCTGATTCAACGATGGGAGAATCAGGCTTTATTTTATGTATCTGTAACACTGTATAATTTACGATCTTAATCATGTTGTACGTTATTAAAGAGACCGTTAGTGGGTTATTTATCTGTTGACTGCGGATCTTTATGCAAATTCATTTCGTCGCAAGTGTACACAAGATATAATTTAAGCAAAGGTACCTTTTACCTTAACGTATAATTTACTTCAAATATTTTGTATGATATATATAATATTTCTATACAAACATGTGTAGAAAATACCCCAAGTTTAGTACATGTTATAGTGTTCGAAGGGTGGAACGGATCTCCGTTTAAGTACCATTTCCTGTAACTGTGCTTCTAAAGATTCCAATTTGCATAAAAATCCGCGCTCTGATCGTAGCACCTGTAATTCAGACTAACAGGAAGGGACGTATCTGTTCGTTTTCAGAGCGGTGGTGGAGGTGTTGCTCGCGGCTGGCGTCGACGTGAACACGAGGACGTCCGCGGGGACCGCTATGCACGAGGCGGCGCTTTGCGGCAAAATGGAAGTGGTACGAGCGCTGCTGGACCGAGGGGTCGACCTGGGCATCCGGGACTCGCGACAGAACACGGTGCTCGATCTCCTGGGACAGTTTCCGCCGCACGTCACTCAGGACATCACCGCGGTGATAAAAAGTGCGTGCGAGCCGCTCGTTTTTTTCGCTATCTTCATCAACGTGTCGAGCGAACCAGTTGTGCAATTAACGAGACTCGTCGAGAATGAGAAAAGAAAAAAAGGAAACGACGCGTTTCATCTCGTCGGTCATGCTGGACATAAATAGGCGACGATAGTCTCTCTCGTAAGGTTTGCATGCTCGAGCTTTGTCCGATAACATTTAACGCGACGGTGCGTTAAGTCTTATTAGCATGTTCCTCTCACGAACATGTTCGATACGTCTGATAACGTTCGCGCGTTGAGGGTGATTCTTGTTGGTCGACGAGCGATTGTAATGCGTTGTTGAATCACGTTGTGTTTGTTTAATAGTTTGGCACGAGGCGATTCTTAATTGTGTATTGATAATCGGATCGGTAAATGGATGTGTGGCGTGAAAGGACGTCGCGTGAATGTAGGTTATTCAAATTGTAGTGAATCGATTAAAGTGGAGTGTATCAGATACATATTTGTCAATTTAATATAAGGACACTCGGCTATTTTATTAATTTATCGGGTCAGGCAGAAGTAATGACGGCAATCGGTTTGATTCATATCACTTAGCATTGTTTAAACAGTTCAATGTCGCTTTATCGAATAAAATGATAGCATTATATTCGTTCAGTGTACGCGTCTCATTTCTTTTCTTATTAAGTAACCTAGGTAATATATGTTGAATTAGATCTGATGAAAAAGTTAACTGTGAATCCTATTCAAATGTTAATTATAGTAATTGCCTCGTTAATTGCGCACTAATCGATCGCTTTTATTTAGTGCCATTATTTCCATTATTTTTTAAATCGATTTTAATACTCAACTCTCCGTCAGTACCATCGTATAATTGGAATCGAGAAATTTTGCAGTGTCTCGTTACGCTATCTCTTAAATCATGTCCATTGTAAATGTATGCGTGTACTTGAAAAACGAATAAAATTCACAAAACTAACTTTGGAAACAGGGCACAAGTCTTCCTCCGGCGTGGAAAGCGATGCTGACAGCGAGAACTTGCCACCCATTCCGGTCCAGGGGAACGATTCGTTGGGCAGCCCCTACGAAAACGTTCGCCCGGGGGATGATCTCTCTCCGGCGGAAGGGACGTCGCCCACTCAATGGCAGTTCTATCATAAGCCTCGAGACGACGATCGCCGCATTTCCGGCACTTCCGTTATGTCTTTGTGAGTATCCAGTCTTTTTCCCCTCTTTTTCACACTGGCTCGTGCCTGTCGACGCTTTCGGTGTGTCTTTCTTTTTTTTTTCTCTCTCTCTCTTTCTTTCCGGTCCTCCTCGAGTAGGAATCGTAAAATTTTCCGCTACCCCGCCAGCGTTATTGCGCTCTGCGCTTGCTGTCGCGATGAGCATCGTGGATGAGACGGCAACACTTTTTTTTTTACTTTTATCATATCGATTTATTGTTAGGGATGCTCAAATGATTTGTGGGACTCGGGGGTGATTTAACGTGAATAAAATTGGGGAGTGTGTGAAATGATTCGAAGGAGACCCGATGCTTTAATTATTAATTTTGATTATTGTGAATTTCTAATTTATTAAGTATCAAATCGTTAAGAGAGAAATATAGCGATTTAAAAATCGGATGTTTAACACAAGGCAGATACTTTGGAAGACGATCGACTTTCTAATTGCGTGAAATGTGCGAAACAATAAACAGACCGAACTTACCTCGCGAGCGTTCACTTCGATAAACAGAAAAGACTAACAATAACAGGTCCCCATCCCAATCATGCAAAACAGCGACTGCGTTCGATCGCGACGAGCCACCCCGGCAGCCCTCGAGAACGCATCGGTACACGGCTGCCATTCGCGTTTCGCGTTCCGTGCAACGATTGCGCGAACTTCGCCGGCCCGCAACAACACAAAAAAAAAAAAAAGAAATACATACCGAACGGAAAAGAAAAGACAGGAACAAGTGAACGTACAACGGCGGGAAAAAAGGGAAACGGAACGAAGAAAAAGAACAATTCCACTCAACCCTCTCCACACTCGTTCCCCGTGTATTTGTGCTCGTTCGACGTCATCTTGCACCGGCGGAGAAAAGAATATCGCGTGGGTGCATCGGATAAGAGCGGGGAGAGGCCGGTAATATTTTCTAGCAAAAGAGAGCGGGTATATAGTATAGGTGGGCGCATAACCGTGGTAGCTTTAATATAGGAGATGTCGGGTAAACAAAAGCATAGACGTGGACCGGGCACGCGGGGTGAACGAGCGAGTGGCGAGCGCGAGTGCTCGGATGATGGTTAGCGGCGTCGCTGGTACCGTTTTAGTACCGATGCCGGCTGCACCAGCCACGCTAAGGGGGTTGGTTGGTTGGGTGGGTGCAAGGGTGGCCAGGAGGAGGATATAGCGGGGGGCAGAGGAGGAAAGGTTCTCGGACCGAAAAGGGAAGCTGAAAGCGGAGGTGGAGGAGAAGAGGTTGGAGGAGGTGGCGCGGCCGCGTGTAGCCCCAGCGCGTTAAGCACCGCTTGGCTTGGTTTAATTTTCCTGATGTAGGCAGGCGATGGTGGGTCCGACCGCCTCGTTCACCCCTGGGTCACCCCCGCCGTATCACCCCATTGGTACTCTCTCTTCCTCTCTCTCTCTCTCCCTCTTCCTCTTTCTTTTTCTCTCTTTGTCGGTGCTAGCTGCTAAGCGCGGCTGGTTGGCCCGACTAGCCGGAGAAGAGGACCGCCGAGAGATTGACAGAGGGTGAAAGAGAGACGGTGAACGGAGAAAAGAAAGAGGGACGATGAGAGGGACAAGGGAGAAAGATAGAGAGAGGGAGAGAGGAAAGAGAGAAACGAGCGGTACCACGGCTCTCCGCACCCCTTCACCGTCAATGTTTAACGTTGGTAGCCGTGGCTTGGCCGCCTCGAGATGAATCCATCACGTTAAACAATGTAAATGTTAGCCCGTCTCAGCATAAAACTAATAACCATTGCTCTCTCCCTCGTCCTGTGGGCATGGCCTCCTGCCGCGGTTCGCCGAATCCTCATTCACCTTGCCATTCGCTTGTTTCCACTCCTCTTGCTGCCGTTGCTACTACTACCGCTGGTCCTCGTGCTTTTCTCTTTCCGTTTCTCCGCTTTCCTCGGACCTCGTCTACGTGGCCTCATTAAAAAGTTGGCATTCGCCTGCGGATGTCTCCGCGTGAACTTATGCATTGTCGACAGAGACGAGAGATTCTTCAGTTTGACCGATTAACGACTTCTGCCCGCGTTGTTCGCGTGTTTTTGCGTCCGGTTGGTTTAATCGATGGGGATCGTTGTGGTGGAGATCGTATGGAGGGGGAGGTGTTTAAAAGGGAAACAGATTTTTCTTTTTTAACCCTTTGACTGCTATGGGCGCGTATATGCGTCTCTGACGAAAGTTACTCACGTGCATTATGGACTTATATGCATCTTTCAATTTTTGCGATCTCCCATTTAGAGTAACATAATTGCTAATAGAGCAATTAGCACTCAAAGGGTTAAGAAATGCGAGCAGGAGGAAAAGGGGACTTGTCATTGTTGTAGTATCGATTGAAATTAGTATACGTCTGTATCATACTGTTATATGATACGAGAAAAGAGAACAAGCAATATTTATAGTGAGAATTAAAACGAAAGTCAATCGAAGACACTCGCGAAATCGCACGCTGTTCTGCGCTGTGCCAGCTTCGGCAGCGAAATACGCCGGCCACGTTGCTTCGCTTTTCAGTGTTGCGACGAGTAAACGAATCCCCCTGGGAACCGCGTGAAATTTGACGATACCCGATGGATTGCGAATTTCAGTGAAGACGAGCAGAATGGGGGACCAGTGAACGGAGTACGGAGGACCCTCCAGCAGACAGAGGACTCCGACCCCAGTTCCGTCTTCGACAGCGTCTTTATGTCCATGTCCGACACTCTGAACTCGATAAATACTCTCGAAAGTTCCGATCAAACTCCCGACGACAAACCGCAAAACACTATCACCGACAAAATACCATTAGAACAGCGCGACACCACACGGTAATGACATACAAACATTCTGCAGTACTATGGTAGCGCTTTCGATACTGAAACAAATATATTCCTTGCCGAGTTGCTAGTCAAAGTTGCTGCAACTCGATTTTCGTTGAAAGTAGACATTTGAAACGTGCATCCAAACTTTGGGCTGAATTCTAGAAAACGACAGGTTCATGAAGAATGACTCGGTTTAACCGTAGTAAAATTTCAGTGAAATGTAAACTGTGGGCGATGATTAATTATGAAACTATAGCAAGAAATTTTCCTTATCGAGGATTCATCATCCAAAGCGCTACTACACGATGTCTTAGCCTAACTTACCCATCCTACATAAACCGATACGAAACAAAACCAAAAGAAAAAAAGAAAGAAATCATTTGCTCGACCAAGCAAATCATTAGCAATTCTAAGTTACTAGTGAATTGGTCCCGCTGAGACGTACAGTTTGGTTGCGCAGGGGTTCCGACAACGGATTGTATCAAACGCCACCGGTACCTCGTGGAACAATGGAGGGTAGCTTCGTGTCGGAGGATCTGTCCTTGACATTACCCACGGGATACGGGGGTGGCAGGGAGTCGGACCAATTGAGCGTTTCCTCGTCCTCGAGCGTCGGTGGACCGAGCCCACGGGACCGGCGTTGTTTGCCCAACGATTCCAGCGCCGCCGGGATTTACTTGCCAATGGCACCCTTGTCCAGTTCTCTCCACAGCCCCGCCTCCAACAGTAAAGTCTCGGTAAGAATGCCCCTGTCCCCTTTTTCGCTTTTGGATCCCGAGGTCCTTCAGGTCCGTGACTCGGTGAAGGGTTGTACGGGATCGCGAGAAGTGTCCTCGTTCGAAGGGAAATCTTTCAATGTTGTAATTGATTCGCTCGATGTTAGCGTCTTTGATGTGCGCGACCTTTCAGAGATACAAAAATCCGTGGCGTTACATTTGTGCAAGTTAGATAAATTTAATTTCGTGTTAACTTTGTTCTTACGTTAACCTAACCCGAACCTAACCCAAACTTTATATGGTATATCATTCAATTGATTTCTCTGTTTTGTATTAAAGTTGTATGATTTTTAAAAAATTTCGTTTCGGAGTTTATTTTCTATTATGATTAGCGTTTCCGAGAAATATTGATAACGTTAAATCGTGGATGATTATTAATTTCGAAATTGTTAACAGAATCTGAATTTATCCGGCTAATTGTTTTTTCTCGAGCGCCGTTCTTTCTTTTTCCTATTTCTCCTTCTTGCTCGCGATCGACTCTTTTTTCAGCACGAACAACCGTACCGTGTAACACGGCAATGAATCATCTCTGCGCCTTACAGTTCGTTAACGTGGACAAATTGATCGCGGGTTAATTAGCCCGACAGCTTGACGCTAGCTACATTTTTCCTTCGAACGAGGCAGCTTCGTGATACTGTCGGTCGAATATTACCTTCGGAAGATTGGACGATGTCATTAGTCGGAGTCCATTTTTATCGAGTTGTTTTTGTCCTCCCGGACGAAAGGTCTCATTTTCTTCATTGTTAACCTCAATTCTTAATTGGTATTGCGTTCACTATTTAGCATCGATAGTATCTTATATTGTCTTTTAAATATTCATCATTTTTGTCGAGGTATGCGTATGTACTTGAATTTCATTCGGTTGCAATTTAGATTGTGATATTATTCAAATAGATCGAGCAAAATAAAAAACAAATAAAAGCTTGTAAAAATATTACCGCTTTCTCACTATTTTAATGCAAGACTAACTTTTTCTAAAATTTCATCGGGATGAATAACAAAAAAGATAGAATTACACCGAAATGAAAAGAAAAACGCAAAAATTTTCAGTTTTCTTTCGAAATTGCATCAAAAACCAATTTTCAAACAGCTTTGCCAAGTTCACAAGCACAAGGCCAGCATTAACTCGTCAAATTTCAGCCAACACCACCGAAAAAGCCACCCAGACGCAACTTGTCCGTGTCACCGACGCACCTGCAGACCCAGATGTCCTTGTCGGCGGACTGTTCGCTGGGCCCGAGCAACTACGAGTATCTGTTCATGGCTCGCAGCGGGGCCCGCAGTCATATCGACCTTGAGCAACTACAGAAACGCCGCGAACAGTTGCGTCACGTGAGCCGTAGCGTGGACCAATACGTGGAGATGAAGTCTCGTGTGCCGGACGGTGAAGAGAGGCGTGAGACCGGCGTGGAACCGGTCGCTATCACTTCCATTTACGAGAACCGACCCATTAAGACGCTGAACCCTCGACGGAAATTGCGTAGACACGCGTTCGAGACCTACGAGCAGGAGAGCAGCCCCTGCGCGGACAAATCGCCGTGCAGCGAGACCGACTCGTTCATCCAGGAGCAAACTTTCGTGTCGAACGCGTTCCTTACGCTCAAGTCCTCCCAGGAGAGCCTGCTGGACGACAAACGCGATGCCGTTGACGAGCATTCCACGCCGGAAGGCCGCGAGGCGACCGACAAGCGCCTGAAACGAGTACAAATGATGCTGCCCACCAGTCCCACGCACTATGTCCAGCCGCCTACGCCTGATCACCCACCACCCTCTGCCATGCAGGCGGAGAAATCGATCCACGAGAGGATTCGTCCGTTGAGTCAGGTTAGTCTCTTTCTATGTAACCTGACGCTGAACGATTTTTCCGAAACTAGATCGATAAGTTTGCGAAAATCGTAGATATTCCAACCGTACCACGGTGGTTTGGTTAAACGTTCTTTGGTCGGAACAAAGCCTAGACATTTGTCTGAACATTTGTATGGCAATTTATACGAGTGAGAGCGAGAGAGTCTCGTTCTCAGTCGAGGGAGAAATTCCATGATAAAGCGGGGTTAATTCGTGGACAAACAGAGATTGCTCTGTAATTCCCACGGATTCTCAGAACCATTTACATACTCGAAACGTTACAAAAATCGAACTCACTCCTGCCATCGACTTCTGCGTCAACGACGATAAATTGGCTCTCAAATCGGCATGCAAAGAGCCGTGTGCGGGTACGCGATCGCAGTCTCGCGGTAGATGTTAAGCGGCTGAAAGCTGGTACAGGCGTCCCCGCGATTCGTCGCACGCTCTTCAGCCAAGCATGCGTTCGCGGG
The DNA here is from genome assembly GCA_033822845.1 of Tetrapedia diversipes. NCBI lineage: Eukaryota > Metazoa > Arthropoda > Insecta > Hymenoptera > Apidae > Tetrapedia > Tetrapedia diversipes. Next base: position 160,346 of record JAOPTO010000921.1, read on the forward strand.
CGCTCAATTTTGCATCCTCGGCTGCACCCCAAGAGCAGCCAGCCGACTCGCGTACGTGCTCTCTCCCGCCATGCTGTCGCACATGTCGGGACGTCAAACGCCGCGTCGCGTCGGTAGCTAACGTGTCTGGTCGCGAAAGTACTGGTCCGGAAGGCTCGTTTGAGAGGCGTCGGCGAGTGCGAAATCATTTATCGGTCATCGGGATCGACGAGTCGAGGCGCTACCACGGTTACCTCGTGACAGATGTTGGAAGAATCCCGTGGATGGAGCCATTTAGAGGCCGTCGTCGCGGTTATTTCTCGATCCTGCAGCTTGGACAGTAGATAAGCCGTCGGCAGGACGCCTTAGCAGGTTACGTTTAATATACAAGCCGTGTTTGATCTGTGATGCGATTTGCAAGGAGACCCGAGTATCTCTCTTCCTCTCTCTCTCTCGCTCTGCAGCCTGTATCGCTCGTTTCCCGCCGTTTGCCGCGTCATCCTGTGATCATTCTGCTGTGAGACCGACTACGTTCGCCTCCCATCCGAGTGGATATCCATAACATACACTGTACACCGCCTCTGCCTTCTATTTCTCCCTTATCCGTCTGTCCTGTACCCTCTGCCGGTGTACCTACTCGCGAGCTCAACCTCGTATCCTCTAGCGCGCGTCCTCTCTGGCTGCTGGCGTCTTCCACGGCTCCTCGTATCCTCCTCCTTCAAACGTCTCAACCCGTCTTCCCTCGCTACTTCCTTTCCGTCGGCTGCTATATGCGTTCGCAATCCGTGTCTTTCAGCGGTTATGCACGCTTCACGAAATATCGTACAGCGAATATACGTATATCCTTCAGCGGGAGGAGCCGGGACGAAGGCAGGACGCTTTGGGAGCCGTGTGCAGCTACGGTTGCCTACGCTTCGGGCGTATCGGGTAGTTAGTAGATATGGATCTTCACGGATGCCGAATACTATGTATGTCGCGTATATGCGTTCTTTTCGAAGGATCAGATTTGCTAGCGGATCCTGCTTAATCCTATGAATCCGGTATTAGGACGTTGTTTCGAAATTTTTGTACGAGGTGATACTGTTGCGGTTTGCACACTTTGACTGCAGGATGTGGTATTATAAACGTAATGCAGAATATTTATAAGCTGTAATTAGCTAATTTGAGAATTGCATAGGTTGGTTAGCTTGTTAACCAAATTTTGATTTCAATCAGAAATTCCTTTAGACGTTCCAGATGACGAAAGGAAAAATTGAAAGTATCGGTACTTTTCTTACAGAAAATTTGTAACATAGTAATTTCGATAATTATCTTCTCTTTTTTGTTTTTCGTTCGATCACAATATTGAATTTGTAAGAAAGGGGGATAGAGATTGAGCTAGGTACCGTGTGAAATGGGAAAACGAAGTTGCAGCATGCAATTTCGTTGAACCGGATGTCTGTATGTGTATAGATCTCTGGCAATCTAGCGGCGCGGTAATTGGCAAGTCACGGGGTCGCGACTGGCGATAACGAGTCAACCTCGATTTCGATTGACGCTCGTAAATCTCATCAACTCGGACGAGACACAGTCGATGTTTCGGCACAATTTACCGGTCTCCTCGAACGTTACAGAGGCAAAGGTTGTGATACGACCTCGGTGATACAGGAACCAGGAACTATCTGTTGACAGTGGCACAGGTTCGTTCCAATGTTTTAATCACGGAGGTGGGAAAGAGAAAGAAAACTAGTTGTTCCAAGGTGAAGTTTTTATTTAACCTACTAGATACTTTGCTTCGTTAGTAACCGTGTAAATAATACATAAGGGAAGAAATTAAAATACTAAGATTAGAAATTTAACTTAATTCATTACTTGAATGTGTGAACACTAATTGAATGTGCTCTCGTCAGTTCTCCTCTAATTTAAAAAAATCTCACAACAAAATTACCTTGCAATAGCGGTTTTGAAGTTTGAAGTTGATTTTATTTGAAGCAATAAAACGGTGTTCAAAAAAAGAGAATATAAAATTATTCTTCTGAAAGGACGATAAGTTCATTCGAATAAGGAAAAAAAGGGAGTCGTACAAAAGAGAAAAAATCAAATCTCGCCCTGTCAGGGTCGTCAATAAACGACTGTCAACTATCCGTTCGGTGCGAATCAATGACGAATGCGATTCGAAGACGGGATCCGATGGTATCTCAGCGAGTCGGGGCGAGATCGGGGAAAAGAGGAAGCGTAGCGGCGATGCTCGAGGAGCGATGCCGAAGACGAGGAGGAGGAACTGCTCACGGATGGTTGCTTCACACCCGTCAACTTCCGCGGATCCAGCAGAGCGGCAGAATGCAAGACGCCGACACCCTTTGAATAATGAAGCCCTCGGCTTCTATGCCTGTCTGACTTCTCCTCGCGAACGCTCGCTCGTTCTCTCCTCGCCGGCAGAAATCCACAAATTCGTAGCGACGCTCTCTCGGCTCTCTCTACAGGTTTCTCTTCAGTTCTCTTTACAGCTCTCTCTCTCTCTTTCTCTCTAGCTCTCTCTTTCCCTCCAACTCTCTCTTTCCAGCTCCCTCATCGCCGTAAGATGCGACCACCGAGGTCCCGTCCGTCTGTTGGCGTCAAATTTTAATTGCGTTAAAACGACGATCCGCGACGCGACGAAATCTTATCTCGCTCCCGTTTTGATCGTCTTTGAGCCCTCTTCATGGATGAACTGGGCGCGCGATTCGCGCACCGTCTTCTCGGCAAAACGATCTTTCTTGAGGATTCGCGCGTCTGGCGCGCCGCCTTTGAAGCTCAAATCGTTGGGAGATCTTTTGGAATCAGGAAAATGCTGGTTTCATTGGTGCACGAAGATAATCGATGGATGACGCTTGTTGGATATTTTCTCGGATGAGGAAATGTTGGAAATATTGTTTTGTGAGAAGTGTTTGGGAATTCAGGCGAAGAGAAATTCAAACGTTCCGTTATAAAGGCGAGGTGTAATCTTTTTAGTTAAATAAAAGACAGAGCTTCATTCCGCACGATTGAACTTTTCCTATTACGTGTACCAAGCGGTTTCTTTAAATATTACAATGTTGAGGACCGTAAATAACGATGTAAAGCGAGAGAGATTTTGTATTTTTATTTTATCGATCGATGGTTAAACGTTTACAGGGATTCGACGATTATTATCACCGGCGACGTTTATTCGGGATGTTGATTCGCAGTAAACGATGACGATGTACCTTTGATTCGGTAAATCGAAATTTTAATAATCCTTACACGCGGCGTGGTTTAAATCGCAGATCGAAGGTTGGGATATGAATGTACCTCTGTCGACATTTATTTGTCCGAATCATATTTTATAAAGTTTGTTTCATATAATCCCATCAAGTGATCCGTTCCAATAGATTTTTATCGGATTGGAATCGTTTTTATTTGCCCCGCCCGAGCATGTTTTCGATACGCGTCCAACACGCGGATACGAATCTCTGTGTCGCTCGTAAACGTTACCGCGAGAAATGTCATTTTTTTTTTTTTATCCATTTCTCTTCCTAGTAATTCGAACGCGTATTACCACCGAAAAAAAAAAGAAAAAAAAAATAGACCCGAAAATAGAGGATAGGAAAAAAGTCGGGAAAGATCAACATAGCAATCTCATTTTTATCGTAGATGATTTAACCTCTATAAATATTTCATTGAATTCATTGAATAGTTCGAAGATAATATAAATTAATTTTGTCCAACTATACACTTTATTTTAAATCTTTTGCTTTCAAATATATTATTATGATAAATTCTTCTTCCACCAGGTAGACATGAAATGTCACCCATTTTGACATTCATAAAATAAAGAAAAATCCAGTATTGCAAAGTTTAACATAAATCTTTTTATATCGATACATTTTGTATTAAATCGTTGATTAAGGATTTCCATTCTTCTTTTCTTCAACAAAAATTACGATCACACGCCTAACGTTACACCTCATTAAGGATCCATCGTTCCAGCGAGGAAGATGAAAAATCGGCAATGCTTATGTGTGGCGGTCGCTTGTTGACAGGTATACAAACGGCGGTCCCGCGACATGGAAACGGAAACCGACGAGGATTTATTGCAGTTTCCGGCCGGCGGCTCCCTGGACGCAAGCAGCGGATCGTTATCGAGCGTGTCTTTGTCCGACAAGAGCATGTCTACGGACAACGTCGAGGAATACTTCGGGGATGTACCGTTCGCAGGTAAACAGCAACGCACGCTTGGCTGCACCGCATGACGCTTCTTTCTGCCCACGTGTACATGCATAATCGTTGTGTTACGTCTTTGTTTCTTCTTATTTCGACCGTATGCCTGACGACGGTCCCCGTCACGGCAACCGTGATCCCCGGGGGAAACCAATGAAACGATCCATCGCGAACCGACCCGTAAGCGTACACAGGATGTCGTTGAAAAGGTGGCGGTCTGCTCAAGCGAGGTAACGGAGGAAGTACAGTGAAACAGAAGATGTGGAACGGTAGCGTTGGAAACGATGAATCTCTGGACAAACTTCGCGAAGATTTTCTACCAACGATAGAAATCGTTGACGAATACAATTTACACAGTTGTTTCGTAACGTATCTAAAATTACGGATATTTTTAGTTATCGGGTTACATTTGGAATTTCACGGTTTCTCTTAATTTGTAAATGCATCTGCGTAGAGCAAACGATTAATCTTAAAAAAATGTTATGTTCGTTTCCCGTTGCCGCATTCACAAGACATATGTATCTTCCTTCGTTTCACCGTTTCTGTTGTCTCTCTTATTCAGCAACACCCTGTACATTGAAACTAACTGAAGCGTTTCACGAAAGTAGCCTCAAAAGATTCCCCATCGGATTGATTTGTAAGTTCAGTGTTCTGCGAATTGAAACAGCTTCGTTCGTGTTGTCACGTGTTCTTCGTAGGACAACTGGCCTTTCCAGGTATCGCGACCATTTTTTTTTTTTTTTGTTTTGTTCATATCACACACGGTGGATCCGGAAGGTTCGATTTTGTCTATTGTGTAATCGTTCCTATTTTTTCCTCCATTTTTGTTGTTGTTTTATTTTTGCATTGTCGCGGGTATATACGTTGGTCGCGTCTCTGTATCCGGTGCCGGTTTATCGAACGTTGAACTAATATTTCCATTTGGTGGTTGTTTGCCGTGCGCCAGGAACGCGGTGATGTGTCAACGTGTGTCAACGTGTAAAGGTACACCGTGAAAGGAGATCTGTGCACGCGGAAAGATATCGAACGCAAATATTTCGAAATGTCCGCTGGAGACGCGACGCGGGATCGGTCAGTCGAATCCGTAACGAAACTTCCCGTGAAAATCGTGCTCGTTTGTACCGCGTCCATGGGTATTGCGATATTTCCGGTTTCGATTGTTTATCGAACGCCGTTTGTTTCGTGTCCTGTGCAAAGGTGTTTCGAAGAGGGTGTTCTAGAAATTGAATTTGTAAAGATGGTTGTCCGAGGGTGATTCGGTGTAATAATATTTCATATATTGTTGTCGTTTTTGTGAAGGAGTCGTGGTAAAGTAGAGTTGTTTGTCAAAGTGAAATTATTGAGCAGTGCGAGGTAGAAGAGGATGTTTTGGTTTCGGGCTTTCGTTTGGCCGTTAGATTTCTATTGCTGTGTTTTTATAGTATTTGTGACACGGTATGTCGATAGAAAATTATTTTGAACATGGTTATTGATAATGGCAATTATATTGTAGCGAATACGATCGATTCTCGAGGGAAAAGAGTCTTCTGCAGTATCGTGGCATCATCGTTGAACAGTATTTTAATAAAAGGACGCAAAACGATGTTAAATTTTCGGAGATACAGTTTAAATGTTAAATGCTGAATGCAATAACCCGTGCGTTCTTTTTTGACAATTGCTTTCCGCAACACTGTTCACATTGTTCTTATTAGTAAACAACTCGAAGCCTTAGGCTATACAAAAATTAAGAACATCAGAAGTATCACCAAGACTGTCCTATTTTCTTAGTACCAATATTAATTAATACCATCATCATCGTATTACACAATTACACAATTCTTTTTCTTAAATCGAACCTAAGAACGAACCTTTCGGATCATTTTTTCGGAGAAAAAAAAACGGAACAGATCTCGACAAAGAATGCCAGAAAAACGAAGGTTTAAATCACAGAACACCATAAAGCACGTAGTCATCTTCAAAAGAGAGAAAAAAGAGCCATTAAGCGTGCTTCGGTGTCAAAAACTCGATTTTTAATAGAAACAAAAGCAAAGTGAAGAAAGACACGAGAACAGGTTTGGCGACTGCTGGAAATTTGATTCGCATGTTTCTGATGGATGCTGAGAGTATCTCTAGCAGTCGTTTTCTTTCCCTATTAATCTCTCTAAGAGGACAAAGTCTGCGTGGAGCAAAAGAAATCGGCTCCGTCGATACGCCGATGAAAGATTTCATCATGTTTCGGCGAACATAAGACGAGAAACATGCCGTGCGACAAGGCAATCATGCTAAATACACTCTGTGTCCGCGTTCAACGCCCTTTTATTCGACCGTTTCGCGCCAAGTGCCTACTCTCGCGACACTAACCAACTGATACCGGAAGCCGTCACCTTTTCCGGTCGCAAGGGCCCCCGCCAACGGAGAGAAGAGGTGGGAATCGATAGCGTAGAAAATGCTAGATAAACTCTTCTCGCAGTATGCTACCTACGATTAGTATTCTAATAGTTCCTTAGATTATCGATACGCTATTTAGTTCGTTAACTGTGATGTGTACACAGGTATATAGAGGGTGTCGCGAGGGAAAGGTTTCGGAATTTGGAAGCGTGTGACGTGTATCGAGAAGCATTTGCAAATTTTTAAAGTGTGGATCTGCACTTAAGACAAGAATTAAGTGTACAAAAGCGAAAGACTATTTTTAGTTTGGTTTGTTGAGTATCTGCAAATCTGTATCTGTGGAAATATGGATTTGAGCAATTTTTATAAATTACTTTAAGTGCTTTGGCATTGTTTAAGTATTATTGTTTTTTTTTTTTTTTGGTTACTTTTGGTAAAACATTTTAATTGCATACGTTAGCAAATTGATTGTGCTATCGAAGTAGAAGGTCTTATTTTGCTTTAAGAAAATGTTTATTTCTGTTATTTCTATTAGCTTAAAAAATGTGAATAACAGATGGATCAGTATTTTTCCATGTTTTTTTTTTTACCCTCTACGTATCTATTCATTGTTATCTACTCGAAAACACGCAGTATTATAACAATAAACTTGTAAACGAAATGTTACTCCTTCAGTATTCCAAAATAGAAATTTGCAAAGTCCTTTTTACGGAATACCACGCGCTTCCAACAGTTTTGCAATCCCTTCTTTTCTTTTTACCAACACACCCTGTATATACGAGTTGTTGCGCGTATTATGTATATGATATATCTGTATAAAAAGTTTATCAAGGTTATTATATCGAATGTTTTATTGATTGTTTTCTGAATAGAGTATACGTTACATTTCCTATATCGTTTATCGATTATTACTAAACACATCGGTGATTCTGTTATGTAAATACGTTAGCCCTTTCGCACAGACACCTATACACGTATACATCAAACTAGAGATACAGTTTATATAATCCTAAAATTATTGTTTAACGTATATACACGTTCTATAAACCGTACACATACATACTCTGTAGTTGTTGTTCATCGTTCTCTCTGTCCTCTCCTTCTAAGCGCACGTTCTAACGCGAACGTACTTCGAAGGGAGCAGAGGTAGATCGGATCTACGTTAGAAACGTGCAATAGAGATAAGAGTGATCGTACGAAGCAATCGGGGAGGAAAGGGCTCTGAACCGTGAAACTTTCGATGGAATATCGATGTTCTTTCGTAGTTTGCGTGCAAGAGACGCATCGCCGTTGTAGATCGTACAGTTACGCGTAAGTGAAAGTATTTCTTCGACAAATGGACGCTGTAATGGGTGCAATGGATGAAACAGGGAACGACGTCGTCGTCGTCGTAGTTACGTTCGTTAATTAGAAAGTCGTGGGTAGATTCCATTCTCGGTGTTCATTTTTTGATTGTTGGTACTATGTAGATTTGTTCCTAGGTTATACAGAAAACGATGCTGCCCATTTTTTATCTGAACAGCTTCTTATCCACTTTCACATTTATCGTAGAGGTAGACCTATTTCCATTCGTATAGTGCAACGAGACAGTGATGCAATGGAAAATTAGTTAACTATAAAATTACTGCCAATGTCGTGTGCAAGATGCATTAATTACCATTCCTATGGCGATAGACGTGTCGCAGAGATTTCGAATATTTTTGTAGCTGCACATCGAGACCGGAAGCCATCCACGACGATTAGAGGCGTTCCATGTTGAAGATTTCGTAGATTAAGCATTTTTATTTGTTACACATAGGCTTCTATTCCCTGATACATACATACGTATAGTTTATTTTGTGATCGATTTTGATATTTTATTTTATGTTAATGGCTTTCGTCTAGCTACTGTAATCGTAAGAGCAGAAGAAAAAGAGAGGCAGAAAGTGAGTGCATATGCGTGCGTGTCTACTCTTAATTAGCTAGATGTACAACCTAAGTAGGCGTAGTAGGGCGGTATTACACAATTAGAAGTATAACCTATATACCATATATATGGCGATTATAGTGCGTTATATATCGATATCGTTGGTGTGCTACAATAAACGTTTAATGCTGCTGTGTATGCGATGTCTTTGAATTATTTTTTTTGTCGCTTCCGCGAGTCCACATCGAGCTTTCGTCACTTATCTCATCTTGGTCCCTACTTTCTCTCTTCACCGCGTCCAATCCCCTTGATGAGCTTGATTTTCCGGCTCGTTCTCGTCTCTGCTCCCATGAAAATGTCTCCAACATGTCGATCGAGTCATGCTTTGATCGAAATCAGAGTCGGCCGTCCGGCGAAACGGCGTGTCGCGATTCAAAAGTTCAGTGGCAATCGAAATTGTTCCCGTTTCAGCTTCCTTGTTCCTTGCGAACGCATCATCGTGATTAATGAAAAGGAAAAGTGAACAAGTATCGTGTGAATTGTTTTTTATTTTTTATTCGTTTTCGTTCAATCCCCTATAAACTGAAATCTTTTTCTCTTGTTCGAAAAAATGAAGATGCAACTTTTCTCGGTTTCTTTCGTCGATTAAGAAGTTGGATTTTGAATATGATACCAGTAACAAATGGTATAGCGTCGCACAGTTTTATAGGGGGTTGGTTTAACGAAACAAAGAACGACTCGATTCGAATTGAGTCGCGACGCTTTTCAGATGTACAAAGTAATATTTTTTCTTTTTTGCGGTGTGCTGCGTTTTTGCTGTGATTTTATTATTATTATTATTATTATTATTATTATTATTATTATTATTATTATTGTTACTATTGTAATAAGTAAGTGGAATTGCATGCGAGTGAAACGAATTATCGACGAGATCGTGTGCCAGCAATGATTTTCCCTTGGTTTCTCGTCCTTAAATCGATACAAGGTTGAACACGATACTGGCATAACGTTATCGATCGTGCGACGATCGGTAATTACGTTCTGGGTGAATTTTTCAGATGGTTCACGGTAAGTTACCAATTTGTATATAAATAATTAATATCCTCCTTATTGTTTCTATTTACTTTGCAACTCGCTTCAACTTTTCACGTCTATCTTCCACACATTTGTCCTCATTATGCATACGTACATTGTAAATATTGCAACGCATCCGTTCCACATTGGAAACTTTCGTGCATAGATTACCGCCAACGGCAAAGAATGAAGCGTCGAATTTGCCCGAGAGCAAAACGACTTTGCGCATCGATTTATCACTGCACTTGTTTGCATGCATGCTCGTTAATGCCGTTTTTATCGCTGCCCTCGGGAATTATGCAACAACTGGCATTGCCACGCTCAGAATACGTACTCGGTTTGTCGGAGTATTCTGTCGTTCACCGAAGACGTTCTCTACGATCGCGACGAAAAACGGGAAACAGTTAAAATAGATGTTGGAAATAAAGTACTGTAGGGATAAACAGTCCCGAAGAAAAGGGAGGCGGCGATATCCTAGATGAAAACGCGTGGGAATATCGAAGGCGGGCATTTTTTCCGAAGGTCCTGATTGGTAAGGACAGGAACCGCCTATCAGGCCCGAGGCAAATAAATAGGAAGCCTCGCGATAATTAGAGTTAGTTCGTTAATAGTTCGTTTTTGGTTAATTCGTCAGTTCGTTAATAGTTCGTTTTTGGTTAATTCGTCAGTTCGTTAATAGAGAGTTCGTTGCACTAGCTCGTAATTTAAGTAAAAGCCCATCGGCCAATAGAATAATTTCCTACAGTACCTTCAATCTTCAACAATAGAAACACAACGAATAAAATAGGATCATATGTTCGTTGCAAATCGTTACCATGAAACGAAATAGAATATTCGTCGGTGTAACTAATAATTCGCGAAGTCCGATAATAAAAGCAATAACAAGAAAACGGAGAATCACGTAGCGCCGTGAACGGGGAGCGTATAAAATTGCAACAACGCGGAGGAACTAAAGCGAGAGATAACGAACATCTGGATGCGAGTTCTGAATTACGCAATGTCGCGATAAATGATTAAAAACGAAAGTAACGACAGAGTTTCCCGATGAAAATCCGGTGCTTCCTCCGGCCGTTACGAAACGCGATTTCGCGGATGCACGGTCGCGCGCAGAGGGCTGGCCGTGCCCGTGAGTGCACGCGCGATAGGGAGGCCGAAAGCAGCCCAATGTTGTAATCTAATTGCACGTCGTCGTTTTCCGTGCGAGCGGAAAGTGGAGCAAGGTGAGATTCAACCGACGACACGCGTCCTTTCATATTATTAGCCTCTTAATTATTTTCATCCGCGCGCGTCCGTTTACGAGTTACACAACGCCATTATGAGCTACAAAACGCGGCATTGTCGCTCGCGGAATTTCCTTCGACGAGATCGCTTCTGGTCAACGAAGAGCATTCTGGTTATTCGGGGATGAATTTTCTTAAGTGTCGTTAGCGACTGCGACGATGATTCGGGGATGGGTTAAACATCTGATTTTGTTATGATTGATTGGGCGAATGAATCTGACTAATAAAGAAACAACGATTAACCCTTTGACTGTTAAAGGCATATATATATACACCCTCGCGTGTAAATGTGCATTTTACTGCACATTTTATTTTAATACTGCAATCAAAGAGTTAATGACGAATTTGGCACACCACGAATTCGGCTAATTCAAATTTTTCACTCGCTACGATTTCGTAGCGCGTAGATTTTTTACCATTTTATGAAGGACTACGAGACCAGTTTCTCGGATAATAATTCATCCGCGCCAGAGGAACTACCGGTTTGCGCATTAACGGTGATATCTGTAGATAGTCAGCGTGTCGCGTTAAATCAACAGACGGGCCAGCCTTATCGACGCCGTGAGTTACGCGGTCCGCTTATTTTCGTTGATAACAAGCGCGTGCGACTGCTGCCCTCTTCCGTGCGCTATCACCGCTCGGAGGCGTCCGCTTGTCCTAGGTTGGGAATTTTCGATAATAACCACTTTTATCTTCGTAAACTACGCTTATGAAATCTCTAAGCCCCAAGCAGTTGCTCCGTATGCATACACATTCTGTTGGATATTTACCAGATTCAAGTTCACTGTCCGATTACTCGACCTTATACAGGCTGTCTCGTCTAAAATCTAGTTTAAATCTTCTTCAATTGTAAAAATGCAACAAATATTTAGCATTTTTCGATTCCAACGTACGGTACGATGTTTTGCATGACACGTTGGTTATGGTACGCTGAAAGCAAGAAGTACCTTTTTTGTTTCAAGTACGTTTATTCCGGTCGATTGACCTGGTATTCAAAGAAAAATAAATCGCAAAAGATGAGTCGATTGAGATGCGGATGGTGTAGCAGTCTAAACTTCGTATTCGGATCTCTGGTTTGCGAAACGAGCGTTGTAATCTTTTCATTTAATGATAACATTCGAAATAATTGCCGATCACAGTTACACGGTACACGCTATCGGAAAAAACGAGAAGGAAATCGGTGTTCCAGTCGCTTGACCGGGATCTGAATCCGGATCTTCCGTTTCCCGGATGGCTGCTCCGTCAATTGAGCCGCGCGGGTCACTGATAAATTCTTCCTTCCTAATTCTACCATTCGTAAACGTAACTCCATGTTAAAATCGTTAGTTTAATTCCACTCATCGAAATTGATCTTAAAGTTAAATCTAATCGTCGCATTTAAATCTGCTAAAACTGATGCCGTTCAACCGAGCTGCACGTATTGAAATTGCGATAAAATAGAAGAATAAAATATCACATCCAACCCTTTCAAAGTTACATTTATTATTTCCGTTTTTTTTTTTTTTTTTTAATAACATGAATCGTTTCCTCGTTGTCACCCATTCGTGGCCTTTATTCAAATTTTCCTTGGTTGACAGCAGTCTAGGAAAGGCTTAAACCATGGCATTCTATGAATCAGCTCGCCTCGTAGATGCCTCGAACGATTATCCGCTAACACACGCGACTGTCAAAAAATGCAAATGTCTGTCTGATCGAAGCAGAACGATCATACAGTAATTTCTATGTGGCATCTCGCGTCGCGAATCGAGTACGTCGATAATTGCAAACGGGTCGAATCAAACTGAACGAGGGAGATGAATTCCCTGGTCCGGTCGCAGCTGCCATGCTATCGCATAATTCGGCTCGGTTAACGTCACTCGTCCGATTTGGCAGCAACGTCCGCATGAACGTTAATATACCAGCTACAATAAGGCAAACCGCATCATGACATCCTGTGGAGTACGGTACACGTTACGGCACAAGTGCGCGTTTCCAAAGGAATAAGTGGATCTGTGCAACGCGGATTGTTCCCCGGTTGCATGTCTGTTCCATAAAAAAATCTTAGGAAACATGTAAGAAAAGACCTAGAAAAATCCCTAGAAAAATCATGGCTGAACTGAAGCAGTCGGGTTTCTAATCCCTAGACTCCTGTTTTTACACATTCACTTGGAATGCGTCGGAAATAACTTTCAAAGCATGCAACCGAAGTGTCAAAGGCAAAACGAGCTCGCAGAGGCAATTATCATCGAGTTTCTAATCACTCGATTCCCATTTTTTCTTTCTCTCGTTTCGTGTTGTATAAGTACTCTTGAGTAATTTCATCGAATAGCTGACATGATTTTGATCAATATACATTCATTTGGAATGCATCGGAAATAACTTTTAAAGCATGCAACTGAAGTGTCAAAGGCAAGACGAGCTCGCAGAGGCAATTATCATCGAGTTTCTAATCACTCGACTCCCATTTTTTCTTTCTCTCGTTTCGTGTTGTATAAGTACTCTTGAGCAATTTCATCGAATAGCTGACATGATTTTGATCAATATACATTCACTTGGAATGCGTTGAAAATAACTTTCAAAGCATGCAACCGAAGTGTCAAAGGCAAGACGAACTCGCAGGGGCATGCAGGACAACGCCTCGTTTGACAAATGACGCAGTATATCTTATCGTGGTTTTCTGTTGACCCTGCTCGGCAATCTCTCACCATCTTCAAATAAATCAGAGTTCAGTCTCCGTTCCGGCATCTCGCGGAAAAGAGTACTGTGAAGACTTTGAAAGTGTACAGAATCTTCCTTTTTATCATAAAGTATCTCGATGAGCGAAAAGAGTTGAAAGTTTAATTTTGAAAATTTTTGACTATAGGCAGAAATTTTTAAAGCCTGTCATTTAGCTTGACGGGAAAGTGTGAAGTATCAATTTTGCAACGTATCTTTAATAACTTGTCGTGATTAGTAAATGAAATTCACGTAGCCTTGTATGGAAGGTTCTCTTTTTTATTTCTGCAACGAGCCTCGTCCACGAGGAAAAATACGAGCCTCGACTTGTAATATAGAGAACCGGAATTTACTTTCAGCGGGCTGGTTAACCTCTCATTGTACTCCGTTTATGACCGTGACGGAAAGTGCGCGCCTCTTTGTTGTCGGCCGGAAGAACGCGGAAATCCGTGCTCGAAATTGACAATCGTTAAATCGCGACTCCCGTTTGCCTGCTCTTCCCGTATTTTTCAAGCGTGTCGCGAAATTTTAACCGTTGGATATTAATGCTTAACAAATCTGCAGGTACATTAGCAAACAAAAAAAAAAAAAAAGAATTAGGAAGATATTCCTTCTTTTTCATTTTCCATTTTTTTGATTTATTTTGCTAAAATTCTGAGGTTTTTTTTGGTGAATTTTTGGATTGCATAGCTATTTTCATTTTATTAGGAACATTAATAATTCTAAATTGTTCATTCGTGCTACGAAATCTAAATTCGTACGAGGATGCCTAGTAACTAAGGGCTAAAGTAGTCTTCGCTATGTGGTCTTGTTTGCGTATGTCTTCGAAAACCGCATTCTTAGCGCATACTCTGTCATAGTCGGCAGCAATTTACGCTGGCACACGTCAGAGATTCGTGCCCCTTTGAATCCTCCCACATTTTCATCGTCAACCGCCATTACAGACCGTTCTAGTGATAAAGCAGTATATAATTCATAAAGTAGAGATTACAGCTGGGGTTGAATATTGAATCGATATCTGCTGAGGGAAACCTAAGCTACTGTTATCATCGGGACACGTGTACTGTCCGTTCATGTTTAAATAGTTGACATCAGTTCTATTCAAGTGGCCTCAAACTTTGAGCTAACAAATTAACACAAATACGCTAGTGACACCGACCATGAAATCAATTACTCCCAAATGTACGTTATTTATTCAAAATAGCACCTTTTTTACAATTACTTAGTCATAAATCGTCTCTAATCAAAACACCACCTGTTTACAGTATTATTATTTTTCACTATCGCTAAACACAATTGAACAACCAACATCCAACAACTAATATTAACTCGCGTTATCACACGTGCTCCATTCGAAGCACACCAAAAAGCAAAGCGAAAAACACTATCGTCGAACCTAATCTTTAACTTTGAGATACAAGCAATCATGAAACGTCGTCGTTCCATCGATCCTCGTTTTTCCTCATATGGTTCCTAAGAAATTTTCAATCAACGAGTCTTGTTGCGAAATTAATTCCGAACAGCGGTGATAAGCGACGAACGGTTCTCAATTCGTAATCGCGACACGGCCCACTTATCCCGTCAATTTACGAGAACGCTCGTATTATCTATGACCTGGTGTTTCGTCGTACACGAGAAAAAGTCGCCGGCTACAGCCACGCCGCCGAAAGAACGCAGCCACGGTCTCGCGTGACTCATATCGAACGGGTTTACATGCATTCCTCTGTGATGTCATAATCCCGCATTCGCACGAGCTTCTGCCGCTTGCGGGGAAAGCCTTCGATCTCGTTTCATGTCACTCGTACTCGTTCCGTTTCACTAATCCTCCGTTCGTCCTAGGAATTTTTTCAACCGGAAAAAACTATGCAATTTGTCGTGCCTCGACATCACGAAGGTAGTACAAAAGAATTTGGAAAAAAATGAATAGGATTTTGTAAATTAAATCTGTGAAGCATATAATAAGTTTTATTTGGTAGATTGTGATTCGATCACTGGATAAAAAAAAACAATACAAGTTTAGATTTTTTTTTTTTTATTTGTCCGTTTCTCGTTGTAAAAGAAGGTTTTTCGATTACATCGAATCGATTTGTCAACAAATCGAAAATTTTATAATCAGTCTATGATTGCGTGTTGCTGGCCATTAATGCCTGACCCGCAGCGGGCTCGTTACCTCTAATCCAAAAGCAACCAATTATTCGCCTAATTTTCTTCTGCCCACTTCGCAAAAACGAAAGGGAAAGTACCCAAGCAACCCGGACACCAACGTACCTCTACCAGCGTCAATTACACAACTCTAACTCGCGCCAATCAACTTAATTTCCTTTAATCGCGCCAAACAAGCAAAAGGAAAGTCAACAACGAGTAAGACATCAACGTGGCTTCGCAAACGCTCAATTACACCGCGCCAGTCGCGTTGAATTACATTCTTCGCTGAGTTACTCGAATTCCCGAAGCCGTCGCATACAGAACGACGAAGAGCATCGTTTCTCCTCGTCTTCGTGAACTTCAACGAAGAATCACGAGTCCGTGTAAATAGTTACACGCGCACCCGAATCGTGCGTCTACGTAATTCGTCCTTCGCGGAGACATCAACGCCCGAGACTTGGCGAAGATAAATCGCCACGATGAATCGATAAATCGTCGAATTTCAAGAAAAGGACACGGTACAAAGCATGGCGCGAAGGATACCTCGTCCGCTTTTGCCAGCGCAATTATTCGTCGCTCACGCGCGTCTATTGATCTTAAACGGAAGCGAGCGTAGTCTTCGGCGGTGTTCGCTCGCACGATGCATTTTAATGGAAGATGTACCGTTTCCTCTCCGCGGCAGAATGGATTAGTCATGACCTCCAAGAAGTTTCCCAGAAAGCCAGACTAACGAACCCGTCGACGAGTCTATGAGTCGTCCGACGTGCGCGAGACGAGTCATGCCTTCCGGGGAATCTGTTTGCTCGTGTTTCGTTCATGTCGTCGACCGGTTTTCAAATTGTAATAATTCGACTGGAACGTGAGAACAATGGATGGAAGGGTAATCTACCGGAGGGAAGTCGAACATCGATGAGTGCAGGTGAATGTTACTGTCTTCGAAATATTGTACGTTGCCGCGAACGTTTCGTGAAGGTTCGACTGGCATATTTTTGTTCAACTAGATGGGTTTGCGTTGGCTGTTAGGTTTTATCGAACTGTTGGATCGTGGTACAGTTAGTATTTATTGCAAACACTGTATTTTGCTGTCCTACTGTATCTTTCAAGGATACAAGTGATGTGCAAACACGTAAAAATCAAGTTTGACGCGGACCATCATCCTTTATCGTTATCCCACAATTTTCGTGTCAGCTTGCATTGTACACGACGGCTGTCCAGGTAGTAGGTAATTACATAGTACGCAATCCGTGAACGGTCGCGCAACTTCCAGCTTCGAAAATGTGTCTTCCGTTCATTAACATGACAATGGCCGACCCTGGTCAGCTGGGACAAACGTTCACCATATGCAGGCGCGCTCCACGCGAATGTGGACTCATTGTCTGCCTCTGTGCCATTCAATTCTTTCTCAGGGTCGTCTGCATGTTTTCGAGGACCTGGAACTTTGCGGGCTTCGGAAACTGTAGCTGACCAACCGTTCTTCGGGTGGTTTTTATAACGATACAACACGAATATACAGCACTTTGTTGTTCGTTTTGGGATCGATAAAATTTGTCTAAATATAAACAGTAGAATTGAAACTTAACGAAAAAAACCTAATTATTTATTTGACACGTATAGACTCTTTAGTAAACACATGTATATACAATATCTTACAAGCTTTGAAGGAACATTTAGAATTCTAATTCACGTTCTATAAAAGAACCAAGTCAATGCCCTATTCGTAGCTCCAACTTCTAACCACTCGAAAAAACAAGACCTCAACTACCACATCCATCATACAGCACGTTACGTATCCCCGCATTCCTTCGTTACAATAACAAAACCATAAAATGCAGGAAGTTTCTTAATCTCCACCAGCTAACTCCTTCAGCTCCAGCGTACCCAAACATCTTCACCGATCTCCGAGAATCCAACCTCAAAGCACAATCCCCCGCATCTCCTCGAGTTCCTCGACCCACGAAACTGGGTTACTCTCCTCCATCTACCCAAACTCAACACCCAACGGGTAGAGCGCGCAAAAAACGGAAAGATTGATGTACCGATGACGAAACATTCACGACCGTCCGTCCAGCCTTCCTCTCTATCCCTCTCTTTCTCTCCAGCGCACTGAACAGCGACAGCGTAATTCGGTCTGGGGTCCCAGGGAGCGCTAGTCCCATCTCTGGGGGTCATCTTTCCGTGCGAGCAACACACGCTGGTCCGTTGGTTGTCGAGTCAGGCGACTTTCCTCTCCTCTTTGTCCCTCCTTTTACCGACCGTTCGCCTCTCTTCGTCTCATCATTGTCCGGCTGGTAGTGCGGGTGGCGAGGACCAGGGCCTTCCCCCTCCCCCTTGCCACGCCACTGCTCCTACTCGCATACGGTGCCGCCACCACCACCGCTACCACCACTACTAACGGCGTGCAACCGCTCCTCGTGGACCTAACACGTTCGAATTAGTCGTCTGGTTAAGCAGCCTCGTGGTGGTGCGTCGTTGCCAACCGAATCCATTGCTATTCGACTTTCTCGGATGACCAGCGTCCTCTCGGCTGAGAGATAAGGGACGCAGCGAGAGCGCGGGTCAACGTCGCGGACCGGTTCGGCGCGTGCTCCTCTTGACCGGGGCACGACGGGTACCCCGGTGCTGAAATCGAACTGTGGACCTACCTGCGCGAACCTGGATCGGCTGGTGGACCAGTTTAGTCGTTCCATCGGGATCGCAGACAGGAATCGTTGGCTTGTGGATGCCATGAAGATTCGATCGGAAGTTGCGGAGAAATGTTGGGAAAACGTGGATTCTTGTTTGGATGGTAGGTCGAATAAGGTTTTGTGGTGATACAGACGGTTTCGTGAGGTGACCATGACTGTGGGGATTGCTTTGGTAGTTTGTGATCGATATTGTCTGGGAAGTTTTGTTTAAGGTCTAGCGATAGTTTTGAGGTATTTAGGAGTAATGAGTTAATGGGTTGATAAACAAATAGTAGATGTCAGGACTGAAAGAAAGACGATTAGTATTATAGATCGTAGTTTATTTTCTGATTCAACACGATTCGACTATAAACATAACAAAACTTGACCAACACTCTAATTTTCAACTCCAAACTGATCAGTGAATTAAAAGGCTAATCCTTTGATACAACTGCAAATACATATCACGATCAAATTATTTTCCAAGTCACCAAAAATTCTAGCTTCACCAACAGCAGTTATAATAGGTAGATCAAACTTCGTTCAAAAATTAAAAAAATAATCGGAAACCCAATCGAACGACGAACGAACATGTGTAAGATCATCGATTAGTCATTGAACAGCTGATATCTATAAACATGGCGGACGAAGTGATCCCTGCCAGCTTCGCAGGGGATCTTTAATTGGAAAGGAGCAAAAATTCGTCGAAAACTTGACTCACGCACAGGTTGTCTGGAGGAGGTAGCGCAGGGTCACGTGCTCCTAGTCGAAGGAGGATCGATCGGACCAGCGGGATCGAGTGTCAGTGTGCGGCGGGACGAGTATCGATCGAGGCAGGTGGATCATCGCTCGCGCGGCCAGGGCGTGTCGCTCGCGTTCAGAAAACCACCGTTTGCGTCTCCGAACGGAGAGAACGGTTCTAGGGAAATTATTGCGTACAAGTTCAAAGCATTCAACGTCGCATAAACTTTTGGCGCCTAAATTGTGATTCCCGATAAAGTGTTGTTGTTGTCGTCAGTTTCTTTCGATTTGTCACATTTAATTTATCGACGGTAAACTTGTACGACCGGTGCTTTTGGATACTGTGAAAGTAAGTGAACGGTTAGAAAAGTTTGTGACATTATCGTAACGTGACGGTGGAAGTGGTTCCTTAGGACTGGAAAGGAGAAACACACTGATAAGTGTTATTACACGAGATTCTTCTGCAACCTGAGAGATAAACTGATACGGCCGCCACGGTGTGTATTTATACTTTCGTTTCAAGATAAGAGATAATGAATAGTACTTTTCTCGAATTGAGTGTCGGTACTTTTAAATAATCAAAATTTGTATCCACGAGTAACAATTAAATCGCTATAATATTTCAGCAATTCGGTGAAACTATTAAATGTTGTGCAGCGGTGAATAAAAATTTTTATAAAACTGAAATTACGCTCCGTTAAATAGCACCGCTCGACGCGTTATCGAGCGTGCACGGATACGGGTGTAACAGCTGCGTAGGAATTTTTACAAAATGACACACGTGTCCGCGTGACGGAGGGGCCCGGTTTTCCAAAAGTCAGCGAACCGCTGACCGGCCGCTCGTGTAATTGCGCGGCCATTGTACGTGCCAGTAGTTTGCGAACTCGTAGGCGCGCGTACCGTGTCCTGTCAGGAGGAAAAAGGACATCTGGCGAGCCTGTAGAACGTGAGGAAAACGAGGGTCAGGGGCGTCGGTAATAAGGGATCGCTGGTAGGGGTTTCTCGTAGGGATGGGGCGAAGCATATTGCGAGTACAATGTTCCCTCGTTAAATGTTCGCGTGTTCGAAACCGTATCGCTCACAATATCAACTGTTTTCGATTTGCTGGCACCTTGCGCGTATCGAAGACGAAAATAAGATACATTGAGTGTGAATAAAATAAACAGAAATATTCAGTAGCTACATCATAAGGTCCTAAATCAGTTATCGAACAGCAGTAGCAGGTAACACAAACACCCCTTCCGTAGTAGTTTTAAAAAGTGGTGGGGATGACTCTGCGAACTTTAACGAAAAAGTATATACCTGTAAATTCCAATTTGTCTGGATAGTTTCACTCACTTCACAATTATAAATACCTTAGAGTATACTCGAGCTTAGATAAGATATGCTTCTCAAATACGTAGAACGAAATGTTACTTTTTACAAGTAGCTGTTTTGTATCGAAGTCGAGACCCGGGTTTGTGAGTAGTACACATTGAACTCGATCCCATCCCTAACTTCCTGGGTCCTCCTTGGTGTTCGAGCGCACACACACGTACACACACGATAAAGCGGGCGCTAGTGCCACGTGCACTCATCGAGGGAATCCTGCGTGGCCAGAGTTCCTGGCATGCCTGGCAAAAACCGCGATACTTGTTGCTCGTCGCGTGGCCTGATGTAATAATAGTTCGTCCACACCCGTTGCGTCACGTTTGAGGACGCGCCATGAGCCGAGAAATTGTCGTCTCGGTGTCGTTTGTGGAACGCAGTGCATTTTTGGAGTAAAGGTGAGTTTGGTTAGGGAATTAGCGTGTCTCGAGCTATATACAGATTGCTGAAGATGGTAGAATGTCTCTCATGCACGCACAAATAAGTGAATTAACATAAGAAGGTGTTTTAATTTCCTTTCTTTCAATATTCTAAGGCATATTATTTCGATATGGGTACGGTTGAGAATAAAGTGACCAGAATTACATGACAGACATTATGCTATCTGAGACACGCTGATAAGATAAACAGTCGATTAGGTTTGGTTGGAAAAGTTACAGAATGTAAATATTGAGGTTCCGTACAGTTTTGCAAGAGTATACAAAACATTTATTGTTTAATGCGTGTGAAACGAGTCTCTATTTAGGTTTCAACTTCCTTGGCAGTGTTCATATAAATGACTTTGTATAAACTTACACAGTCTAGTCATTAGAATTCCAATTAGAATGCTGCCTCGCTGTCATTCATTCTTACCGTTGTATCAGTTTTTATACCTACCACCTGTCCTGTCCATCCAAAGGAATAGCTATTTCGAGCATAGTTCAGGCAACGCATGCTTCTGGTTATATACATTGAATAAGTTTTCCTACCGGTGGGACTGCGTTCTTCGTTCGAAACGCATTCTTTCAGTGAAAACACCGACGAAGAAAGTTAGAGATATTTCCTTAGTATTGTACTATGTTGTATTTAATTCTTTCCGGTGTGTTTTAGTTTTGTCTATTTAAAAGTGACGGAAATTTTTACACAGATCCAGTAACCAAACCAGGTTCCGATATTTTTTCTATACCTCATACGCTATCGATCAATAGTTTGGAAGCACCATGCACCCTAAACCCTGTAAGAATTCGAGTAGATAAAGGATTTAGAATACCGTAATCTTAGATATTTTTCCACTAAAAAATCTACAAAAACGTATGAAACTGTTATCAACACGTACAGTAGCGAAAGAAAGTTTTTAGACCGAAAGATTTCGACAAAAGTAACCTAATTCGTATATGAGAAACGGCATGATAGATAAATTTTTGTACTAATTAATAAGCACTGTACTACTCTATTGACAATAGAAATGGATTTGCAGACAATATATATAAACCATAACATTCTGTTAAGTATCTTCTTCTTGTTACTGTGTAATAATAATTTCTCTTCTATAAGACAATTAGCCAGAGATTCGATAATACTGTGAACTAAAAAGTGCTTCCGTACTTTTGATCGGTAGCATAAGCGTTTTGTGCTTTTAACTGTAGAAATATTTATGTCTACGATACCCATCGCATCGGTGGTGTAATCAAATACAAGTGGTATGGCAATTATAACGTCGTAACGCGAAAGAGTTAAACGATCTCGATAATGATTGCGACGAAACGAAATCGACCTACCGCATTTCGAACGCTGAACACCAATCGGTACCGCCGATCCATTAACTCGTTCCACGGATTAACGATCGAATTGCCGGTCATTAAGAAAGGCACCGCGGGGTCGTGGCTCCTCGTAGAATTCGTGTTTGTCCGGCCCGGCTATTTCGGGGTCGCGATTCCGATATTTTTAGGGACGATTCTATGTTTGGCCGCCCCGTGGCTCTTGCCAGCCTGTGTGTTATGTTATAATCAAACTTCGAGATATAGCGTGCATCTGGGCAAATATACAGTTCGATCTCGAGAGAGAGAGAGAGTGAACGCGCGGTCAACGAACAACAATTGACTCACGATCGAGCTCCGTTCTGTTTTTAAAACTCACGCTGCTCTCTGCCTTTGTTCCGTGAGCCAATTTTGGAATATCTTACCTTCGATCGAGTATCTGAGTTCATTGATCGTCTACTAACACTTAGCTAAACGAATGGGGAGATCTCCAATTTTTTCTTCAACAAACCGCTCCCACTGATTCTATTTACTTTTGTTATTAGTTAGTTTTGAACCGGTGTTGAGTTTATCAAAAATTGTACTTTGGAAGAGCAGAAAATGCATTCAATAAATTATGAACAACACTAGTTCAAGACTAACTAATAAAAAAAGTAAATAAAATCAATGGCAGAGGAAAGAATGGAAGATTTCCCCATTCGGTTGGCTAAGTGTTAACAGCTTCTTTTTATTCTTAAAAGTCGCGAAGTTTAGCTGTGAAAAGATGTGAGGTACGCAAATGTCTAAACAAATTTTTTGTTCAAATGAATCAAGGAAATCGTGATCGTTCAATTGTCCGAAAATTCTCTCGTCGGAACGCGTTTCTCTCCTTGATAGTTCCAACGATCGAGATGCTGTCGTACACGTATCAAAACACCGTTCCCGCCATTTTGCTTATGAATCGTTAATTAAAGAATTACGAGCGCGATGTTCATTAAGATTACACGTATGTAGCTTCGCCACCCATCGAACCAGCCATCGATACGAGTTCCTTTCGTGTCAACAGAAACATGACGAGTGTATCGAGCGATAAGGGAGCGGAGTCGCGTTCAAGGTTTCGATTGAAATCGGCGTCGATCGTCGGACCGGTTGCGTTTCTTCGAGCGTATCCGCCGGCTATCGCCGTTTCCCCGGGACGACGGCCTTCTTCGAAGCGATTTCGCGCGATTACGCGTTTCAATGCCGGCAGTATGTATTTAATTATGCGCCTTGACGGCCGGTTCGTCGTAAGGTCGAGCCACACAATGCTCGCATTACCGCGCGAATGGCCGTGAATTTGCGGCATGTTAATACGGTGAACTGCACGATAACTGTGCTTTAACGTTTCTATCGTGACAAGCCCTAGATCCTAGATCTATTCGTGAGTAAATACGTAGTAATAATAAATACAATTTATTTAAACAACAACTGTTAACCCTTAACACTCCTACTTTTAAGCGTGAATATTCACTTAAAACGCAACTCCATTTCAGATACGTATAAGAACGTAGTGATAAGCGCACGATAAGGAGCACATCGGATTATTTTCACAAACATAATGTTTCCTTACTCTTTAGCTCATTCTTTGTAGGTGATATTTTTTTCTTTCTGATTACACTATTTTTTGGATCGTTATTATAGGATAATTCAATGCTTGGTTTCGCGATATTAAATAGAATTGAATTCGCGTAATTTCTTCGTTAGTTTTGGATTAATTTCGTGAAAATTTCGTGAATTATGTTTTTCAACTGCTTGTAATTACAAATGCGAGCGAAAGGGGTGAGTAAATCATAGTTAGCGATCATCTTCTTTGTCGGCTGAATTTATTTATTCGAAGGTATCTTTAATTGCGTGTGATTATAATACATTATCGATTGGGAATTCCTTTTGGTGGTCCGGTTGGAAACATTCTAAACGGGACCCTGTTTCCTGACCCATTGAGCGCTGCAATCAAGTTTAATTAGCGGTGTTATGAGTCAGCTAGGGTCATTAGCGTGTACAAATACGTAGTGACCGTGTAGTTATTTAGAAATCGCTGACCCGAAGGCTTTGTTCTTGCTGAACCGCCTCGTTGTCGAGGCTGGAATAATTATTTGTATGCAAAAATTGCTTATGATGTGTCGTCTTGAAGTATTGCATGAATTAAATTAATGTCTGACATTCTACGTAATTAATAAGACTGCTATGTGAATATCTTCATGGCAATTAAAATACAATTTTGAACGTGCTATTTCAACGTTAATGTTAAATTTAATGTTTATGAAACTACATTGGACATTTCGATATTCGTTCGCATTCATTTTCTTTCTTATTGCTTCACAAGTTGTCTACAGAAAGATAAGACAGAACATAATGATTATAATAGGAGAAACGACTCATTGTCCTTGTACAACAGAAATTTATTTTTATTATGCTAATCGATTCTCTCATATAGAACTACCACTGTACTATGAAAGACCTTTAAAGAACTTCAAAATTCCTGATTTATTTATTTTTTTTTTCATTGCAAACTTTATCTAAATATTGACTCAATTACACTTTAAAGTGGTATTCACGAAATTTTTTTTAAGTTCCGACTTTCTTTTACAATACTCAGATAAACTGCAAGCCCCTCCCTGTATAACATAATTTTAACAAAATAAAGAAAATCCATTAAACAAAATTTATCCTAGACTGTAATTTTAGTTTGATACTTAATTATCTTAATATATTTAACGTGTTAAAAATTTTCAACTAAACCTTCGCGACCTTTTAAAAATCGAACCCCTAGTGAGTCGCAACCTCCCAATTTAAGAATCAAGGCACTGTACAAAACACTCGACAAGCTAAAAGTTAAATTATTCCATTCGCCAGTATCATGAATAAATTTCAAAGAGCGGAACGAATTCCGGGCGGACAATACGCCCACAATGTGTGACTCTGAGCGAGGCTCAAGCCTCTTTTCAACGAACGAATAGATCAGTGGACTGGTAAGTAGCCGCTGGTCCACAATTTACCAGAGCATTTGTCATTCAATCGTTGCTCGTGATATCTACCAGCAGCTTGTTTATCTTGTTAAGCGTCGAATGATCCTCCATGGGGCGACAATCGCGTCCCAACAAACGAGGCGACAATAAGAAACCGAGGAAAACGACCGGTTTCCACGATCGCGATCCGGTCGCGGGTGAATTCGTCGCGCGTCGAACGTCGCGGCTGCCACCAATTAGGTTCAATTGATCGTAGGTGCGATGCATTCTTCAACGAATTAGGTGCACGTCGTTTGATCGTTGCTCGCGATGGATGCGACAATTTGCGCGGTGATGCAACGACTGTTATTGTGGAAAATGGTAATTCGCTAATGATCGTAGTTAATGATGTAACGTAGGCTGGGTTGGATTTAGATCGAGATAGATTCGATCATTTCTATGAAACACTAATTATTCACATGCTAGAGACTGCGGTAGGCAATATGGTAAATGTAATTTTGGGAGGGAATAAATGGTAATTTGTCAATAGTTAAGTAGTGTATTGTACACTTTATTGAAAGGTCATTTAAGTAAATCGGTATCACCTCAGAGAACTGTTCCCTTGAATTTGCTAGGTTGCTGAGGAAACGTTGGCTACTTTCGTGTAAACATGTTTTGTTATACTTAATGTGTTGCTGCATTAAAATTCATTTATAGCCTATCGTTTCGGAATTCAAAGTCATTCACTAAAATGGATCCTATGTTCTAAGATTGATTTGCTTACTAATTGGATCTGTTCACGTTTCGATTATACTGTATGCAATTTAGAGTTTAAACTTATCGTAAGAGCATAACTTATCACAAAACGCTATTCCATCATACTATGGAGCGATAAATTTCGCCACGATTCACTTCTATCGCTGCTCATCGCTTTATGGTACCAAACATTTTAACGGTTCTCTGAAATCGCGTGACATTATCGTCGATCGATTTGCTTCACGCAGACTTCGGTAACCGTTTCTCAAAGTAGTCTCGAAGATCTCAGTGTTGCGCTGTTTACGAGCAGCTTTTAATATCCAACGAAATCCGACGTTCTTCCGGCGCCCCGTGAAATCCGTCGCGCACGCATTTACTCACGCAAGGATTACTTTAATGTTTACGAGCGTCGAATTTCCCAGCTTTAATGGGCTGTGCTCAGAGATTCGAGGAGTAAAGAGTTAAGACGAGCGGAAGTTACATCTCGTTGCAATCGTTTCAGGCGGTTTTTGTTTGAGATCTTCACGTCCCTGTGGGTTGTACATTGCCTTTTTCTAGACCAACGTGACGAGGCTGCATAAACTTGCGGTACTTGTACATATTAAAATGAATAATATTTTGCAAGCAGTGGAGGTGAAGTTTACGAATTCGTAAAATTCGAAATTGCTAACTTTGAGATGTATTTAATTCTGTTGTACACTGTGTATGCTGTACAAAAGTATAAATTAGTGTTTATGTATTAGAAAAAAGAAATATGGATACTAAAACCGATGTATCCACGATTCTACGTTTATTTAAACGATTAATATGATTTCCGTGGAATTGGAATAGACACCATCCTGATATATCACGATTAAACTCTCGACCTCCTATCAATTTGTACCACATTACGCAATAACAGTATACATCCGGTAATTCCAAAAGTGTTTCGCTTTGTTCGCTGACAATTCCTCGAATCGGCGAACTCGCGTTAAAACTGATTGAACGACGAAAAAGAGCGAGCACGGAACGTTCGATACAGAACGAATCCAATCACACACCATACAGGCGTACATACACGCTCGTGCACTGTCATCAAGAGAAGTGAATTCTCCGTTAGAGAGCATCCCGTTGCGCCCCGGAAGAGCGAAACAAAAATTCCCTTCCGAAAAACCTGCAACACGCGCGCGTACGGACAAAAGAAGAAAACAAAAAAAAAAAAGGAATGGCAACAAAAACAGAAAATACCAAGCGGAAGCATAGAGGAACAAAAAGAAGAAAATGTAAAAGAAAGGAAACAGGAAAAAGGCGAGGGAAAAGAAGAGGAACACGTTCGATGCGCGTCAGTTTCTCACAGTCGCGGCACACGGTGGGAGCTCGCAAACTGGCGACGGAATAAAGGCGAAAGGAAAAGCGCATAATGTCGCGGCTCTTCCCAATTACTGCGATTAAACGGATTCCCCTCGCGAGGCAAACTATTACGCCGTGAAAGCCAGCGGTCGCTCGTGCGACGACGACAACGGGAAGAATGGCAGCCGTGGAAATAGAAAACGAGGCAACTCCCGAGGGAGCGTTCTTCGAGTAACGGAGACAGATAATTAAAGAGAAAAAAAAGGAGGAAAGATGGAAGAAGAAAAGGAAGGGAAGAAGACACAGGACGCGAAGGTGTGCGACTCCCCGCCCCTCCCCCATATGGGGGTGTACGAACGGGTGGCGGCGGAGGTTGATATGGTCGCGAGGTTGACGGAAGGAGTTGGAAAGGGAAAGGCAGATAGAAGGTGGAGAAAGGGACGACGATGAGGATTTATGTAATTTGTGTATATGACTTGAATAACTGCCTACATAATATAACGCCGGTGGCTGGAGTGCGCGCGAGCAGGCGACGCCCTTCATCATGGAGCTTTAATTAAAATTACGTACGTTCGCTGCTTGTAACGCGCGCGCACGGCTCCCTTTCTCTGTCTCTTTCCCGCCCTCCCCCCCGGTCTGCCGCCACCTCTTCTTTTCTCTTTTTTTTCTCTCTCTTCCCGCACCGCTCCCTCCGCCTCCCTCTGCTTAATATTTTTATGAGCTTTTCACGACGCCCGGATGTACGCGCGTACCTACACACACCCTCCCCCTGCTACCCCCCTCTGCCTGGGGTGTACCTGGGCGGAGAGGATACACACGACGTCTTTGAAAGGCGTTCATAGCCGCTGCTTAAAGTGGTACTTTTTCTTCTTTCTCTGTTCCAACCCCCCCGCACCCCCTCGTTTCCATATGCTGCAACACCGCCATCCACTCCCCGCTCGCGCCCCTCCGTTCTTCCCTACGTTTCCTTTTCTTCGCCGTCTGCGCGCGTACTCGCTCGCTGCCTCCGGAGCAGGACCCATTCGCATACACGCTGGCGGCGCGAATTCTCATTTGTGAGATTCGCGTGAAAGAAATTTCCATGGTACGCGAGCGTTTCCAAGGCGTCGATTGTGACGGGGCCGCTGAAAACCGCGGCGGATTGTCCTCGGCGACGATGCGACGACGCCCGTTCCCGTAAGGGCTTCCCCTTCGAACGATGGCTGACACCATGAACGAGCAGCTTGGAGAACGCGTCAACGACGGGGGAATTATCTGTACCCCACGAAAAGGAATCGTACGATTGGTTAGCTGCTTGAAAGGCATAGCTTTAGGTTTTTTTTGTACGTATCTGATACGTAGTTATGGTGATGAGTTTTTGTTTTGGGCGATGTATACGGATGAGGAGGGAGAAACAGAGAGGTTTAATGAGGTCAGAGTTTTTGGGGTTTTTGCAAATGATTTTATTATTGTTCTGGTTTTTTGTAAACGTGGGTTAATTAAAGGATCATAGAATTAACGTGAAATACAGAAAAAATGATAATAGATTTATATTGGCAAGAGCAACCGATTTTTTCTGCTGGAACGGTAATAACGAGCAGTTACGTGGATTATCGGTTCGTTTTTATCTTGTGCCGTATTACAGATAAGGACTAGTATCAATATTTAGCCTTCCTTTAATTTCCTTTAACAGACTCTTCTTAAATTTGTACCTTGAAGAACCGTTGTCTTATCGATATAATATTCCATCGCGCTCTTGAAAACGTTGAATAAGTTCGAATCTCATTAAGCGTTGTGAAAAGATCGCCTGCTTCGTATTATAAGAATTTCCTCGGTTTCACGATGATTTTTTTTACCTAAAATCCGTTTTCCCGCGCGTCGCTCGCGACAGGAAACATTGATTCCGCAATAATCTTCGTCGATCCGAATTTGTTTGTTCCGTTCGTTGGTTGCACGTTGTGTACGATCCTGCCGTGGTGTCCACTGTTTGTCCACTCTCTTCAATCACGGCGAATGTAACGCTCGCAACAAGTGCACGAGCAAATGATTTTTTTTATGGTACTTTGACCCCCAAACGTTTTATCCGCGTTCTTTATTTACCCGAAACCTGAATTTATTTACGAGTAAACCGTACGCCACAGCGACGTCGAACGCACGACCGGATGCGTTTTGAATATCCAACGCGTCGATATAACTGCTCCTCTCTGCTTCTTCCTCCCTTTTTTTTTTTTTAATTTTTATTCGTCAACCACACGACCGGCTAAAATGTTTCGTATCATTACACACAGAGTGTTTCCTTGTAAAAGAGAAAATTTACTTTTGGGGAGGTTTAGGGGTTTAGATGCGTCGCACATGATGAAAATAAATATTTAAAGGAATAACTTTTGATATGTTTAACCACGTGTTTGCTGGATTTCTTGTTTTCCTAACGTGTTTGTATTTGGCAAACTCTTGTTTTAGCTTTTTACTTTTTCCATCGTTT
This sequence comes from Tetrapedia diversipes, assembly GCA_033822845.1. Taxonomy (NCBI): domain Eukaryota; kingdom Metazoa; phylum Arthropoda; class Insecta; order Hymenoptera; family Apidae; genus Tetrapedia; species Tetrapedia diversipes. The sequence goes on from JAOPTO010000921.1 coordinate 190,005, forward strand.
TTCTTAGGAAGGTTACGCTTTCCGAAGAAAGGGCTTAGAGTTTCGTGGAAATTGAAATATATAGCGAGGAGACGATGAAGCAATTGCTTAACGACATCAGTGTCGAGAATCAAGTCTTGATTATCTTCCGCGAACTAATCTCGTGGAGGCATCGAACAATGACGAATCTGTGATGAATATTCAACGTATCCGTGAATTCGTTCGTACGTGCCTGCTATCCATTATGGATATCCGTTAGCTGATTCCAGACACAGCCTCGACGTGTTTGCGCTTAAAACCGTTCGAAACTGGTTTACGTTTGGTCAGCTAGGCTCTGGACTAGGCAACATCGCTTACAACATTAATATTTATCGAATAGAACTCTTCCAACGAAAATTCTTTCCGTATCGAACAGTTTACGAAGAATTTGTAATTTTTTACAAATTTTCCGAAACAATTGATAAAAATTAGTCCTTAATAAAAAGAAAAAAATATTTCAATCCATTAAAAAAAATTACATCCATCGCTGCGTTTCTCTAACAAACATTTCTGCAAACATCGCTAATCTTCCAAAATTCTTAACCTCAATTTTCCCACAAACCTTCCCAAAAAATTCCCTCATCAATTCCACAGCCCAAAGTAGACACGCCTCCAAAAAAAAAAAAACAAATCAACTAATCAAACATCATTAACATCTAGGTATCTCAAACATCGTCTAAATGTCCAACGCTCTTCTAACGTAACAAACATCTTTAACCCTTTGCGCTCGAAAGGTGACCGTCAGTCACCAAATGATAATTTTGCAAATTTTCAAACTCAAAGGGTTAAATAGTCCTGCAAATAAATTTTAGCATATTGCTTGACTAAACCAAATGAAATTCAACACGAGTGAATCTCATTAAATCTTTGAAGTTAGTATTATTGTACGACTACGAGTCACCTTTCGTGGCGCAAAGGGTTAATCCTCGAACTGAGAAGAATTTCCTTCGTAACATCACGATTATTCGACCTATTAATTAATTAATTACCATTGTGATTTCCACAGGTTTGCTGAAGGGGTCCGTGACGGCTGAGCGGCCGCGCACGTTGCGTCGCCTGCGGAACGTTTACGGGCCATCCGCATGCGGAATGGGAACTGGTGGCGAGGGTGGCGGCGGAGAACGTCTCGAGGACGGAGAGGTCGCGTTTCGGTTGTCGGACCGTGATCGGGAGAGGGACGAGAAGTCCCTTAGCATAATGAGCCCGTTCGACGAGCAGGAGGAATGGGCGAAGATCTCCGAGATCATGGCGTCGTTTGGCACGGGCCTCGTCAGGGAGTCCGTGTTCGTCACTGAACTGGAGAAGGAGTTTCAGACGAGATTGGGTACGTGTATGGTGGAGTATTTCACTAGAGAGAGTATTTCAATAGAAATATTAGTAAGTCAGTATTTAAATAGAATATATTGCAATATTTAAACAGAAATATTAGTAGGTCACTATTTAAATAAAATATATCACAGTAGTTAAATAGAAATATTAGTAAGTCAGTATTTAAATATAGAATATATTAAATTATTTAAATAGAAATATTAGTAGGTCACTATTTAAATAAAATATACCACAGTATTTCAATAGAAGTATTAGTAAGTCAGTATATAAGTAGAATATATATTGCAGTATTTTTTCGGGTATCTTGTTGGATAAGTGTTCTTTAACTTGCCAAACGAAAAGGTTTCGTTGGCGACACAAGCGGAGTTGATTAATACAAAGTAAAATATCGAAGGCTTTGCACGTAGCAAATGCTTAGCTCGAACTTCTTTGATGTAAGAACAGAGATTCTCAACGAAGAGATGGTATTTTTTGAGCAAGGTTTTTATTTAAGCGAGGAATTTGTACGCAGGCCTGAGTTCGGATACCAGTAGCAGCCCCATTGTCTCCACTTCCGTTGGTCAGTGGCTGTCAACGTTAGGCCTGGCCGATTACGAGACCCTGTTCATCAACTATGGATTCGACGATCTTGATTTCATAGTAAGCACTTGATCGATTATTCTCCTTAACTTTTCGTCTCGAAGGCCTTCCTTTGAAAGTGTTAGGTATTGCAAAATACTGTGTTTATTATTTACGTTGTTTGCCGCGTCGAAGGGTATATTAAATAATCTTGTTTCTAATCTTGTTAAATGATGTCATGAATGAGTGTAGTAAAACACTTCCTAATCGGGCAAGTAGACCGTCGTTCTCTAGCGAATAACACAGACATTGCGGAAACGCGCGACTCATCCAGACATGGGTGACGTGGCGGTCAATCTGATAAGCGACTACGATTCAAGGACCGTTGACATTATATAAAGTTGAAGTAGAGTATAGCAAACTGAAGATGCACATTATAGCATATTATCCAATACACGCTATATGCAATAAATCATATTATATAAAATTGAACCATATAACGATTAGATTGCAATTAGATCAATCCGTTACCGAGAATTGCAGTTGTTAGACAAAGTACAAGTATAATATAATGACTAATGATTCTGTTTATTCTGTTAAAAATAATTTTTACTTTTAAACTACGTATAAGAAAATTTTCTCCAACCAAAACTGAAAATAAATTAGAAATCAAAAATGAAAAATAAATTTCACATTTTAATTTGTTACAATTTCTTTCCTATTCGTATGCTTTTGTATCCATTACAATTAATACACTTTAAATCGTATAAAATACAATTTTATTGTGTACCTAATAATAATTGAAATTTTTTACTACACAATAGTAATCATTTGTCAATATCCTTGTTGACAATAAAAGAAATGTTGAAACAACTCCGTTACTCGCAGAACGGAGTGTTGGACGAGGCTGACCTGAAGGATCTGGGGATCAGCAGCGATCAAGAACGCGCCGTGATAATGGACGCCGTGGGCCTGCTGAACAAACGCGTGGAAAAACGGTCCGGCGTGAACATTCAGTCGGTGGACGAGTGGCTGAAGAGTATTCACCTGGAGAATTACACGGAAACGTTCAAGAAGCACTTGTACTTGGACATGGATCGCGTGAGAAGCGTGTGGGAGGTCGAATTGGCGGCGGTGCTTGAGATCCAGAAGCCAGCGCACCGTAAGAGGATCCTGGCGTCGGTCAGCGGATCTAGTGCGCGTGCGCAGAATCGAAACTGCGCCGGGCCCAACTTGGAGGACCTCAATAAGGATCTGAACACCTTGGTAAGTGAAATCGATTGGTCTGGCTGAATACGAATCGTACGGAACGCGTTCCCGCGTCGGGATTCGTCTGGAATAGATAATGCACACGGGCGACTGCAAGAAAAGATCGCAGAAATATTTGAACCGCGGACGTTGACTCCTCCGATGTTTCAACGTTGAGCTCGGTCTAGACTTCGGTATTTTTAGTTTTGCATGCAGATGGTGCGTCGAAGCAGAAGACTTACAGGTTTCGATGGATCTTCGAGAGTGGGTGTGGAACTGTGAAAGTCGATGAACTTAATCTTTATTATTTATATTAAAAAAGGAAAAAAGAAAGATATTGCCATCGATAGTACCACATGATTATGAGAATTGTAAAAATCTTCAATTAGCTTACGGTTATAAAATTTCCCTTCTCAAACCCATGATTTCTCCTGCCCCCTAAACCACCACCGTGGATCCTCGAAAAATCAGAAACCTCCCCAAGAACGCATTAGCTAGCCCACCCTGCCGTGTATCTCGCGACGGTAAACACGAGCACCCGTCGTCGCGCGGATTTGAGCAAAGCGACGAAAACAGGCGAAACGCGAGGGCTGAAAAGGGTTAACGAGGTTCGTCCCGTCGATCAGCCCACGCGACGCTCTTCTCCCATCGATTCTGTCACCTGCTCATCTAGAGTGGCACAGTCGCACCGTCCTTTTCGAGATCACCTTTTCAAGAGCGTCGCGCGTCGACAAACGGACGGACGGGGGATGGAAACGAACAGAAACATGCCGAAATAAAAAAGAAGAGAATCAAATACAGGAACATGGAACGGCGGTGAATATCGAAGAGGGAGGCGGGGCGGCAACGAGTGTCGGCCGAAGGGATCCTGTTAAGAATTCCGTCGAACGGGGTGTCTGACAAGGGCCGCGAAGCACTTGGGCGAAAAGAGGGCGGAACGAGGCTTGGGAGGGGTGGCTGCGATACACCGGAAAGCTCGATCGCTTCCGACGGCTTTCAGCCGATCGCGTCATAATGTAAATATCGTGGCTAATTGGAGAGGCGTTATTGTAACGGGCGCATCACGGCTCTGCTACCTGTTCGCGTTACCAGCTCCGCCTCTCACGAGGCGACACTCGAGCAACCTTTCAGCGTGATCGCTCGAGCGGACGCTAATAGTTTTTGTTCGGGCGCCTCGAGCGCGATACGTGCATCCGTTAACGAGCCACTCTAACCGCCCCGCGTCTCGCCGCCCGGTCTTTTCGCCGGCGCTCCCTTAATTAGCTAATTAAATTCGATTAATGGCCGCCGGTCGACGCGCACACGTCCAAATTGCTCCCTTTTGTTCCTCCGTTTCTCTGCTCCTTACGTCCATTCTTTCGCCGTAATCGAATTTCACGACCGCCGGTCCGTGGCCGCCGTCACACCGGGTTATCCGCCCTTTCTTTTTTCGTCCGCGGATGGATTAATCTCGGATGGATTTCCGCGAATTCGTCGTTTTTGTTATTATTATTATTTTATTTTTTGTTCGACTGCGCGACAGGACATCTTTTTCATTGATTTCACGACGCATCGATTGCTGGGTGAAGTAGTTTATGATGTTTCTCAAGATCGACCTTTACAGGTAGAGGGTTCAAGCTGAAATTTTGAAGAGTTTCTTATATGTTACTTCACTTAATCTTGTGTTAAATATATAGTTCGGTTCGGGTGTTATTAATTCTAATAAACCGATAGCAATCGTCGGATAGCGTTCGCACAAAAATTTGATTAATTTAGCTGTTCTTCAAACAGATTTAACCGCGCCTTCTCTGCAGTCTTAATTTTATTTTTCCTTTGGCGATCGTCGCGATTGTTTCCGTTCTTTTTTACGGCCCTTTTTTCAACCTGCCACCGAGGCAAATTATACACAGGGGAGGCAGATGTAACAAACGGTTCACAGGATGTAATCCGAACGGTGAATCCGATACGCCCGTGCGGTTTGAATCTGGTTTTGATCGTAATTCCCGTAGCGGCGCGAAACGACTCACTCGCGGAGATTGCAAAAAGTTTTCCCTTTTTTTTTTGCACGGGGCGGACGTTTTTACGGGTGTAATTGCACGTTGTGTAACACAGGCTCGGCGTCCGCGCGGCGGCTTTGTAACGCTCCGCGAAAATTTTTCGCGTCCGTCCGTTTATTTTTATTTTTGGCCCGCTGACGTATCGGAAATTTGCTTGTAACGCGGGCGACGTTGCAACATGAAAAGATATTCGTCCGGTCGCTCGTTCGTTTGTTCGGACAAATCTATCGGAACGTTTTGCTTTGAGCGGAAATTAATGGAATGAGCTTGTACGCGTGCGAGTCGGTGTTGATGGACTTGACTTTGCTGATGGAATGCAAGACTTTTTCGACAATTTTAAATTTCTTTGAGAAGTAATCTATATAAGATCAGAAAACAAATGTTTGCAAACATAATACTGCACTCTTCTTCAAGCTCTGCGGTATACTTAGAATAATCAGTGGTACGGTCATTTTAACTCTGGAACTCACACGTCTTTGAAATTCGCTAAAACCTTTTAAACTTGGGGTCTATTTAGTATCAGGGTCCCCTTAGTCCCAATCGCATTCGTCTTCGGTCATTTACAAAATTTCATTCAGAGATCAAACGAGACCTGTTTTTCCATTATTTGGAATTAAGGAATCCTTGGCCCTTACTAGTTCCGTTGTCACGGGAATACTTAAATAAATTACTATTGACAAGTTGCCCGCTTCGTTTCACAAACTACACCCCTTCTACCTATAACCCGCCCCTATCACAATTTTTCTATCATACAATTAAAGAGATAAGAGGCAAGAGGAAAGCGACTATTCTCTAAGATTCTCTCTAACAAGGTCTCGGTTACTCAAAAACCCGACGGTATCTCGTTTCCGTAGAAGACGAACATACAGCAGCTGAAGGAGGAGATACGGGAGAAGTTGCCGGAAACAACGACGGAGGGTAATGGCGGCACGTCGATAACCGGAACGAATTCGACCGGCACAGGCACATTAAGGCACCGCAAAAACAGGCCGGCCCCGCAGCCACCCCAGCGACCCAGTTCGCATAATGGGGCGATCTCGGCACCGGAACAGCTCGAGATCAGGGCACCGTCGGAGCTGCTGCTAGGCGTCCCGTCCACCCTGAAGACGCAATGGAGGCACCAGCCGAAAGCTCTAGTCACCGGCTGCGTCACGTACATCGCCAACGTAAGTCTAATTGTCTTCCGTCTTCCATTCCCCTGCCCCTTTTTGGCTTCTTACCATTCTACACGGCCACCCTGCAACGCTCTCCTCCGGCTAAACTATTCTTTGCGACCAGCCAAATATTCTTTAACGGCTTCGATTGCGAACGTTCCTGTTTTGTTTGGCCGTTTATTTTCGTCACATTTCTGGGTTACTTTTATCTCGTGCTCGATCTCTGAGACAAATTCTTTTTCCTTGCGACGATGTGTGTTGATGTCGTTTTGATTAATAATCTTCGTTGCACGGTGGAATTACTGTTTTATTTTATTTTGTTCACCAGGTATATTGTTATCGTTATCGTTGATTACTTTACGATCGTCTGATAATGCTTGTCTCGAGAGGTGTGTTTTGGGTTAACGGATTAACCTGATATTACCATGAGCGTTCTGCAGGTGATTCAAGTTCAAGGGGCTAGAAATCGTAGAGTCAGTTGCGGTTACGTTTCAAAAATGTGTTCACACAGTAATTCCAGGTTCTTCTCGTTACACTGAATGGAGGGGTGGGTTCGTAGTAGCCACGAAAACGAGAACACGTCGTGTTGGCACAGTAATTGTACTCCATCGCACGGTTTCTCGAATAACGAGCGCGTGGTGCGATGTCAGTCAGATAGTCGTGACAACGCCTCAAGGTGAAGGCTATTACCATAATTACCGTGTGGGTGTAACTAATAGCACATTTCATTCAGGTCATTATCTTCTTTGTCGCAACCTCCAACACACTCGACGAGCATTTAACGCTTTCTTCCTCGGTTGAATCACGTCGTTGAACGTGGTAATCGCTTATTTCCTTTGATGCGCGAACCCAAAGATGTTACGCAACAATCTAACGATCCTTACGATACCGTGATCTCGTAATTCGTTATCGACAATGAATTACATTTTCGAGGGATTTGTTTAAAATTTAAATACGATTCTCGGGAGAGGTCAGGGTTTTGAGAGTTTGCGTCGTGATTCTAGAGACACGGTTTTTTTTCTGTTCCAAAATCGCATAGTATCTGGGCTCCACCGTGGTGAAGGAGTTACGGGGTACCGAGTCGACGAAGAAATCGATACAGAAGCTGAAGAAATCGTGTCGCGAGCCCAGGGTCATCCCTGACATCACCCTGGCGATCTCTTATCGTGGTGTTCGCTTTCTCAACACAGTGACCAATGTAAGACATTGTTACTGGACGCAACATTTAATTATGCAGACACAAATTTTGGGACAACGTTAATCCTGATTAATATTATGTGACTTCAGTTTAATTATAATTTCGTGGTCGTTAAAATATTGTTCGTATTAATATTTTTGTTGATACGTTAACAAGTATTTCGGTTTATCATTTATCGCGTTTTATCGTGAAATTAAAATTGTTGGGGAAGGTATAATATAGGTAGGCACAAATAAGGAAGGCAGTCGCTCGGATTTATCGAATTTGTGTCACGTTGGAAGGGATTAACGTTGAACCATAATACGATTATATGCCTACGTACATTTGTATTTGGAATGTGATGGGAATCGATAGGAGCCGATTTGCGAGCACGAAATTCGCAACATTCACTGCGCCTGCCAGGACGCCGACGATCTCACGCATTTCGCTTATATCACCAAGGACCACACCAGCCGTACGCATTTCTGCCACGTGTTTTGCGTGCCAACAATGGTAAGTCAATTTTTTTTTTCCCATTTCTAAATATCATACTCTCAAATCACCACACATGAGAATCTACCAACACGAAAATCAATACGTAGAGTATTTTTAACAGTTTACACTGTTACATAAACTATCTTGTGAAAATTGTGAAATTTATTATTATGCGCCTAACAATTGAAAGTCGCAAGTTTTGTCTATCAGGATAAACACTACTGATTTGTTAATACTATAAACAATTTAACACAATCCATAACGAACCCATAACCAACCACTATTATTGTCAACTCCCAACTTTCCTTCACCTGCAACTAATCCATCAACCAAGAGACCTTTACCAAGATCAAGCAAACCAAATCCTCCAAAGTATTAATTCCTTCACAAAAGTACTCATCAGTCTTTTTCAACTTCTGTCAAACCTGCAACCAACTCTGCCATCTCCAAACTCCAACTTCTCTTCACCTTCAACTAACCTACCAAGCAAACCAAATCCTCCAAAGCATCATCCGATTCCACATTCACCAAACCTCGATCGACCTTCGCCACCAGTCTACGAAGCGAGGAATGCCTGTTCCAGGACCAAGCAACGGAGGTGATCCTAACCCTGGGCCAGGCGTTCGAGGTGGCCTACCAAATGGCGCTGCGTGACAAGCTCGGCGGGCACACGGTACGATCGCAATCGGCCAATCAGCTGACCACCTTCTCGAAGCCGCCGGCGCCCGTAAAGATGGCCGTCTCGCCCGAATCCGTGGCCGACGCAACTCGCGAGTCGCACGACCAGCCACCGATTTCGGTTCCCGTCGTGAACTCGACCAACCCGAAGCCAAAGCCGCGCTCCAAATCGTCCGTTCCCAATCCCGTGTCGCAGTTCACGGTGACCAATCAGACGCACGACACGAACTCCAACTCCAGTTCCCTGTCCAGCGGAACCGTGAACTGCAGCTCGAATTCGAACCCTGCTACCAGCCCGAGCACCAACTCGGTGAGCAGCTCGAACTCCAACACCAGCACGAATCAGACCGCGAAGCCGTTGGTAACGCACGGTAGGTCGCATTCGGTGAACGACATTAAGGTGAACGGGAACCAGCTGAAGTTGGCGCCTGTACCCGTGGACGACATCGGGATCGGAGTGAAGGACATGAAGCCAGGTTCCAGGGCACCCATCGCTCTGTCCGAGGAACTGTAGAGGCACAGGGATCCCTCGTGCATTCGGATACTCGTTGTCGTTTGCTGGGGACGATAGAAATTCGATGGGAACGCAATACTGCTTGCGTTTGGTCGTCAACGACCTTGCGAGTAGAGGATGCGGATCGAAAAAAGTCGAAGTGTTACGGTTGTCGCGAGGAAGTTGTCAGGATGGATTTTGTGCAGGATTTGGGAAACGTTTTTTTTTTTTTGGAATTTTGACGCAACCCCTCGAAGAAGTTCAAATTCCAAATACTTCGAACGCTTTCCCATCGTACCGCAGATTCACCCTCGCGACTTAACACACCGTTCGGATCTTTTATAAATATCGCGAAGTCTAGTCGAGACTTCGATACCCGACCTGGAAGTCGGGTCTGGCTTGAATTGTAACCTTTTTGAACATTATTGTACGAGGCCCGCGCGAAGTACGGCTTATCCGACCGTTTCCGCCGGTGTCTTTTTATCTCCTGACCTTTTGTAGCAGCGTTGTACACACGCGTGGTGGCGTGCATCGACAATTTGTGCGACCGTTTCGATCGTAGCGGATCGCGGACGAGTCCAGACGACGGATCAGGTAAGTGGGACACATGATCGTCGTACCTTGTTTACCGAATTCTTGGACGAATGAGACTCTTGATCGAGCATGAAACACGACGACACTGTGATTTTCTACGTCGAGGGCATTAAAGGACCGACAAGGCCCGTTTTGAGGGCGAAACTGTGTGCGTGCTCACCTTTTACATACTCTATTCACAGTCCGTGCAACGAGAAAGGGTAGAAAGATGAAAGAAATTGTTTAATGGCAACGGAATTCGAAAGGTTCTCGTTGAACGGACCGTTGCTATCGCGAACAGTATTATTCGACAAAAGAACGAAGCTCTTCGTCACGAAGTAGATGTTTTGTAGTTGTACCGACCGGATGTCTGGTCAAGTAAACGGAAGAGCGTGACTGAACGTTACATCGACGTCTCGCCTAAGACAATTTTGAAAGAAGTCAATGAAAAAGCAAACGAAAAAACAAAAAGGAAACCAATGACACCGCATGATTTTTTAAACAAATTTAAGACTCCCTGTTGCACAGGAAACATTTCAATGCATTTAGACAGACCATATACACATTTACATACAGACATTCCCGTGACGAAAGAACGTGGAGGCGAGCCGAAGTATTCGCGAATGCTCAATTTTGATCGCGTGCAATCGATTTAAAAAGAAGAAGAAAAAGATGAAACTGACTGATGAGACTTAGAGGCTGAATTGTTTTCTCTTTGAATTGTGGCCGTCTGATCGCCACCCAATTCTTCCATGGGTTCGCCACCCTCGTTCGAGTCGCCACCGTTTTTTCGACCTTCTCACCATCCAAGACTGACAGCCCTCATCCCGTTTTGTATTTTTCACGCGTTTCAGCGATTACGCATAGATCATGTACACGCACGTGCACACACGCAAATACACATAGTCGCGTGTATTAATATTGTAAACAGGAAATATGAAGCGAACACAGAGCGAGAGGAGAAAAATGGAGGAACAAAGGAGACAGCTCCGTGCATATGCAATTAGCGTGCATTTATCGACGAGCCTCACGATTAGGAAACGAATACTATACCATACGGTACCAAATATCCACCTACTCTGTATTTAAATACTCCACGGAGTCCTTGAGCAGGCTCTGCTGTCGACGTAAGTCCATTTCCAGGTTGATATCGTGTGAGAAACAAGTTTAAAAGGAAAACAAAAACGAGAAAAGAAATGATTTTCGGTTCAATTACGAACTGGCTTGACCCAAAGTGTGTCGTAGCGTAGTACTGATTGTATTATCGAACGAACAACGCGTAGCATCTTCTGTGTAGTCCTAGTTCTACGCAGGGGAGCAGGCCTAACGACCTCGTACGTAGTGTTGTCGAGTCGTAACGAGTAACTCGGGAACGTGTGATTAATTAACGAGCGTCTCCAGGTAAACGGGAAACGTAGAGACTAGCACGAACTCTTGAAGAATTTAGGGCACCATTAGAGCCAAATGGTGACCGGTTGTACACAACAATTGTAGATTGATCCGTAGCGAAACCAAAGATTGCACGTATGTATATAGGCACGCGCGATATTAATCGGGCGGGAACGCGACGATATTAGTCTCGATATTAAACTGGAGAACGGAGACACGAGTGGAGTTCACTTGATCTGGTGATAAAAGCAAAGGAACGAGATATTATAGGGAGACAGACGAATGGAACACGAGAAACTGCCAAATAACACACCACCATTACCACGTGGCTATACGCACACTTTGTATTTATTACGTTTACAATAGTAGATAACTTTATTCATATATATATATACGTACAGAATTAAGCGCTAAGGTGTTGTGGATAGAGGTGATCGAGGTCCATGGACGGCGTGATACAGTCATTTCACTGTGGAGTATAATCAGTCACGTATAGGTGTACCGAGCAAAAATGAGGTTTTCAATGGGTATGAATTAACAGATATGAAAAAGTAAACGGTGGACACTCTAATCGTTTTCTTAATTTATTTTCGTGAACTTCATCAGTTAAAGCCTTTCAAGTTTTACTCGATAGTTGTTCGATAGACATTGATCTGTCGCTAATTTTTCTTGACTCTTTTCAAGAATTTCGATTTTGCTCGGTACAACTGTACCCTATATGCAAATTTCGGGTACGGTAGCTTTCGTGACACAACGAGTTCTACGTTAAAGAATCAAGTACTGGTTTCGAAGCAGTGAACGTTACTGTATTTTGTAAATTGTGGCACAGCTATCTATCGTAGAATCGTAGTAATTCGAAGTAGAGAGCATGCTTTCTCGATGTGTGCGTCGTTGAATTCGAGAAGGTCGGTTTAGAATCGATCAGAGGGGTTATTCGTGTTGGCTTTGGTTGTTCGTGGTAGCATTCGATCCCCGAACAACGCGTTGTTCGGCTAAAACGGAGAGCCGAGTCGAATGAAAAGTTTGGTCGATTTGGTTACGGGAGTGGAAAAATGCGCGTGCGATACGTTGAAGGGGAAAGAAGTACGTGTTTCGATATGGCACTATTAATTTGATAGCGAGGATATCAACGAAGGTGTATATTGTAGCGTCGCCATCGATCGTGATGAATCGCTAGTCGACGAAAACGTAGTACTACGTTAGACGAGTGCAATATTTGTACACGAAAATTTAACGCTACGTAGTTGATTAGTTGCATAACAATCGTATAGATCGGTAGAGTTTGTCCTTTTCGACCAAGTTTCGACGTTTAATGGGTAGAACGTATTACTACGTGTTTCGAACATTTTGAGACGAATTATCTTTGGCCGAGAAATGTCCTTTCGTAGATTTGTACTTTCGTAAGTTTTCTCTTGCTTCTTTCGATAAAAATTGTATGAAGTGATTCGTGTAAAGTAATATATGAACGATTATTTGTTAACGGATATCATTTTTTGAACGGGGAGATTTGAGAAATTTTACACAGTATTTCTTCTTTTTAGATAGCGTTGTATACCACACTTTTTTATCCGTATTACATAGAATTTTTCTATATCTTTAAGTTCGAATTTTGAAGCAATCTCGCAGTATACGCTCAAATGTTCGATATCGTATTTGCCAACGAAAAGTGCTTTAAACGCTACTTTACTACGCATTTATTAGATCTTAAGAGCAATTACCAATCCCGTAGTACCGAAAAGGTATAGCGGAGCGAGGAAAAACATTCCGCTGTATCTGTTACTTTAAACGAATCACTTGGAGTAACATATTTCTCAAACATTTGCCAAAACTCTTCATCGCTTGAGTACACGACTCGAAACAACAACAACAATAATAATAATAACAACAACAACAACAACAACATCAACAACCATATATTTCGTCCATCAACGAACAATACAGTTGCAGCCGATACAATCTTTCAAGTGCCAACAATGGAGCCCCGTTTGTATACTGAAAAACGAAAACACGCTCGATTCGATTTTCGGATTAGAGGTTAGCTCGCCGCAATGGCGTCCAGCCCATGTGAAACAACATGGTGGACGCGCATGCGCGTTCGATCCAGTGTACATACATACATCGAACACATTTGGTAGCTATTTTCTTTTTGCTATACTGTACATTGACCTATTCAGAACTGCCGTGTTCAAAAGCGTGTATGCGAACACGAACGCAATAGCTGATCGCACGAGACGTGTAATTTATTTCCTTGTCGCGCAAAATGACCGACCGGAAATCTCCTACGAAAGAGGCATCTATACGATAGCGTTAACCGATAGATTAACTTTTAAGTATTTATATGATAAACAAATAAAACGTGCAGCAATCGAACGTGCAAACTTTACGGTTGCCAACACTGTACGATTGCACGTTAATCCGAGTGGTATCGAAACGAGCCTCTCGCAGGACTCGGGCATGCCAATCGCGCGAAGAAACTCATTCACGGACCAAGAGAGGATAGGACGAGAGAAAAGTGGAGGAACAAAAAAAAACAGAGTGAAAGATTAACAGAGGAGAGGAGGAGAGGACGGGTGCAGTAGTTCGCAAACTAGTATTCCGGGAAAATGTTAGGCGCAGCCGTCGAGAGAGAAATTTTGTAGCTCGACCTTAGTTTCTCCCTCGTGAATGACGGGGATTCGTCGTGTTATTAGATCGAGTACAGGTTTCAGGTGTACGTGTACATAGGTGTATCGGTAAGAATAGAGCGTGCTGCAGCGATCACCGTGAATCAGTTCAGTGCAACGATACCAAAGAAACAGTCGAAGCAACTTCCTAATTGTACATTAGACGGCTATGTGTGATTAAAGTGACATACTGATTATTCATGTGGGTTTTTGTCTGCTTGTTCAACTCTGCGAACCATCTATGCCACCTGGGATCCTAAGGGTTTCCGGGGCTTGGGTTGGGTTGGGTTGAATTGGGTTTTTCTTGCAGCTTGTACTGTTCGAAGTTTTTGGGTTGTAGACAATGTAGAGTCATGGAGATTTTATTAGATGTATCTATTCATTGCCAAAGAATATTAAAAGCTGGGATTCGAGGACATTTGATAATTCGTGAATTATCTTGTGTCGCTTTGAGAAATCCCAGAATGATTCACAGTAAAGGTGGTTAACAATATTTTCTACACGGGAACACGATAACGGTGGTTTTATATTTTCATTATCAATGTTAAGAGCACGTGTACATATAGATTACCCTAGTCAGTTAGGCAGCAACTTTCAGGTCACAGAACGTAAGCACAGATAGCATAATCTTGTATACTTGTTAACGTTTTGTAAATACACTCTGAGTTTCGTCGATACATGTTACTCATAGCTATCAGTATAATTCAATCATATTCGCGGTACGAATTTATCGGAGGGGATGAGGTCTTCGTATTTTGAAAAACGACTTTGAGTACAGAAGATACTATACATACTTCTACTACCTGTATTTTTAGTGAAAAAAAAAGAAATTAAAATAATTCCATGAAAGTTTTGTAGCTAATACCTGAAAACTTCGAACAGTATACAAAACGGAGCATCAGAAACAGTTCACTTTAATATTTCTTGTCGAACTGATGCTCCGAAATACATATTAGTGGACGGACCAAATTACACGTTTTGTCTTTCTATAGATCTTACTCCATTTTTTTAAACGGATAAAAGAATCGATCGAGAAAAAAAGATTGTTTGATCGAGGAGTATATTCTTCGTCTGCTTTACACTACTACAACATTAAAGAGGAACCGATTGCTTAGATTTTTGAAATGCAATTTTTATTCGCTATATAATTCTCTTTTTCGCTTTATAAATAAATAAAAACTTCCAATACCATAGGTATAGACGAACATTTTTCGTCAGGTCGTAAATATCTTTATCCTGCTCGCTTGTCGCGCGTTTATTATGCTTTCAATTACGTTTCCCGAGGGAAGTGTTCGCATTTTTCGTTCCAGCGTACAGTTTCAAACGTGCACACGTACCGTGGAGCTTGCACGTGTGTCTCAGCAGATTGGAGCGGAATCGCGCTGATTACGCGCGCGAAAACGCGACGTCATTAACGCGGCGCTTATCTCAAATCGCATCAATTTACGAGGTGAATCCGCGCGATTCGCCTCGGCTTACAGGTTTCACGCGAGAAAAACGCGAGCCCCGAACCGTCTCGTTAGCATCCTCCTCCTCGTGTTAATTATGCGAACGCCACGGTGCTTCGGGACTTATAACATCCGGCGACATTATTTCGTTAGCCCGTGGACAGCGTAGAATGCATTGTTAATTGTCGATAATCGTTTACGCATAGGGGACGATTAGATTTTTCCGTAGTATTTATGAATCATTACATTGTAAATATCTGTAGGCTGATCAGCGGAACGGAATTTCAGTCGATCATGGCGAACTGTTATTTTATCCGTTTCTCTGTGTACTAAGGTGTAATTAGCAATAATACTTATTATCGTTATATTAAACACGATTTTAGATACGTGTAAAATAAAGCTCGTAATTATTTGAACCGCGAAAGTGTCACGCTGTACTCTGATTCCGTTGCAAAGGTGAGTACGTTAGCCAGGTTGCTATCAGCACAAATAACACTTTGTCAGAATAATTAACACACCCCGTTCGTCGAACAATTGATTTCGAACTATTCAATCGGCTATTCGTCGACTTTTGAGGTCGCTCGAGTAATTATGAGCCAGTACACTTTAATACACTTTCCTATGTTCATCGTCTTCCGTTGTATTTCACTCTGAATATAGAAATATCTTTCCTTCGGGACAAAAGAATATTGTGACTCGTAACTTCTCTTTGTATCTTTCGTGAAATCCACCGAATTTAACCGTAATACGTGGACACTTGAGGCGTAAATTACGATTAGGTTAAGTCGTGAACTGATTCCGGTGGGAGCGTTTTCTATCTCTCCCAGGGTCCTTGTATAGTTGCTCACACCGAAATAAAAGATTCGTGCGAATTTTCGTCTAACCATATTTCTCACCACGCACTGTAATTTAATATTTTCATCGCACGATTTAGAAACGTATGCAATCGTTCATAGGTTACATGCTCGCACGCTAAAGGCCGCGAATAAATTATGCAAGCGATCACTTTCGAACGTGATCATGCTCTCGCTGTCGCAACTTCGTGTCATCGAAGAAAGCGCGAAACGATCACCTTTCATCGAACTTTCGATTCGTAGACACTTATCTCTCGCTCATCGATTATCGTCAATATTTTCAACACTTTCGACACACTATTTTAATAGCTTATAAGTCTTCTAAGTCACCGTTGCATCGAAACTTCCGCATTCACGAAACGCGTAATCGTCTTGATTTGCATAGTAACGTTAAGCTTTATACAACTTTGATCCTCCAGTTCACGATTGGTGCTGCAATTTTTACAGATTGTCGATCAATGAACAATTTAACGGACCACTAATATCGTTATCGTTTTGCGTAATTGACTGTACATCGATCGTTACAGGTAGTGCATCCAAACAACGGTACATCTACCATTATCACCATAATCCATGGTCCATAAATTATCAATGACACAGCAAATGATACAATTTAATCGTTATTGAAAACAATCGTTTACCGATGAACGTCAAGGCACTTTCATTTTCTAAATAATAATTTCGAATACTCTAACCGGAGCACGTATTTGGGATAGCATTAAAAAAATGGAGGGATCGTGTCAGCCACGGAAACGTGGGTCAGCTTGTACATAGGAAACCAAAAACAGTTACCGCACTTGAAACGAGTAACGATACGTTCGAGCACCGAGATCGAATTTTTCGTCGCCGTTTTTCCGAGAGGCGCTTCGCGTGATCGTTGTTCTAGAGGCTTTTGATGGAATTATACTCGTAGGGTCCCCTATCCGTTTCCCAGAGGCTTTTCATCTTCCGGTCGTGTTCGAGAATGACTTCAACCTTCGCGAAGCCGAAACCGAGACGGGCATTTCGAACGATGTACATAACAGTCTTGAGTACCGTGAGCGTGTAAGATAGAGATGTAGTAGAGTTAGGCGTGTTGCCACAAGCATAAGCTGCAACGACGAGGGAAAGGCAGACGAAAGGTTGTTCGAACAGGGAACGATCGTTGATCGTTCGATCTTTAACCCTTTGACTGCTAACTGCTTTAAGTTGAAGCGCTTTGCGGACTGAATACTTTTTCGCACGATATGGATCATGTCGGCGGCGTATTAACGCATCATAATATAGCACACAATCCAATTACTATTACTTTGTCTACTGCAACCAGGTATGAGATTTCTGCGTGTGTTAGGCATATACGAGAGAAACAATTGCCGAACTGAGGGATTTCAACTGTTCAATCGCGCACTTCTTTAATCGTTCAATATTCATTACTAGTCACACTTGATTATACTCTTACTGAATACACACGAGACAACAGTAAACAGCCAAAGCCTTCGTCGAGCGCGCATTTGCATCCATAGTCTACATCGATGGTTTTCGCTGAACGCATATACGCGCTTATGGTAGTCAAAGGGTTAAACACTACTCTTGCCTCTTTTTTTGCGTCGATGTTTCTCTCCTAGTCGTTGCGATTTTCTTCTCACATCGCGATCGGACCTCCTCGAGGGATTCGATCGTCACTTTGCACATAGGGATGCATACGTTGATGTCGCGACGACCGCGATTGTCGTTTAAACGGAACGATAACGAGATAGCGTTTCGGGTGGGCGATGGATTTGAGTGTTGGAAAAATCGATCGGCAGGTTTGCGATACGTGAGGACGTGAAATAATTGAGATGAACGAAAGGAGGACACGATCGTGTGGATCGTGTTGCACGGCGGAATGTAGGTTTTAATCGTGAAATGACGCGGCCGTCGACGCGTCGATGATATAATATATGCACAAGGTGTTTATCGAGTACGAATTGTAGATATTGCGACGAGCGGACAAAAAAAAAACGAAATAATCTTCGAATTGCCACGCGGTGCAATGATTATGTTGAATCTAACATTTTCAAACATACGAGCTTATTTATGGTTCTTTCAATTTAAGGTTAGCGTTTAAAGTAAAGGAAGGATGAATTAATTGAACTGAATTGAGGTATACGTTTGATTCGATCAGCACGATACGTTCGAATTTATTAGATGTTACTTTCAAGCTATTCACGATGTACCTTTATTTCTGATATGCGATGCGTTTATGGTGAACGTTAGTTTCATTAGACGTTAAGAACAATTAACGATTAAGTATCGATACACGCGTGGCAGCGTCCCCTCCTATTACCTCACGAATCGATTGTAAAACGATTGTCCTCGCTACTTTGTATACCGTGCTGTACTTTTAATCTAGTTACCGATCACCGACCCAGCAACTTGTTTAATCGTCTCTTCTTCTTGATACTTCTTTCTGTGTATCTATTATATAATAGCATGATCGTTCAAGCGTCGCGTGATTCGATTTCGATTTTGTTGATCCACGCACAGGGTGTCCTGTAACAAACGCTGATACTGTGTTCAATGTTGAAAACCAAGGAAAGTGTCGAAATTAGAATAGAGTATGCATTAATTATCCTTACTTTTAGTTCATAATATTATATGTTAGTATAAAAGGTTGTTACATAATTCAGAAAAATTTCATTGATTTTAAAATGACCTTCAGTTCCTTATCATCATTATCATCATCATTATTATTATTCAAAT
Organism: Tetrapedia diversipes; assembly: GCA_033822845.1. NCBI lineage: Eukaryota > Metazoa > Arthropoda > Insecta > Hymenoptera > Apidae > Tetrapedia > Tetrapedia diversipes. The sequence goes on from JAOPTO010000921.1 coordinate 208,839, forward strand.
CGTATGCAGAGTTTTTGTTTTTATTTCCAATATCTGAAATGATACAGGTGTGCTTAACAAACGGGACACCCTGTATACGCGCATGTATACATCGACGACAGGCCACTTTCGAGCGTTCGATAGCAGCGGAGGAACCAGAATCCGTCGATATTCGAATTTTCGCACGGTTCAACTGAACCGGGGGCGGCCCTCGAAAACGAAAGGCAATTCGACTATGTATTCTGGTCCAGCTATTCGATGGATCCTTGTTCCCTTTTCCCTGCACGCGCGTTCCACGGCTGTCGATTTCGAAACAATGCAACCATCGAGCGACGCGAACGAATTATTTCGGAGACGTTACTGTCAATTTTTGCCCGCGTTATTCTCTGTGTTCTTCCCCCTCCTTCCCCCACCTTGTCCGTCGAAAAACGGAAAAATGTGGTAGAAACAAAAAAGTACGGACAAAGAAAAGAAGAAAAATGTGGGACAGCGCTTGATCGTCGTGCAATTCGAGAGGCGGCTCGTAGTGATAATAAAACAGACAAATGTATTCGCTGATGAATCGCGTGCCACGAGCTTGTCGGTCGTCGTTTATGCTTTCTTCTCGTTTTTTTTTCCAAATAACGATTCGCGAAGAGAGACAAAATTTTTGATAGAGAGAGAGAGAGAGAGAGAGACTATTTTGTTCGCTATTTTTTGTTTTTCATTTCTACGATCGGAGCAGGGGAATTAAAAAAGGCGACGACGGAGTGGATAATGCTCGTGGCACTCGAAGATCGTGCAAGAGAACGTACAAATTGAACAGAGAGAGAGAGAGAGAGAGAGAGAGAGAGAGAGAGAGAGAGAGAGTGAAGAGGGTAACGGTGAGTGAACAGTGTCTTTTGAAATCAAAAGAGTACGTGTACGAAGCTATTTGCCGAGAATGCCATAATATAAACGCGCTATTTTGTACCGAGCAGCCTGATTAGACGCAAAAACTTCCTACGTTCTTGGACACATTATATTTATTATTGTTCATGTTTATTAGAATGATATATATATGAGACAGAGATTATTCCCTGGATATCTATAACGCCTTGAAGGAATAAAACGGATAATTTACGGGAGAACGGTGTGTCGTTATTGAAATCCCTTATGGTTTATCGTTTTGCCTCAGGTTTCAGTTGTGTTTCTGTTGATGATAATTAGAATAAGAATTATGTTTTTGTTGCTATGAAAACTTGAAGACTGTGAAGTTTAGGTACTTAACTATTCAGCTAAACTGCAGTTAATTACGTTAATAAGAAATTGGTACAGGTTGACAAATATTTAAATTTAAATTTAAAACAAGTATTTTAATTTATGTACCAAAAGGAACATTAGAAATAAGTGATTAAATTTCTTGTTGAAAAGTACACGATTTAATGAATTCGAGAATAGATGTCACCAATGAATTATAATTTTTGAGAAAAAATTCATTGCAACATCCCGTTATAATTGTGGGTGCAATCGACCAGTTTCTTGAATATCAAACAGTGATAACAAGACCCGGTTATTTCTGACAATGAAACCATTGGTTTGCATAAAACGGACGATCGAAGGTACCATTTAAATACTTTTTAATTCGAGGAACTCGGCGAGCAGAGACAGAACCACCAGTCGGAGCAAAGTTTTGTTTTCAAACAATAATGGCTCCCGAGCAAACGTTTTCGCGTATTATTTCAACTCCTTGTGAAAGCATCGAGCTAAATCGTTTCTACGACTACCGATTGCTGATTCATGTCCACACATTTCGTTTCCGGGCTGATTCTGGTTAATGGTCCGCAGAATTACTTACTTTATGTTTATTGAGAATCATACTATGTCACATCAAAGTGACTTCTATCTATTTTTACGTTTTCTGCATTTAAAGAGTTAAAAACGTTAATCAAAAACATTTCGAATGATACTCAAATGCCTTAAAATATCTAAAGGCAGTGTCTTCTATAAATATTTTAATATTTAGTAACACCATTGATTCTATCAACTGTGACCTGTTTAAACCGAACACAATTCGTATAATCACCGCTTTGATTCGCTGAATAAATACGAAAATCTCCAATTTTTCGTACGAACAGCTCGTTGAACTCGAAGTCTCAGATATTTACGTCCTGTACCGTTTTATACTTTGTCCGTGATAAAAGATCGCTCGCACCGATATCGAATTAGCGTTGTTAGCCGCGGTCGAATCGATAACGCAGGCGCCCCCTTGCACTTCGCGCAATTTCTTCGGCGGATGTTCCGGTCGACGGTTGTACTGGCTGCCGCAAGGTAAGCATCCGGTCCGCTAAAGATGCTAATTAACCAAGTTTCAGTCTTAACAAAGTTTTTCGATTAGCCGGTAAATTGTTATACGATGCGGGCCGGCGGGCTCGTTATTATCTTCCCAAACAAGCCCCGGAATCGCACACGGTGAAACGCGGCAAAATAATGGAAAGCTCGCGGCAAGTTTCGTCGTTAAAATTGCTGGTCGAAGCACCCCGTCGGTTGTTACCCCGATGTTCTCCCCTGTATCTCGGAGAACTCGAAAACGAAAGAACGGGATGCAACGCCGAGACGACCAGAGTGCTTTCTTTGAGTTTGCGAATTATACAAATGCGGAGACACGTGGAAAATGTTTGCGGAAAAGACGATGTTTTGCTTGGAATTTACTTAACTAGCTCTACCGTTCGTAACAATACTTAATACTTAAGAATTAAGATAAGAATTAACTTTCAATTTTTGTACCTTACTATTAATACTTTATCTTATCTCACTCTATTTCTGTTTATTTTTATTTAATTTTTATTTCACTATTTTTCTGTATTTCTATCTTTGTTTTCGTGTGATTAATATTATAACACTTTCTAACGAAGGGTCTATCCAGTTAATTATAATAATAATCAGTAAAATTGAACGCGTTGACTTTGGCAGAATCCAAACGCATCGTCGGTTGCACATAGCGATCAGATATAGAGAATCTTTCCGACACGAAATCTAAACCGGGCGAACAGTTAATAGTTCGTTCTAATAGCCCGTTTCGGTAACATTTTGTTTCAACGCCTGTATTGTTAACCGTGCGTTGCCAACCGGCGGTTAGTAAATACTAGGGTTACTCTGAATAGTCACGGTAGTCCGCCACCATAACAGCGACTAAACATAAAGGAAACTTTCGAAACAGGAGGTTAACCCTCGACCACAATACCCTCCCGAACCCTTACCCCTCTACCGAGAAAGAAGAACGAATACCTACAGACAAACAAGAACACCCTCAACCCTGATCCGGTCACAGGCAGAAGCCGCCATTACGTGAAATCCTCGTCCGCCACTTTTCGAGCGGTCCCAAACAAAAGGGACCCAAAAGGTTGTATCTATTTTTCCCCGGTCCCTTTGACCTCTTTCAACGGAGAGTATCGGCGGCAGTGTACGCGTACACGTCCCCGATTCGACGGTCTCGCCACTTTTATCGTTCCGATCTGGCACGTCCGCTCGATTGTCGAAAGCAGACCGGAGCGTGGAACCCCTGACTGCGACGCGGAACAAAAGAAATAAACGAGGGCGCGGTGTGTGCGTGACGTTGTTATACACGCACGTGGATACAGGTGCGTGTAAACAATGACGCGACGCCCCCGACGTCCTGGGACGACGCGGCCGCGGCGAGGAAGACGGGAGGCGGGGTTGTAGGGAATCCCGAAAATCCTGGATTCGTGAAAGGGGACGACGAGAGGGCGACGACGTGCCCGGCAACGGAAAAATCGTCGACTTCTCGAGAAACAGAGAACATTCCGTTGCGCCAGGCCGTCGACAGACGTATTCTCCCGACAAATCGCGTCACCGCCTCCCCTACGCCCGTACCGTCGATTTATCGGCGCCCGTGCCCTTTTCCCGTAGGAACGATCCAATTTGTTCTCGAGCACGTCGTTGCGTCGACAGTCCATCAATCATATCGACGCTTTACATACGCTGGAAGAACGGTTTTTCCCCGTCATTTCTCTTTCTTCCAACTTTGTTGTTCGTAATGTCTCTATTTTGAGGGGTTTTATCGTCGTGACGGATATAGCCTTAACGAGCTGAAGAGTCGGTTAAAAAAGTTCTACCTCCAACGCTTCTATGGTGACCTTCTTGCCCTCGTCACCAGAAGGGATCAACTATCTTTCTTACGGTTCCTATGTATACAAGTTCCAAAGTTTCTCTTCCTATCCCTGTGTCTAAGGCGGGGGGCTGCTAGGTAAGCCTTACCGATGAGTCCATCTCATAGAACGATTCCAATCAGAAATCTTCAAGAATTCGGCAACCCCTTTTCGTTACACCGATCAACCCTCTCATGCAGGTCGCAGGCCGATTCGCGAAACCCGATACACTACACTCGCCAATTCGAAAACCAATTAAGCCGACGATCCACCGTGAGCACCAGGCGCACGGGGGACGACCAATCACCGGTAGGCCGCCATTACCCGTGATCGAAGACGCGGCCCGGCGAAGGGAAGTCGAAGAGCGAACGAGGCGACGAGCAGCAACGCGAATTAATTAACGCGCCGGCCGCGGTCGTTTCTCTCAATGGACCGTAAGGGTCATTACGAATGGGTTGTATATCAATCTGCGCGTGGCAAGGCGTAATATACGCGGCCGTACGGCGAAAACGAATGGCCGCCTCGGCGACGGCGCTAGCCCCGATACGTTATCCGGCCCGAGAGGAGGGCTAGGCGTTTCCGTTGGACCCAGGTCAACGCGAGGGGGATATATCCAGGAGGTCAGATAAATTTGGCCCGGATTACGCGGCCGTCACTTTCATATTCATTGAAATACTTCACCGGAACGACCGGCCGTATTTTTCTATCGGGGACCCCGCGGCCGGGACTTTCGCCCTTGCTGTCTCTTCCTCTTGCGCCCTCGCCTCTCCTCTCCTTTCGACGAATCCGGCCGCCCGATAAGCGATCCTGCGGACTGATAGGACCAGTGGACGCGGTAAGGATGGCGATCCGGTGGAACGAAGGAGGAAATAAGGGTGAAAGGAGGGATTCACGGGGCAGGGAAATGAGGAGTGGTCGATGCGAGGAAGCAAGGTTGCTTGCGCGAGGAAGAAAAATGACGGATAAAGGAGGTAATCTGAATAATTGGGGAGAATTATATGGAATGGACTGGGGAGATGGTAGTAGGTAAATAGTATTTTACCGAACAGTAGCAAAAAGAGCAAGAAATGGATCAGAGCTAGAAATAGAATACAAATTGAAGAAATAAAGAAAAATTGAATAGTAGAAAGTGTGACGCAGTGATAAAACAGCAGATTTTTGTATCATCGTCTACTTCATTATATGTCCTGGTAATTATTATTACACACGTGTATGGACTGCAGTCCCTGACGTGCTCTGTGCTTCAACGTAGCGAAGCGAAAGGTTGATCGTCGACCACCACGGGGATAGGCCCATTAAGTTGTCTTTATATGCCTAGAGCATCCTGCAATGATACGTGCCCTGTTTTCCTACGGTTGGGTCGAAGTATCCCTATAGAGATGTCTGTTTATCTCGCTATTAAACTGCCCGAGGAGCTACCGCATGATGGCTGCGACGATGTTTGTCCAGGACCGACCTCGGATGCCGCTGGCAATGCTCCTTAAATATCCATTACATTTTTTTTGCCTACAGGAAGTCGGACTGACTGCGTCTGACGCAGAGAAAATTGAAAAAAGAAAGAGATATTCTTTAGTAAATCTAGTATTCTGCTTGCTTGGATTTCGATGATCTTTACAAATATTTAACCCAAATAAAAATTGATCAATAAATATCAGAGATGCTGTCCAGCAAAATTTCCCGACGAAAATTATTCTGATGCTATAAGTAACATATTTGATTCAAGTATTCCTTAGCAAGTTTAAGTATTAAACGTCAACCGTCAGCTACCTGTTATTGAGTACTAAATAATATCGTATACAGGTATCAAATACAAAGTATCGAATATACGAAACAGCGATGAAACCGCACGCCCAACTGATTCTCAACCACCCAACGATTAAACGCCCATTAAGTATCATCTTCGCGAATTGTCCCCAGCTCGCGTGCAAATTGTACACCCCCCCTCGGTTGCGTGCATCCTCCTCGTACAGCACGGCCCCCGGGGGCCGATTCGTCGGAGCGTGACAAATGCTTGTACAAACTCGGGGCAAACGGTGCGTGGCCGGATCTGTTACGTGTCGCCACGATGAATCGGCGACTCCGCATTGTCGCGGGGCCACGTGGCCCGAAAAACGCTCGAATTGTGTTTTTCGTCGCTGACGAAGGGGCGCAAAGGTTCCTCGGAAGAAGGGGGAGGGTGGAGGGGGCGCGTTCGACGAGAAAATACCCCTGTAGGATCCACAGAGTGATGGTGGGGGAGGGGAGGTCGTTTTTAGGAGAGACACTCGATGACGAGGACAGGCGGGCTCAGGCCCGCACAGAAACGTCAGTCAGGCTTAGCCGGAGCAGGATCTAGATAGTTATCTCCGATATGGGACACCGTACGGGCCGATGCGTCCCCGTTGTTGTATACCGTTAACTAATTATTCCACGGACCCCTCGCTCCTTCGATCCGCGCGGGATCCGTCGAGCTGCCGCTGACTTTTAACCATCGCTCGAAACGAGGTCGACGAGCGTCGGTCGCGGAGAGGGATGAGATCCTCGTGTGGCACCACGGACGCGGCGGGACGCCTGATTTCCATAAACGAGACGCGGGGAGACGCTACCGTTTGATGATGTTGCAGAGTAATAGAATCTGGCCGAGTCGACGTTTCGGTACGGTTTCGGATAGGATGGATTTCGGGATCGCACGGTGGGGGTTAATTGCGTGGCCATGTTTGGGTTCTTTCCGAATTTTATCCGTTTCCGGAGGGTAGGATGTTATTAGCGTGGTCTAATTGCCAAGGGTAAGATCGTTAATCGATCCCTGAGGACTCGATAATGTTGTATGCAGCGACGATGTTAAATTCATCGCTGAATACTAGGCGCAGCGTACTGTTTATGCCAAACACGGGAATTTCAATTAGCTCAAGCTGGCAGGTATACATCGTGTGATTTCACGGTCAACGATCGGCAAATACCTAATTTCGCTATTAACATACTACAGACTTTTCAACGCCACAGGAATGTAACGTATTAAATTATTTCCATATACGCGGTTTCAATGTCAATCATCGACAAATGCCTAATTTCGCTACAGGTATAACGGGTGTTCCGTACTTTTTGATAGCACAGAATTATGTGTGCATTTTTAAAGCGCTCGTTCCTTTTCACACCCAAACGACTCATCGAATCGCCTAAACGGTACTTACCTGAAAAAAACGCACGGTTAAGCCGGCATATTTTAGCAAGACCTAACCGAGCCGTAATCAGCGTCGTTACATACCGGCCTCAATATTGACATTCGTCGTTGGTATTGATACGAGGGATGCCATTGAACGATGAACGGAATACCGTGCGCATAGAGGGCATAGCAGAGAAGGACAGACAGCGGAGGAGGTGGTGCACGAGTGACAGAGATATCCCACAGAGAGACGCGAACTGCTCGTTCCATGGAATCCGCCGATATTCGCCATATTGGCAGTATTCCTCTCCGCTTCGCTCCCGCTCCTCGCTTCGCCTCCCTTTGGCAACCCTGTGCTCCGTCTCTCGATCCGTACGGGCACACGAGAGCGCGGGGCTGCGGCTGACGCCGGGCATCGGGAGAGCTCCCGGGTATCTATCGGATAATTAGCCGGTGATTACGTGGCAGTCATTCGGGCGGATATCAGTGCCCTCGACCCTCGGCCTCGCCCTCGCCCAAGTCCTCGCCCTCGGGCAAGAGGGTACCCGCCATAGAGGCCTGCTTGCAACCTGCATTCCTCTCCTCTACCTCTCTCACCCTCTCTGTCTCTCTATTCCGTTCCTCGTCGACGTCTCTCTGTTCCTCGCTCCATCCCGTTCCGCCGTCTATCAGCCTATCCATCTATCCATCTGTCCGTCCATCCGTCTTCCTCAGCCTCCCTTTTTGCCCTCCCCTCGCCTAATTCTCTCTATTTCTCGCTCGCATCCTCCACTGTTCCTCCTTCGATCGCCTCGCACCCTCTTGCCTACGCTGTGGGTCTGTCTCTGTCGCTGTCACGGGACGCCTCTCTATCCAGAGAAGCTCACCCGTACTTCCTGCATCTCGTTACCGACGGCCAATGCACTGCTGGTTCGCATTATAGACCGCGCTGGATACCATAGTTTCGGGCGAGCCTGTGTAACGGCCGCGGCGCCGAGGTGTTCGTGGCGTGGATACCTGTGCACGTGCATAAGTTGGCCGGGATGGTGGAGGATCGCCCCGGGCGGTGACCAACGAGCAACGCCGTCAAACAATCTCATTATCATTCGATTCACGGGTAACAGAGAGGCCCGACGGTGACCGGCGACCAAAGGGGAAACCCTTGCACATCGGGAACCGTGCCCTCTTTATTGCCGCAGAATCATCGGCCTCGGTTGCCCGGGAAATTGATTGTAACCCGCGAATTGTTTTAGACGCGTGTCACACCTCGAGACCTTCCGCGTTAACTCTAAAAGCATCGAATAAAGTATGCCTAACAATGTACAGCCTCCGTTCCACCAATCATACCCTACGTCGCATCAATCGCCATCCCCAGTCAAACACCTCGCCGAGCGGGCGGCAAGAAAGCAGCAAAGGGTTGCGAGAAAAATCCTGACCTACTCCATCAGAAAAGCGTCGGGCGTCGGTTGAGCGCGTCGGATCGTCAGAACTTTCCGCCCTCCGATCTCCCTCGCGGCCCCTGCATCCCGGCAAAAAGAAGAACCAACCAAACGAGACCCGCCGGTTAAGAGCCTCCCCCTCTGCGCAGCGTACCCGAAGAAAGAGCGGAAGAAAGGAGAGAAGGTAATGCGACGCAATTAAACAATTTGGAGCGACGGCGCACGCGACGTATGTGCAAGAGACTTCAAAAGTGCCACCGCATGTGGGCACGAGATGTAATCAGGAAAGTTAATTGAAGGCCCCACCCCTGGTCCCGCGTTTGTTTCCGTCTCTGTTCCGTCGCGGCACGAGCGGCCCGCTCGAGTGCTCTCCCGTTGGGGCCGCGCGTGTACTTACGGCCGCGGACGCGATGCCGAAGCGATTGACTCATTCAACGGGAATAAAAACACAACAAACTTCTCCGGCGAGAAAGGACGACGATATCGAGCATTTGGGGAGGACGGAGAGATCGCAGAAGGGTGGTCGGGATAAAGCGGGCTGCAAGGTAACGAAGAGAGAAAGAGAGAGAGAGGTGACGTGTGACGTCACGAGCAGAAGGCATTCAGATTGAAGAGCGCTCGATGACTCTCGAGATTTGTATTGCCATTAATAACGAGGCGGGGGTGCACCGCCGCGCTCTCCCTCCTACGCTCGCGATCGCTCCACGGTGCAGGCGTTCACAATGTGTACAACTTGTACCCGATTGTGTACGTATGCGTGTTCGCTTGCTACGAGCAGCCACTCGCGTACGACACGGGCTGCATACACGCGCGTGTCGCAAGGCAGCGCGATGCTTCGGCGTGTGCACCTTTGAGCTGCCGGAAGCCGCCTCTGCGCTCGTAGGAGGACGCGCGAGCAGCGTCAATAAGCGAACATCGTGGCTTGGAAGAGACGTTCGAGGGGTTACTTGGGCGGGGGGATGGTGTATCGGTGGGATTTGGTAGAGGCTGAGTTTTGTTGGAGGGAAGAAGTGAAAATTATGGCTGTCCATGCTTAAGATTTGGTAAAGGGGAGGATGGGTGGTTGGACGTTCGAGAAAAGTTCGCAAATAGTTCGAAGTTTAGTTTAAAATAGGTTCTGCACACGTTCGCACATTTTTCAGAGGAGGGCGGATAGAACAGTTAGATAGGGATAGCGTGAAATCAAAATCTAATTCACCGATCGAACAAAAATTTGAATAAATGGCAGACGCAGAGCTTGATCCATCATTTCCTTTAAGCTTCGTTCTATACACATCACTGGAACACTACATGGCTGGTACTCCAAAGCGAACCCCAGCCTATATTCCGGCAAGGACTCGAACCATCCTGCCGACACTCGGCCGCAAATATAATTACTGCCGTTTAAGCCGCTTCTATTGTGCGTGGAACGCTTGACTTGGCGAACGGCGCGCACAATCACAGGACACACGGGAGCCAGAGGAGGAACGAGCTCGGTGGACGCCTCGTCGAAGGGGGTTCCTGGCCACTTCTGGTCACGTGCGTCGTTTCGTCGAGTTGAAATCGATGCCGTCAGGAACCCACGGCCGGTTCTCACGTCGTCCTTTCTTTCGACGGACCGTGGCCTCCATCGTGTAATGCCTCGATCTTTAATCTGCTTTTAACGCTTCGGGAGGGGCAGGGAATCGATCCCGGAGGGTGAAACGTTTTTCCTGATAACGATCGTGGAATGTGATTTTAATTAAGCGGTTCGGTGCATCAAGCGATTCGTTGCTTAAAGTTACTAGTGTTTGTAATGGAGAAAAATTTTGTGCCACGGGTGCTCTGTAAAGGTCATAGTGTCATAAGGGTGAAATTGTTTTCGCGTTAAGTAGAAGTCAATGGACGCGTGTATTGTTACGTGAAAATGTTTATCAGGGTAAATTCATGATATTTAAATTACTATGTCCATGATGGGAGCTAGGAACACAGGGTCGTAAAAAAAAAGAATGATTGATAATTTGTTTCTATTTTGTTCGTCTTTCTTCATAGATCTATTCCAAAGGTTAAACTAATCGCTGCAACCTCCACTTTCTTACTCGACCTAAAATTCTTCTTCCACGGAGACGTCATCCCGTCTCTAACTTTTCAACAATCGCTATACCGCAACGGCACCCCAGAAACAAACGGTTCCCGTATCGACCACGAGATTCCATTATGAAGTTCGAGCGCGGGTTAAGCGTTAAAAAGGAGGGCGCGGATTCGTTCTTAGGCGGGGAAAATTGTTTTCGTGGAAATTCGCAGCCGTCATTTCACACGTTCCCGAGTCGCAAGCGTCGCGCGTACTCCCAGCATTTCGACGCACGCTTGAACGTCCGTGCGTCATTTCGCAAGCCTGGATGCAGAGATGCAGAGTCACGCGGCGGAAAGAAATATGTCATCGTTCACGCGTGAAACTGCCAAACTGTCGTTAATTCGTCGATGACAGGCCGCGAAGTTGCGTTTAGGTAAACAGTTTTGTCGCTTAATGGATTATGCTTGTTAGTTCACCCCTTGTCTTACTGTTTAACAGCGACGATTATTATTATCATTTTATTTGTGAACGGGCAGAAAGGCCTTTTTATACATGATGATATAAACAGAAAAGAAAAGAAAAAGAAATACAAAAAAAGAAAAGAAGGTTTTATAACTTTTAACATTATTATTTTTTGGTTCAACATCCTTTCAAACGTGAAATATACAGATATTAAAATTGTAATTAACACCAAACACCATCCGTTTCAATGGAACACCAACAATAACCAACCACTTCGCGCGTTAAAACCCAACAACAACTTTACATTCTCGCATCTCTCCCGTATCGTCTTGGAGTCCAATCGAGTGTCAGCCAAAGGAGATTAGCCGCTGAAGGGAGGATCTACCGAGAAGAAGAGAAGTCTTGCTTGGTCCAGGGCTATTGTCGAGGTTGAGTCGATGGGGGTGAAGCCAGGCAAGAAGAATTCTGGCATCTGTTTCTGTTTCCCCGCTTTCTCATCCGCCTTATTGCCGTTCCTCTTTTCCTCCCGTCCTATCCACCCCTTCGTCCCTTTGTCCCTTTCGTTTTCGATACAAAGTTGAAAGTTTCTTTTCACGGCTCGATCATCGAGTATCGCGTCGAATCGCTTATTGTTTATTCACGGGGTACGTATTTACGCAGAGTTCGATTCGAAGACTCCTTGAACGAGCTACCCCTGTTATCAGAGGGAGAGAGAGAGAGAGCGAGTAGGCGGATGCAAATTAGTTCGCAGGGAGCTGCAATTCAATTAAGCTTCATCATTTAACCGGTATTCTCGCATTGTAATTTGACTCGCAGGTGGCGCGTGCGGTGCAACGAGTGAAGTTCCTCCGCTGTTTCTCGAGTAATTTGAGGGAAATTAATTACTGTGACACCCGCGCGTCGTCAGGCGTTCCTCGGCGACGCCACGCGTCACGCCGCCGGCTACCGAACCGAGCTGCTTTAAACAGGCAAGGATGCCTGCGGTTTGACGAGCTGCGAACCTCGCAACATTTCGACATAGATCGCGCAAGTTGTTGTTCGTACATCTACAGACGAGAAATTAAACTTCCTCCTCAAGAAGGGGAGACTGTAAATTAGGCTTAAAGGAGGAAGCGATCTTTAATTATTCTCTCAAATCCACCCTCAACACGACTTTTTTAATAGACCCAAAATTTCTACATTTCATAAAGAAACCCTGCCAAATTCTATTAAATCTACTCTTAAACTCAAACTCCACGACTTCGAAACTCCTTCGTCTCTCAACTATCGCTCAACACTTTTTCCACCCTTAAACGGTAACACATACAGTGTCGCACCACTCCCAAAAGACACTGTCGACTGTCACGATGCTTGAATATCGTCGAGCGTGCCCTGTCCTCGTCGGAATTGAAACAAAAAAAGGGGGAAACAAGAAGGGTGGAACAACAAAGTAACAGTCGGTCAGCGTTGGGTGAGCTTCCGGCGGAGGAGGTCGCGGAGCAAGGGGCCGGTTGTCCACGAGGACGGGTAGGTCGATTCGGCACGGACGTTCCGATCGAAAAGTCAGGGTGGTCGGTCAGGTGAACGATATCCGTGTATACAGTTATAGCAGGAGCCCTAGGAAACGAGCTTACTGGTGCATTCCGGGCTCAGCTCTCCGGCGAAGGCTCCTCCGCGCGCGTGCAGGAGCGCCCGCGCGTTCGTTCGTCTGACGCTTAATACCAGTTTCACGGCTTGATAAGCCGAAGCGTGTAATTTTGCAGCGGCTCCGGAGTCGGATAAGCACCAGGTTTTCTAGTTAAGTGGACCACAAAATTCGGGGAAGCCTATATAAGGCTTTTCGAGGTAGAAGGCGATCAGTCGAGCCGCAGAGCTCCCCGGCACACCATCCGCGCTCGAATTGTTTCCCGTTTCCTTCGGATCTCGACGGTGTTGTAGTATTCCTTTGTGGTTCGTCTTCGAGAATCCTCTCGTAACAGTCAGTTTTCGGCCAGACTCGAGTACTCGGGGAAAATCGTATGCAAGTATAGATGGCGCGAGAAGAAAGTTTGGTTGTGACGTTTGCACAAGTTCGAGGAGTAGTCGAGGTGTGATTTTTGTTGCCGTCGTGTCCGTTTCGGATTTCTCGTCGAAGGACAGGATTTGTTGGTGACCGTTGCGAGAAGTTGAACGATAGTTGCACTTCGTATTAGAATGCTAGGCTTTGATAGGTTCTTGGAGTTGTTTACTTATTTCGCATTTGGGGGTTGGATTTATTTTCTTCTCATATTTAAGCGTAATAAGTTTTGTTTTCGTTAAGCAATCGTATTAGTAGTATACGGTGATGGAATAAACATGAACAGTAACAGTGTTAGTTTCCGTTGAAAGAATTTGCATCGAATGAGAACTTCTATGCGTTTAATGTCATTTATGGAGCAACGATTCATTCGGTTGGGCCGCGCAAACAAAGTGCGAGGCCGGCTCGTTCGGCAAAGTATTTACCCGTTAAAAGACAAGCAAATTTAGTTGAGGCTTTTTTGCGTTTTGCCGTCCTCGGTGATTTGTCAGCGGACGATTTTCAGCACGCTGCATAGGGCAGGCCAAATATCCCTGTTTACGCACGCTCGACGCGATAATGCTTGTAAATAATGGTGGAAGTTTGTTGACTTCCCATTTGTCGATCGACGCTCGCCGCGCGAATAATTTTGACCGGCGCAACCTGTTCTCTCCCCCAATTTCGAAAAGTGAAATCCGGCCGGGGTTAAAATGTTTACGCGGCCGTGGGAATAATTAGGAATTGAAAAAATGTCGGTATTTTCAAACAGGAAGAACGGTCACGTGTAATCATTGAAAGATCAATAATTACCTGTTTGTAATTTTAGATTTATTCGCGTTAAAATGCTCTACTATTACTCGTGAACTTTTTCACGACGACAACAGCACACTCGTTACAATTAACAATAAATTCCATCATTACCGCTACTATACGCAATTTCAAACAATTTCCAAAGCTCTTCAACGAATCACCTTGAGACTTTCATCCGTAAGAACGCAGTCACCTCGCTGGCTATCAAAAACATGTTCCGCCTACCCCGTCGAGGGACTTAAACCTAGTCAGCAACGGAGCGAGTCTCCAGAAAAGAAGAAGACTCCCGAAAGAAGGCACGAAAGACGCACAGACCGAAGGCGGCTCCGCGTCGACGGCGGCAAAAGGGACGATGCATCGTGGTGGAGGAGTGGCAGCGAGAGGGACAGAGAAGCGGAGGGGGTGAGCAGACGGCGAGAGAGCAACCTCGCTCGGTGTACAACCCGTATTAAGAGCAAGAGGAAACGAGAGAGGAGCGCGAGGTGGAAGGAGAGATGCGAGTAAGGAGGTGTACAGCGCGGGAAGAAGGTTGTTCGCAGCCGAATCGAGGATGTAGACAGGAAGGATGTTCGTCGAGTGCCATCAACTTAACTTGTGCCATGGCATAGCGAGCACGAGCCCATCCTCTTCGCCCTGAAGAGAGCCAAGCCGGCATAATAAGCTTTGTGCGCCGACTGTCGACGTCGGGATCCCTCTCCAGGAGAGTTGAAGAGCCGCGCCGGAAGCGGCTGCATCGGCAGCGGCAGCGACAACGCCGTGGAGGAGCGGCGGCAACAGAAGCGGGCCTTTTGCGAGAGCCCCTGCTGCCCATACGCGAGAGCATCCGAAGAATCGAGCATCCTCTCCTCGTGAAACCAGTCCACCTCTCACGGCGAACGCCGTTCCGTACGAAAAATCTGGAAAGCTAATTATACACCGAGCTCTCTTCTGCTTCGTCGATCTTACGTTCCCTCGGCTACCGTCTCCTCTTCTCGCTCGTGGAGATCGCGGTAGGACCCTTTACCGGTCCGCTTTCTTCTTGACGTTCTTCTGAACGAGAAAATTATTGTTTCTCGTTTTGTTTTTGGAATGCTTGGGAGGTTGTTGGGTTGTTTATTTTATAGGAAAGCATGTCTTTTCGTTAACTCGTTCGCATGTTTGCGACGCAAGGATTTCCATTGAAACATGCGGGATAGTAGTAGTAGAACAAAATCATCTACATGGCCTGACAGTGTATATATTTGTGACAGACTGGAAAGCTAGATTTATAGGGTCATTCGCTAGATTTTAATATTGTCTGAATAAAAGTCTGCAGGTCATTTTGCAAGAAATTCAAGGAGGAAATCATGGGCTGCGGTTGGAGTTTGTTCTTTGCGTAATTTGTGTTCATCTCTACGATAAGTTTCGATTTTGTTTAATTCTTTAAGTATCTCCAAATTCCATTCAGAACGGTTCACGATGAAACAGTATATAGAAAAAGTACGTTTATCGTGTTTGCAGTGAGACGGTTCTGGTCTGGTGTTACGAATAAAACCATGTTCGTCGAGTTTGGCCGTGAATATGTGTCTACGGCACGTTAGGGCTGTAAGTGGGTTAAAGGTACTGGTTGTTTAGAGGGTAAAGTGCATAGTTTGCCCGCGCTTGGAAACAACCGAGAGTGGATCGCCTAACGAAGTGTGTTTGCCTTTAGACCACGCGAACGAAATATGGAAGGAGTAGTTGGGCCAAGGAAAACACAATCCGGCGAAATCATTAACTGTTCCCTTATTTTTTTTCTCTCTTTTATTCATTTTCGAATTTTTTCCTCTATAATGATTGCAGGTAATATTGTCGTGTATAAATCAAGAGGTTGTGCTTCATTTTCCATAGGGAAAGAAAACTTTTTACAGAGAATTATTCATTCTAAATTATATATCTCACTATCATTGGTACGTAAAGACTTAGCATAGTTCCACTGGAAGTCTGAAAGTTAGTTATTAGGAATATGAGAAGGACACACATAAAACTATAGGAACGCAACATTTCTTTTTCTTAAAAGAAACGAATATTTTAAAGTAGGAATTTATAATTAAGCACGGTATCTGACCGTTCAACGAATAGTTGTATCCGCTCACGCAATTTTTCTACTAAAAATTAAAACGCGATCCGTCATACAATTTTCCCATTCCCATTCCTCTTGCCTCCACCTTCGTTTTCCGTTACACAGAAAAAAAATCACATTCTCAACCGTCCATTCAATGCTCGTCGCTCGGCAACGAATAAAACTCTCCGACAGTCCGTTCGTCCCGAAAACATCGTCGTGTTCATCGTCGTATCAAGCTCCCAGCGACATTCGTGAGACAATGCAAGAAGGATCCAGGCGACGTTAGTGGGGAAAAAGCTAGCGGTGGCTGAAGGGGTTGAAAGGCAGCCAGAGATCGGGTAGACAGCGCGCGCGTTTCCGCGATCCGGGTTAACCAGGGAAGCAGCACGGCCGACCGCTAATCCGGCGTGCACCGATTAAGCCGCGTCCGTTGTCGGGTATCGCTGTCGGAGGTTTTTCACGGAGCCGTCCGATGCTCGGACACGATATCATTTTTTTTTCTCTTCCGTCCCCCTCCCGTTCCCCCCTGTACCCCCGTCCCTTTGACTCGATTCGACAAAGCAGTGGAAATCCCGCCTCGGGTCCGCGGTAGTTGGACGATGGAAGCCGGCTGGTGGGACAGAGACCGGTTCCCCGTGTAGCTCCGTGCAAAGAGGGAAAGGGAGGAGAGAGAGAAATAGAGAGAGAGAGAGAGAGAGAGAGAAATCGGTGAAAGAGACGGGTAAACAGGAAGAAAGAGGAAAGCTGGAGGGCAGAGGAAGCCCGGACAGAGACAGAGTTACGGGAGAGGGACTGAGAGAAGGGGGAGGCACTCGTTGATTTCCCGTTTTCATATTCAATATGATCTGCCCCGGCATTGTATTCATTGAAAACGAGTCAACCGCACGCAAGATCAGGAGCCGGGCGCCAGAAACGAGAGTGGATCATGGAAGCCTGGCCCCGTCGGTGATGATGGCAGCAGCAACGGCGGCGGCGGCGGTGGTGGTGGTGGTGGTGGTGGGTAGGTCGTTGCGGTGGTTGGATGGATGGTTAGTTGGTAGGTAGGTTGGCTGGTTGGCTGACTGGCTGGTTTCCTACTCCAACTAATGAAAGGAGACTCCGCGCTAGGGTCTGGAGGTTGGTTGCCCGTCTGCCCTGAGGTTTAAAGTCGATGTGTCCTCTTCACCCGTGAATCACGGGCCGGGAAGCGCGGCGTGCTCCGTGGGGGATGGGGGATACGCTGCTGGATCAGTTTGGGGCAGGGGGTATCTTTTAAGGCGAGCTCGAACGCGAACCAACGCGGTCGGCAGAGACCGTCCTGCAGCTGGATAGGTAACTTTCGCGAGTACACTGTTGCTTATTTTTGGCGGTGCCCGCTTTTCGGAGCTTCGCTTTCGTAAAGGGTGCTTTGATAAGCGGCGTGCTTAGATGGGGCGGCTGTGTGTACAGGCGGAAGCGCAGGTTTTGTGAGCATTTAGATGATGAAACAGGTATTGAATGGACGATTTTGTACAAGCCGGATTGAATGGATTACTTTTGAGCTCGCGTCTTTGAGACGGAGATCGGTGAGAGTTAAACGGGTGTAACTTTTAAGGATTAATTAGTGAACACGTGTAATGCATTCTAAGCAGAGATACGTTTTACTAAGGAAGTTGCGTGTAATACTGTACAGGTTACTAAATAGGGTAGGAGCAGCGTATAACATTACTTTAAAGTTTGCGGAGATAAGTTTGCATATCGTTTGCGATCGAACGAAAACGGTTGGATGTGTGGTAGGTGAATTTTTACGTTGGAGATTAACGGTTCCATCACCGGGTAATGTCGGAGAGCCAAGCTACGAATATAACGTGACCGCTCAAAGCGCAAGAGTCCGCCTCAGCAATATTCAAATTAACGATTCAGCTGCGTTTTCGTTCGTTCGAGTATATGGCCTACAAAAACGGATTCCTATTTAATCCCTAATGTATTAGATATCGTATATACTTTGCTGCAATGTGAAGGAAAAAAAGGGTTACCAACATTGAAATGGATTGCGAGCTTTGTCTTTGATACTGTGATGTAAAAATTTTAATAATCATCACTTTAAAAACTGTAATCTATTATAATGGAAATAAATAAACAATCATCTACCTTATATAAATTATATTCATTGAAACCCCCCAATGAAACAGACTCAATTCAAAACGAAGCCGGTCGGTGATTCCCAAATTATTGTCCAACATAAACAGTAGGTTAATAATAAATATTTAATTCATGTTGCCCCGAAATTATTCGTACTGATTAAATTAATATGAATGCGACGCGTGCATCCCTTTTCTTTTTATAACGACTAAATTACAACGTGTATAATAAAGGCGCGCAGTAACGACAAGAACAGATCCTCGCACAGAACACGTAACCCTATCCAGGTCTTATTAAAACTCGCTCCCTAAACGCAATAACAAAACCGTCTCCTTTCAAAGGAAGAGGTGGTCGTTGATTAAAGATCCTCCTCAGGAGCGAGACTTTTAATCACGATAAGCGCGACCTCACTACAGCGCCTCCCTCCCTTCTTCGTTCCTTAATGACGAAGGGCCATCCGGAGGAATCTCTTCATCGTCTAGATTCCTCACGGACGCGACCTCTTCTCCTCACGCTACGCATACATCAAGTCCGTGCCGCACAAGAGGCAGCGAAGAAGCGGGTAGTAACGCCATTGTGGCAGAAAAATGGGAGTCCCTAATAGAGACTACCCCGTGTACACGTACGATGGAGAAGGGGTAGAAAACAGCGAGTAGAAAAAGCATGCCATTGCGGAGACTTCGGCTGAGCGCGAAGAAAATCGACGAGGATGAAAAAAAGGACGGTGAGAAAGATAAAGAAAGAAAGAAAGAAAGAAAAAGAGAGAGAGAGAGCAGTTCAGCGTTACGCGTCGACGAAGCAAAAGGAGGCGAGAGCGCAGAGGGGGTGAGACGACGCGCAGAAGGGGTGGGTCGCTCGGAAGGAGAGATATCCGCGAGAGAAGTTAACAGCTACGATGTTCGAGTCCGCAGCTGGCGAGTATCGCGGGCGAGACGGATGACGCGGAGGATGCAGATCGGTTTGGGAGGGATGCGGATGGACGGACGGAGCTCGGCGAAGGGTCGCGAGCGAAAAGGGACGCGCAGCGCGGCTGGCGGTGCAACGACGCTCGCTGCAACCCTATAGGCGACTATACGCGCCGCGCCACTATTGGGGTGCAGCCAGAGTGGTGGCACGGGGCGGAGCGTTGCCGAGAGGAGGGTTGTCAGCCCCGGCCTCTCGCCGGCTGCTTTTTCGGAGGGTTGGATCAGCGCGACGCTCGATGCGCGCCGCGAAACCGAGCCTCGGACGTGGGACGACGGGAGGCTGCGCGTGTACAGCCGTGGATCGTGGATCGAGCTCGATTCGCGCGGCAGCTTCCTGTTCCCTTCGTTCCGCGGGATCGCGTTGCCGATTGGGGTTGCTGATTCGAGGGACAAAAGTTAATCGACTATCTGAACATCCATAAGACAGCTTAGAATGGCGGGCAGATATTATTTTTTAATCTTCCGCAATATTCGAAAGTACTCTCGAACCTTCTGTATAATTCTCAACTGATGTAAAAAAGCTATTAGCCCATAAAATAAAATTATTATTATTGTATTATCGCGTGGTCATTATTATCGTGGACCACAGAATTTCAGGTAATCGCGACAATTTAGAAATTTCTCCATTTTCAACCTTCGAGAATTTTCAACACGTCGAATTTCGATGTCACGCGATTTCACATGACCCTGAGAACCTACCAGATTTAGTTCGCAAGCAAAATCATCGATATTGCATAAACTTGCGAGAAATATCTCGCGATGACAACGCCTGATCGATTTAAACGGGCGTTAACGTTCATTGAAAATGCAAATTTACCGCGCCGCGGCGATCGACGGGAGATAATCGGCCAAAGGAATTTAATTACATCGAGCCTGGCGTCCGTCCCGTCGAAAGGGACTCGTCGCTTACTTTTTGGCCGGCATGTACGAGCGCCGCAGGTTTATACATAGGTGGCGAGCCACGCACACGTTAATGAGAAAACGGGGGCGCGCGTAATTTACTGGCGCGGAGGAGAACAGCCGTGGAGGGAGGACAGAGGAAAGACGTGTAATAGGCATATTACTCTCAATATAGCCCGGGGGTGGCCTGGCGTGGGTTAATTCGATGTTTAAGTGCGTGTAGCGACATTATAACCCATCGTAATTATTATTATTCCACGCCGCGAGTGCGGCCATTTTCGACACTCGACGGCCCTGCGATTCGAAACGAACGGGGTTGAAAGTGCCACGGCTCGATCGTGTTTTTGATTTTCATAGTGCGTTATTAAAAAGGGGAACGCGGTAATTTTGTGTGCAAGAGGAGAGAGGATTAATTGCGTTTTTATTATTCGTTACTTTATCCATCGTATTCCTCTGGCGATGAATCGTTGGTTGCGTATTCCGTTTGTACGAGCGACTTTAACAAGCGTGTTTCCCGTGAATGTTTGAATGCCGATTATGTCATAGCTGTTTTACGGAACGTGAAAATTTGAATAAAGTTGTAATCGCAAAGGTTGCTGCCCGACAGCGTTAAACTACTGAAAACTGTTGAAATAGTTTTCGAAGTTAAAGAATTAAAGAACGTTAAAGAGCTTATTCGTTATGAAGTTCTGAAACGAATTAAGGACTAAAACTGTGGTGTAATTGTCGAATTAACTAAACTTCAAGGAATCTTTCTGGGCAGATTCGAAAGTGAAAGTCTTCGTACAGCTATAACTACTCCATTCAATCATCTTAATAGTTTTAAGTCTACTTTGCTGCAAAACAGAATTGTTTCAAGCTGTTTCTGTAGCCAGTTCAATAAAATAATG
The DNA here is from genome assembly GCA_033822845.1 of Tetrapedia diversipes. NCBI lineage: Eukaryota > Metazoa > Arthropoda > Insecta > Hymenoptera > Apidae > Tetrapedia > Tetrapedia diversipes. Next base: position 229,740 of record JAOPTO010000921.1, read on the forward strand.
TTGAATCCGCTCCTCGATCCCCAATCTTGAAGCGTTTTCACGGTTCCTACGGTTAAATCGGGTCTCGATTTTAAACGGGATGATTCGCAGTCCGGTCGACACGTGCGACTCTAGCCAGCTAGAAAAAATTCGATTCGACGCAAGAACGTTTTTTTGGATTAGCCGATACCAGGCGATCCAAGCGGAAAGTCGTAATTTTAAACATCTGACATCGCCACGCGTGTCAAATCACAATGACGCCTTTCCAGACGACTGCGTGAATTCGCGTGCCGAACGTGGCCGTGTAAATGACATCGGCTCGTTCGAAATGGCTGGTTAACAGGCAGAACGTTGCGAGAAAAAATAACAATAAAAGAATTTGTCAATTGATTAACCCTTTTGGACTTAAAAGCCAAAGGCTGTCAGTGGTTAAAGGTTCTGTTTTTCAAAACTCCCGAGCGCAAAGGGAAATTGGAAATTTACTGGAAATTAACAGTAAATGGCAAAAATAAAGCTTTCAGTAAGCGAAATAAATATTGCTGGCAATTTAGGCAAATGCAACAGCGTAGCTACGTAACACAAATGTAAAATATTGCTGAAACACAAGTTTCGCATATTTTGATCACAAAACCAATTTCATAACGATTCAGCGACTACTCTTCTACAGTGAATCAGTTCACTGTAACCTTCCCGACATTGTTTTCTTGAAACCCCTCAAATCTCTCCACATCCCGAACCGTGCACGTTACACGCGTCCATTACAACCGGCATCTTCATCTTCACGAATCAGCCTGCGCATCAATATCCTAAGTACGCGGTTCCATTATCGCGCTTCCGCCGCGAAACAGCCCCATTCAGTTCATCCCCGAGCCTTCTGTCGCGATCTCGCGTTGCGCGTTTCTTCCACGGCCTCGCTCAGCTCGAAGACAAAGCCAAGAGGGGGGCTAGGAACCTGTGTTTGGGAAACGAGAAGTCCAAACAGACTCATCTCGGCGCGTCTAGGCGGATGGTTACGAGCGCGTATACCACGTGCACGCATGTAAATGACAGGGGGGGGGGGTGCGAATCGCGGCAACCGAGGGGCAGGGAGATGGAAGAAAGAAGAACAGCAGGCCAGAGAGAGAAAGAGCGAGAAATAGAGCGATGGGGAGAAGAAAGAGAGCAAGACACAGCGTACGCAACACGGTTAAACAAAGAGGGTACGAGGACGGAACGAATGATAGACGGGGGGGAGAGGAGAGAAAAACAAAGAGCGAAACTGAGACAGAGAGGAAGGGACCGGGAGGGAGGAGGAGAGAAACGTTGGATCGGAGAGACGGAGACGCGTAGTAGGCAGTAGTCGCGTTACTTCCGGTCGAGCGGGCGCTGTGCCTGGCAGCTGCGGAGTTTGCAGGACGGGGGTTGTTGTTGTACATCCATGCGCCCCCTTTTGCGTATCCATCCAGCCACCCCCTATCCAACCTTCCGCCCCCGCCACCCCCCCTTCGATCTCTCGAGCTGCCTTCCACTCCCCCTACCGGACTGTTTCACTCCCACACGCACACACCCCCTGTGCCTCCCTCTTTTATCGTTCTCTATCGTCACGTTGATTCATTCTCTAATTCGATTAGTTTAAATGGCATTAAAACAATCCTGTTGCGAGAGCGCGTGTAACGCGAGGCGAGCCTCGCGAACACCGCCGCAGCTGTTCGTTTCTCTCGAACCGGGGCGCGAAGCCCCGCCGAGATTCCGGTTTCCCGGATTTTTGCTGCGGTTTAAGGGGCGCGACGGTGCTCGGTCGTTGCTCGATGGAATTTCACATTGGGACGTTTGGGAGATATACTTTGATTCCTTGATTTTTAAATATGGATTACTTCTGCTGTCGTTAAAACTGTGCGTTTCAACCCTCTCTAATAATCTCGTATCTGTACAAATTACATACGCGGCACGATCGACCTCATTCATGTCACCATTTATTATCTATAATTTCATACATCGAAATCCAGAAGGCAACTCAATTCCACCTAAACAGCCTTGATCTCAACACGTAAGCGCGAAGCACCCCGAAAAAAGGCAACGAAAAGAAACACAGCACACCCTCATCATCCCTTGCAATTACTCAAGCACGAGATCTCTCCGACTTCCACTTCTTGACCAAACAAGGAAGGAAAAAAAGGAGAAATAAAGAAGAAGAAGAAGAAGAAGAAAAAGGGAACGGTGCTGGTTCCGCTCGCAAGGAAAACGCACATATATCGTGGGCCGCGTCAAAGGCAATACGGGACGCCCTGGGTATCGCCGTGGCTGCCGGGTCAAAGGCCATTAGGCCCGTGAGTTATGAGACAAGTTCTAATACTCTAATAATCTGGCTGTTGATCGGTAGACGCGAGCGTGTGCGTGGAGAAGCGCTTAGAGCCGTGCTTAGGACGCGAGACTTTATTCTGGCCGATCAGCCGCACGCCTCCCTTCCCATTTCGTTTTGTCCGCCTCTCCCCGCCTCGATCATTCGCCCCTCTGCCCCGTGCAGCATCCTCTCTCACCCCTTCCGCCCTCGTGGATCCCTTCCCGGCACCGTGGCGAGCCAAGTCAGTGTGAAATTCGGCAGCCCTTATTAAAGCTTACACCCTTGCGATGCCGCTGCTCTCTCCAGCGCGCCACAGACACGCCAGCGTTTCTCAAATTCGAGGCAGTAGGCTGTTTCATTTTGATGATCAGGTCGGATCGAGGTCATGGATTTTATACGTTCGTCGTTTCTAGGTTTGGAGATGTTTTATTGGGTGTACTGTTTGCTAGTTTTGCAGTAGGCTTGTCGTTAATGAGGAAAGGTCTGGATTTTTATGGGACGATGAAAAGATTTCCGCTGTTTTCTCGCGAGGGTTCAAAGATTTAGGATTTGCATAATTACAGTTGTAAATAGGAATACATAGATGCTTTTTTGTTATTGTTTTTTGAGGATATTCCGGAATAAAATTTGTGAGATTGCTGCATTATAATTTTCTTTATTTCAACAATATTTTATATAGAACCAGGTGGCTGAAAATTATTAAGAGTTTTATTAACAACACCTTCGTAGAGAGAGAATTTTTTAATAATTCACTGTTGAAAAACAGAAATTGTTTTCTACTCTCGGAAGGTTAAAAAACTATGTGTTGTTAAACATGAAAAGTACACGTTCAACATTTTTCTCTGTTTCATAAATTTATACTCGTTTGAATAAAAGAAATTCCTCTGCCTCGGGATATTTGCTCACAAAACAATCCCGCGGTCTCTTCCAGCCATTTTTCCTCGGCGTTGACCGTGTGACCCAGGTGGAATTGCATGGCCGGTCCTGGGGAGTACGAAGGGCAAACAGGATAATTTAAATATAAGGATTTCTGCTGTTCCACCACGTTTATGCCGGCGCATACTGCCGGCGGTCCGAGAGGTCGGGCGATAAACGAGCCCAGCTATACGCGTCTAATTCCACTTGTGCCGTGGCTGCTCGTTGCCTCTGGCTCCGAAATGCTCGATCTAATTGGCTGAGATTACAGCCGAGGAAAACGGAAATTTTACGGCATATATAACGCGGTCCCTGTTACGTATCCGCTTCCGTTCTTGCTCTGATCGAACGAATACCATCGATTAATCTATACATACAAAAATGCATGTCCTGATTGATTCATCATCGCAGAGCCTAAACTACTGAAGCTAGAAACATGAAATTTGGACAATGAGTCCCAAGCACATAATATTATAGCAATTCATGATACTGTTTTATACACCAAAGTGTTTTCCCCCGTAAATGGATAAACAAATGAATAAATTCGCGTTACAAAGGGTTAAAAGATATATACGAATTATAACCGATCAGATTTCCGTTCCTATCGACGAATCTACCGTTATTCATCGTAACAACGCGAAACCCATTCAAAGTCCTCAAATTTTCACCCGATTTTCCAACGGGGACCACGTAAGAATGTTTGAGAGACCCTGTTCCACGGGGTCCAACACTTCCCCGCCGACGTAGTCGTTGGTTGCACGCTGACTCATCCTGTCCCACATCCGCGAGTTTCGCAAACCGTCGGGCGCACGCGAGCAGTAACTAAATTTTAAATTTTTACTTACTTCCAGGCTACTGCTCACCCTTGAGCCCCCGTCATTACCCGCTGCAATCAGCGGCTCGCTATCCGCGCGGACGCCCCTATCCTCGCCGCCATCCCTTTCGCAGCCGTCCTCTTTACAATCCGCCGGCGTCGCGCTGCCGGATTGCTCGTAACTGGATTAACTGCGGATATTTGATAAACGGCCGATGGTCTTCGATCAACGGGGGGGGGTGCAGGGCGGTGGAAAGACGTGGACCCGTTCGGATCTCTGTCTCGCGGACATCCGGCTGGACGAATTTTCGCTGAGGCGGTGGTTGGACGCTGGAAAACGGCGCTGGCGACACAATTGCGAACGTGTTTGTTGTTGGTTTTCGTTGGGTTTGGCTGTTCGGAGGCTTGGAAGAGATGCTCCCGTTTCGTGGCTCGATGAGAGATCCCTCCTCGGGTGGTTTGATTGCTCTACGTGTACGTGTTGAGAGGTGGGAAATTCGGGGATGTAGAGATTTTAGGTGTGAGAGGGTTGCCGAGAACTATCCTGTTGGATGGTTAGATTGAATTGCGAATATTTTCTAAGAATAATCGATAAAAAAAACTGTAAATTTGCAGAGGGAAACTATGAATTTCACAATTTCAACACCTCGTCGATATTTTGTACTTTTTCTCAGCAGCTAATAAGCGGAGTGAAAGGTTCGATAAAGTAACCATCACTGTTTTCAATTCTTAGTTGAATGAAGAATGAAGGAAAATTAAAGTAATAGTTCAAAAACGTGTGAAGAATTATAATATGGTGTAAGTTACTGCAGTGTAAAAAGATAAATAAATTTCAATATTCAAACGGTGATTCCGTGGATTCTCAGTGGTCCGTCAGACCTCGAAGCGACGATATTCAACAGTCGTGTAGCTGTTGGCAGAGGAGTACAGCGTTCTGTTCGGAAATAGTATCGCGGTGCGCGGAAAATGAGAGGCAGCAATTGCGCGTCATGCTTCACTTAACGCGACGCAATGGAATTTAATACCCTTTGTAGCGCATGAAGTAGCAAAACGAAATTAAATTCGAACAAAACGCATCGGGGAACGAAGTCAAGCGTCATGTTGCCGCGTTTGTGCGGAAATATACAACAAATGTAATGTGAGCGTCGCAGATGAATCGCGCGTATTTTCGCTGCGGCAACACGCGGTGCGCGAGAATAAATAAAAAAAGAAAAGCAGGAAAAAGCTGTGTCAAATGCAAAGTGTGTTTGAATATCAATCGCGTCGCCATGTAGACTTTGCCACGGTACGATGGACAATCGATGTCGGTAATGTGCGATCCTTGTGATACCGTGATTAATTATCACGTAGAAATTTCAACTCTGCTCATTTTTTCAACGCATCGATACACAACGATCGCTTTAATATTAAAATTTTATATTAATTCCTCAACGATTAATTCCAACCAAACTTTAAAGCATCAAAAATGTGTAACATCAAACGTTGCGATCATTCTCGGTGAAATCAAGTGATTTAACGTAGGAATTCTCAGACTCATAAATATTTTTATCCGTTTAACGATCACGAGAAAATATTGTTTTAACCAGAGCAATTTAAATAACTTTGACATTAATTAAGATTATCTTTTAAGATCCTTCGATCCTTGTATTACAGTTGTTCGTCATGAAACAATTATTGTATACCGTGATCATCTCACGAATAGGCGTCACGTTTTAATCTCCACATCGTTGACCGATAATCGTTTCGAAATACCTGTCTGTAAAAATCCATCGAGCGTCCGTGCACTTGGTGGGAACGAAAGAGAGGAGAAAAAAAGTGATTATCGCCGGATCGACGGTGCTCGAAGTTCGTTCGAGTTCCTGGAGCTCCTCGGAAATGCGTTTTTGCGGGGTGCACGAGCTCGAGGGGAGGCGTTGTCACCGAAAGTTTGTGCGGGGAGAGGGCGAGGACAGGACAGAGTGCGGAAAGAGCGAAATTGAAAAAGTCCTCGCCGGAGAAGGACGGAGAAGTCGCCAGGCAACTCTTGCGGGAGCGGGAAAAGTTTGTCCTTTTGTCTCGAGGACCAGACAAGTTTTTGCAATCGCAAGTTTTCTACGGCCGCCTCGCGAAACGAGACTACGACGACGACGACGACGTTTCCTGGGTCGTAGTGAAATACTGCGGTCCCGGAGTCAAGGTATTACGGCGTAATGCCTTGCGCCACGCCGTTTCTGAACGCGAATATTAAGAAGCTGCGAATGCTTCGCCGATCATTCCTGATTTATGTGGTTTCGACTAATTCCTTTTGGATTTATCGTGACTTGTCTGGCTTAGCGAAACGAGCTACGAATCAACTTTTGATTTCGAATCGATAAATATGAATTACGTTGCTGAATTTTTGTAATCTTAACAAGTGACATTCTAAATGGTATTGACGATAAATATTAATCTTTACAGTAACAGAGGGGTGGAATGTGGTTTAGATTTATTAAGCGACTATCTTGGAAATTCTTAGTAAAATAATTACTCGCTTGCGGAAAATGTTTTTGATTTGAACGAAATGCTTTGTATCAGCTTCATTGTTACAATTTTACATACGTTTCCAGAAGTTAAAAACTTACCTCACAGATTATCTAAAAAGTTGCACACCGAGAACTCGAGCATATTTCACGCACGAGGTCAGACGATTCTTCCCGCTAAGCCAGCAAACCTAATATTGATCAAAGCACTTACGCATCTAACTAAAACGATACACATCACGGTGTATCGTCCACAAATATCGCAAATCAAAATCTATAAACCACAAACATCCACCGAGTCGATGTCAAATATTGAACAACCTTATCAACATACGAATAATCATCGGCTTGCGTAATCGTCAGCGCGAAATAACCCGGTAACAGAGCCGGAGGAGCCGACGGAAGATTTTGTTGCTGGATAAACGGGGCCAGGGGTTTCGTTACAGTTGCAATTAACGTTTCAGGACGGCCTGGCCCGGCCGGTTTTTTTTTTCCTTCCCTCGTTAATCCGTCCCCCTTGGGTGGCCCGTTGAGCGTAAACAGGATTGCGGAATAACACGGTCAGAAATTTCTCAAGAATCCTATTTATTATCCCCCGCGGGGATGGCCGAACGGCAGAAGAACAATCGCGAGCTAATTCAGCCGCCTTAATTACCGGCATAAGAACAATAAGATTTAGCGCTCCTTTGTCCCGGCAAAAATGAGAGATTGCCCGGGCTCGGGTCAGCGGATGTCGAGCATCGCGTTCGCAGGTAAACGGCTCGCGGTTGCATCCTCGCGAGCACGGCCGCCATTGTTTCGGTCGGACCGAGCAAAAGGTTCTCGAATGGATGCACTTTTCGATTTTCGCGAGCGACGATGTTTCCGACAACTACTTAACAACGTTGTTAAAGTATCTGTTTCGAGGAGAAAGTATAGAATTTTTGGAAACTTTAGGTTTTGTAAGTGAAACATTTTGAGAATTTAGGGATAAGACTTTGTAATTTGCAGGAGTAAAAGATTTGAGGGTGAAAAGTGACCTCTAGTTTTAGCATACAATACTGGACAAAAGTTTAGGATGAAAGGACAATGTAAAACATTGTTGTATGGTATGCAAATATTGTTCATATACTTATTTTTATCGTTATTATTGTAGAACACTATTTATTGATTAGCATAGAATACGAATTTTATTTATCGTGCTATTTCTTATTAAATAATTAATTTGTTTTATTTGACCCTTTGGTCTTAAACTTTCGTCCGTTACTGAGAGTGTGTTCGTTAAGGTTTAAGTGAGAGGATATTTTGGAAAAATAAGAAGAGTGAGTAATTTGAAGTAAGGGTATCATTTTTTTATACCTTGTATTTGTGCGGTGCTGCAGTTTTGTTGAGTCCATGCATACGTGCAGCTTTGTTTGTTACTCTAACAGTAAGATTTAATTAAGTCTGAATGAAACATTACAAATTGTATAAGCAGGCAGTAAGTGTGTATATTTGTTCTGCGCTTTAATTATCCTAAAATGCCTCTGCGAGAATTACGTTTAACGTGTTGCAAGGTGCATCGAAAAATTACGGTTTAACAAATTTAATCCGATATGCTGCAGCAAATTACATTAACAAGAACCTAATTAATTGAGTACACAAAATGAAAGGAAAGTAAAATCGACTGCTCCACTATTTACGGTTTTGGGCCAAATTTACTGCCTCATACCTTAAAAATGACCATTCAATTACATCCCTCATTTAGTCATCGACACGCGAATTAACTGAAACAGCTTAACGTGCTCCATTAAAACGTTCCCGAATAATTAGCGGGTCGCTTCGGTACTCCGGTCGAAAGGTCGGCCGAGTTGATACGTCGAAAAGCTGTTGGAGCACGCACCGAGCGCGAAATCATGGTTGGAATAAAAGGATCTTCGATGACATGTGTGATCGGTCTTTTGTCGGAATCAAGCTCACCGCTAAATCCTTGACGTCTCGATAAGGCCAAGATTCGTTTCACCGGGGCTCGAGTTGGCAATTTTCCAGACTACTGCGATTGAACATGTCAGCAATGCAGAAAATGGAGGACAGCCTCCATTTGGTCTCAGGCAAGTGATGTTCGAGTGGCCTACAGCGAGGATCATAACTTAATTTTCGATCATTTTTTAAGTACGGTGCGTTACATCATCGCTCAATTACTTGTTTATGAAATTTAAGCCATGATAAAGAGACATAACGAACGCACATAGATTTATGTGTTGTGAACGAGTTTCGGTGACAATAAATTGTCATAAACTTAAATTGATAAAAATTGATACGACTATGATATTCTAAAGCATATGGAAAATTCTCTGAACTTAAGCTTGGCTAAAAGCTTAACTTTAAATGCTGAAAACTTAAATCAATGCTGAATTACACAGTAATCACATTGTACTTAATACATTAATCGTACAAACTTCCGTTATAAAACCATCTCCATGTTGAACCACCTTCGCAACTTGCATAAAATTATTTATAACCCTGCTCGATGAAGAATGTAACATTGTTACAACAATGCAGCGTTCCTGCACGTCCTCTACTCGTCGTAACGGCATAATATTATCTTGGTGCTCCTTACCGCAGAAAAATGAGCTCGTTCAGCACGCATTGTCGTTCCGTCAAAGGATCACCATCGAGGGAACAGTCGAAAATTGCGAGGTCGTTTTTAACGAACACAGGACCAAGATATAGAAAGAAGGTGGGGGTGGGGATGGGGGTAGAAGTGATCGAAACTTCCGGCCCGACTCATCAGCACGCGTCACCCCATATTACGGATAACTATTCTTTCCGCTCGTTGCGAGTCCCCATTGTGAAAGTTGCCCCTCGCGTAAGCGATACACTTTGGGGATCCCCAATTTTCTACCTCTCCTCCCTCCTCTACCCTCGCAACGGCAGCCCACCCCGCTGTGTGAGCTTCCCCTAGCGTATCTTTCTTCTCCTAGCGCCTGTTTCCTTGATTCTCGTTGCCCCCGTTTCTCGTCGAGGCAGGATACCTTCAATCTCTCCGCTCTTATCGCTGTGGAGGGTGCGTGGAGGGCGAAACAGGAGGAACGGATCGGAGGGCGAAGGAAACGTTGCGTAATGGTTGTAGAGTAGAACGCGAGGGAAGGTAAGGAGGAAGGAAACGCAGGAATTTATCGCTGGAGCTATCTTATCTTCTTTCGAAAGCGGATTTTGTGGTGTAATATTCGATCGTTCTTACGATTAGTGTAAACTCTGAGGGAAAACACAGCACTATGACATTTTATAGTTTCCTTAGTAGCGAAGATAAAGAAGAAGTATCGAATGTTAAATATGTGCGTCAAAACGTTCCACAAAAGGAGGAGTTGTAAGAGAATAAGAAAATAGAGTGTAAGGATAAAAAGCAGCGAATGTATTGTACGCGTGATATGTTTTACGCTGAACTGGATCAAAATGGGTAGCAGAAGGTAGCAAGTTCTGTGTAACCCTTTAACAAGAATAATTAAACAGGAAAAAAGAACGAAAACGGACAGGAAAGGGAGGTACAAAAGGAAAAGGAGGAAGCAGCTCGCGAGAGGAAGAAGGAGGTCGGGACGAAGCAAAAGGGGGTGAAACAAAGGGAAAAGGAGATAGGCCGAAGGAGACAGGGGGAGGCAGTGAAAGGGGCGAAAGAAAGAGGAGGGACGTAGGAAAGGTGGACGAAAGGGGCTGCTTCTCCTCGATCCTGGTTCCGGATTAAACTTTAATTGATTCAACTCCGTGGTCTGTAGCCAGCGAGGCGCATAGGAGAAGAGGGCACTCGCTTCCTTACCAGCGAGCCTGGCCAACGTGGAAGGCGCTCCTCTTTTTCCTTTCAATCTCCTGCTGCAGGATGCGCCTATTATTCTGTTCCGTGGTAGGCCGATAAGTCGAGACGGGATCGACTTGAACGACGGGAAGAAGAATATAATAATTGCCAGGCGGGGAAAAAGAAGCCGGGTCGTAGCTACCGCGGTCGCTTCTGATTGTTGTCTTCTCGTCTGCCACGACAACAACGGGTAATTATTTTTAACGACGCGAATTCGGCCGGAAGCACGCCATCGTCGACGTTCACGGTGGAGCCGATGGATCGGGTCGGCAATCATTGTTCGCGGTTGGAGATTTGTTGGTCGAGTTTGTTCGGATAGTTCGATTGCCTACACAAATGCTAGCATGTCTGGTAAGTTTAACAAAATTCCTTGAATAGAGCAAAACGTGAATAATCGCGCCGTTCTACGGTAATTACACAAATCGAACGATCGGTCGAGCAAGAAGAAATGCTTCAGAAATAACGAGCTCGAATGTATCACGATTAAAGATCGCATAAACAGAATATTTACACTCTTCAATCCTTTAACATAGATATTGTATGTACAATTACAAGTAGCAACCCTTACAAATTTCTAAACAAAGATCTCGAACAAATCGTCCTATTCAATCTTCCTATCGTTCGCTTTACGCATAAGGCACGCGCGAACGCAACAAAGTCTCGCAAGCTCCGCCCCAGGGACTTCCCACCCAAGAACACCGTCGTTTTAATCTTCCAGAAGCCGGGCGCTGCGAAGGGGCGAGAAATTCGCGGCGGCGAAGTAGCGGAACGAGGCCGAAAGAAGGGTAGCGGGGCAGGGAGCACGATACAGGGTCTAACCCTCGGTCCTTTATTTGCAAATAATTGAAAGGGCCGCGCGGAAAACAAAGGGTAGGCCAGTTCGTGGCTGCCCTCCTGTTTTTCGCCGCGCAGAGGGATGGTTGGGAGAGGGGTAGAGGAGGGGTGGTTGCGTGGCCTAGCCACGGAACGACGTTAGGAACGGTCACGAGAATCGTATTAGCCGTGGCCCACGAAATAAGCGAGAAGTAACGCAGAGCGGACCTCGGGGGTAACTTGATTCTTCCCTTCGCGTCCCTCCTCGACAATCTCCCGGTTTCCCTCTACCCCCTTGTGTTCTCTATCTCTCCTCCGTTCCCGGTGGCACGTATTCCTGGTACATCCCGGGGAGAGCAAAAGGGGACGGCAAAAAGGAAGAGCGGGCACGAAAGAGAGCGAAGGGGAGAGAGAAAGGAAACGAAGCGGCGGGGTTGGTCGACCCGAGCGGCGCGGCCGAGCAACGTCAACGTTGATTGGATTTCACAGCTAACAAGAAAATTATATTCGAGATTGGGTAGGTAATCGTGCGAGGAGGCATCTCTCTTCATACCTCGGCTCGCACACTTGCAAGCGAGCTCCTCTTTTTTTGTACTCGCCCTCCTCTTTTGCGGCTCGTCATCTCTTACGGCAGCTTCACCCCCCTTGTTGCCGGGAAAACGTGTTACAGAAATAACTCGTCAAGGCGATTACTGGTGAAGATTACGCGCGCTGTCTCTCTCTCTCTCTCTCTCTCGATATAGGATTCCAGAGGGTCGTGGTTGTGAAAGTACCAATTGCCAGCCCGGCCTCGCAAAAATATCCGCTGGCAAGACTACTCGTACGCCGCACGACGTTGCTTCGGCGCCCTCTTCACCCTTTCTGCGACCGATTTAACCCTTTCGACGGAGGTGTTCGATGATCACGCGGCAACTTTTCGCGACGCTCTTTTAACGGTTCGCTTGCGCCGTACCGCGGGGTGCGTCGCTTTTAAATGACTTTGAAGTAAATAAAGGAAACCGCAAGTGCGTTAGCGGAGAACGAAAAGAGAGAGGGAAAGAGAGAGAGAGAGAGAGAGAGGGAGAATGCTCGATGGTTTTATAACGCGGCGGACACGAGCAATTTCGAGTACCAAGGTGAAGCGTTTTATTCCCGGGTGAATGATTGTGAGAGCTTCTTGTTTCGGTGTGGCTTTGCGGATTAATCGCTGTTAAATCTGATCACCGTGATTTTATGCTTCGTTAGGAAAAATTGAAAGATCACCTATGCAGCTACAGAATTTTTAATACTCTACAATGAAAAAACCTCTAAGATAAATGAATACCGAAAATAAGACTGCTTTGCATACCGCCTATAATTCGTCAAACACGAAGGCACGACAATTACATGCGCGACGTTATAAAGGATTGATGTCCTGCAGGAAGATGCACGGAGTCCAACGAAGCCATCGGTATACAGGGGTCGTTTCAAATTGAAAAGAGGGAGATTATACGGGAATCGTAAAGCCACGCGACCGGAGACGCCTGGCAGGCGCGTCGAAGCACCGGGAACGTTAGCTCTTCCGTTCTTCGAAGGAATAACTAAGTTTTCGGTCGTCCTGGTGGACCTTGCAGCACCGATAGAGGCATCGCTGCACCGTGTCCGGGTCACAGACCATTAAGTCCCAGGTTTACCACAATAAGCACGCCATTCCGCCCTGCTCCGCGGGTTACCGCTATTATCCAGCCAATGAGCCACGGACACTGATTCACCGGATTTTTCCCGTTCCCGGATGCAGAAATTCGATGCACACTTAGCTGCGTCTACTGCATTCGCTGCATTCCCTCTTTTTTTGGGTGGGGGGCAGCCTATTCTGAAATCGCTCGAGTGTTCGTAATGACTGCGATAATCTGTTTGCTGAGTAGCGAGGGAAATCGAGTACCTGCAGTGGTTGAAAGGATATTTGATTTTTCAAGAATTGGTTCTCATCTCTTGAATGCATTGTGAATTTACAAACGAACCGGTTTCCCACAATTTCGTCGAATATTTTTATGCGTTTACAAAGCGAAATTCCAAAATCTCAAATTCGTATTATATTTATTACACAGCAAGTGTACTAATTTTTATGGAATTACTTTCCTCTGTTATTTAGTCTGTCATATGAATTGGTAGATGCACGTTTTAACCGTCAACGCGCTAAAACGAATTGTACTCGAAAGAATTGTTGTTTCCGGAACGAAACGTATCTTCACGCAAGTGATGCAAACGAAACATATCAGACGGGGATCGTTTTAGCGTCCTATTACTTTATCGCTTTGCGCGATGACATTGAAGGTTCGGGAATGATCGGCAACGCGGTCGCCATTGCCAGCATTGGAATAGTTCTTGTGCACGGGGAGGGAGGTTCGCGAAGGGGTGGTCGAAGTATATTACCAGCGTTACGCTGGTAGCGACCCCGCTGTCGCTATAATCTGTTTATAAAACAATTTGCGGGCCAAGTGATGCGTGAGATACAATATATCTACAAACATTGTTAGCATCGGCTCGATGAGAATTCGGGTGGCTGCGGGAAAGAGTGACCGAGAGAGACAGAAGCAGAGGGTGAGAGAGGGAGAGAAAGAGAGTTTTGGGTGGCGGAGGTGGTGGAGTACATGGAACTCCAAGGGACACAGAATCTTCTGATCTTTCCAGGATCCACGTCCTTCTGGCGATTCAGCGTGATTCAATAATAATGGGGGAACGAGCTTGGGATGCTCATTTTAGTCGTTCAATGTATAGATTCAATCGAAAATTTTTACCCCAGGATACCAGTTTCAGGGTGAACCCCGATTTTCAATATACAGAGTGGTTAAATTTGAGAGTGCAGCTTGCAGCTTTGGAAGCGTTCATTTATATAGGTCAAAGTTCGGGTATAAAGTTCGTACCCGTGTCAAATAATAATATTGTCGTCGCTAACAAGGGTATCAACGTAACGACGCTACCCTGCGCAGTCTGTAACGCCCCCTTCGCAAACAAAACGCGTCTCGCGATAACGAGCGAAAAGAGGTAAGTAACAGTGGGAGAAAAACAAGGTACATCCACCGAATTACAAAAAAAGAACGGTTAGGCATCGAAGTATCGCGAAGCGTACAGGCGTGTGTGCGCGCGCGGCATCGACGCGCGTGTTCGAAAGAACCGGAAGAGCTCGTTTTCTCGAGCCCTGCGTCGGGCGCGTTCACCGTTTTAATTAATCGGATCCGAGATTTCGTTATTACCACCGATTAGCTCACGTACCAATGCGCATATTTTTTCGAACGTAAAACGCGAGTAGAGACTAAAACATCAACGCCCCGACGGTCTGCTAGCTGATGACGGACAAAACGTGCATCACGCCCCCTCCCCCGCCCGTGCCACCCCCGCGACCATCCCCTACCCCTCTCTTCCCCCTTTCTACGAGTCGAGGTCTCTCTCTCTCTTTCTCGCTTTCCATGTTCGGTGTCCAGCCTGGCCGTGTGACTGGCCCACCCCATCGTGTCCGCTGGACGCTCGTCATCCTTTCGCAGGGTGCAACGTTGCATCGGTGTCCTGCGTGACGCTACACTTCACGCAACAGTAATTTCATCGTTATTTTTATAAATTGGGTGGCCAGGGTTAACGCTCCAGCTGGTTCGCCCGTCGGATTACAGCTTTTTGTAATATTAAAGTTCAACGCCGCTCTACGTGTCCGGCTCCCGTTGTACATATTTTCGCGTGCGCCACCCTGCTCCTCCATCTCTTCTCCTCCTCCTGCTCCTCCTCCTCCATATTCTACATCTCACCGTTCCCGCTCTCCGTTTCAACCGCCCCCTGTGCGCCATCCTGTGCTGTTGGTCGTTTCGCTGGCCGGGTGTTTGCCCAACAGGGAACGGCGAAATTATCGCGACGCCGCCGGCGAACGAGCGTGAAACGACGCCGGAGGGCTCATTTTTCTTCCTTTGGCCACGGAGACGAATGGACGCGAGAGGGTTTCCAAATCGTTTTAGCCAGCTCTCAGAGGTTTTGGATTGATCGGTGTAGATGCACGGTTGGCGCGTACTCTTCGTATAAATCGTAAACCGCGAACGCTATTTTGTTAACGCATTGTCTGTTGTGTCACCCATATCCAGGTGATGCGAAAATTTCTACAGATTATCGAAAACAATTTCCTCTAAAGTTATAGATTTTTCGAACTCCAAAAATTCACAGTTCAACCATACTCCATGGCCGCAAACACCCTCGTTTCTCACCTATCGCCCCGTTCGAAATTCCAAACGCATGATCCACACCTCCGCTATGAAAAATTCCGATCCGACTCTTGTCTCGCGTCAGTTCACTCAACCCGCATTCCGAAAAGTATCCTATCCCATTCAGGGTGGCGTTAATCGTCCCTTATCAGCCGGGCAATAACTCGACAGCGGGGCGGTACAAGAGGCGTCGCGTCGACGTCCGAGAAGTAAGTAGCTTTTTATTAAAGCGGCGATCGGTCGCGCGATCCGCTCGCCGAAAAAGGAGAGAGAAGAAATGAAAGCGGCTCGTCGCAGAGGTGACAAGGGTAGGCTGTGCTCTAGCACCGTTTTCCCTCCCTCTCTTTCCCTCTCTTTTTCTCTCTTTCTCATGGGCGTCTAAAGTGGGCGGCTTGGTGACACAGGAGCGGATTGGGGGTCGAGAGATGCTGCTCGAGGGGGTGCCCCGGGCACGTGACCGCTCGTGCCGCTGCAGGAGGGCAAACCCGTAAAAAGAGCGAGCTTATACGCGCTCACGCAGGAGCTGGCGGACGTGCGGACGCTTGTCGGACGATCGACGGGTCGGGAGGATCGGCGCAAAACGCATTATCGTGCGGCCTCCGTATGCCGCGTGCATCCCTTCGGGCGCACGAGGGTGGGCCCCCCGGTGATTGATACGCGATTTAGACGAGTGTAAATTCTGATTGCGCCTGTCCCTGTATTATGATCGAAGGTACCTCGTCCGGAGAACGAGCCCGGTTCTCGGTGGAGGAGGGGAGCGTACGTGTGAAAGGAGGGTGCGGGGTAGGATGGTAGTCGCGGGTGACTGTATGATTATGATATAGTTGTCGAGTTTGGACGGAGGTAGAGGCAGGGGTAGCGATTGCGTGGCGCAGGAAGCGATTAATAAGGTAGCCGCCATGGATTTCGAGTTGGAGATCGTTGTAGGGGTTGGATAGAAATGTTTGGATTGGAATCTTGAAAATCCCTGTTCAAGTCGCGCGTAGTCATAGCGCAGTCGATTTAGTAGCGCACCAAATATTTTGCTGAGCTTACAGTAGGCAAATAAAGGGAACCGTGCATCCGTATAGTAGGTTAGTGGGTACTCGCTAGACGCGGCGGTTATTGACGAATTTGTACGTCAAACATCAAACACTTCATCGAACTATAGACGTCAGTGAACCGGTGCATGCTCGAAGCTAATAGATTCAGTTGCGAGCAGGGGTGAATATGATTTTAAAGTCCCTTTTCCGGGGACCTTGGAGTTGTTTGCACAAGTTGTGTACCGAAGGGGGCGGCCGTACGTTTAGAGAGACAGAAGCTTTTGAGTAGCCTTGCTGCTGGTGATGGTTTTTATTCATACCAACTGATACCACTCTTTTATCCTTTGTACATACTTCTTGGTCGTGTGCAACAAGTTACTTCACTTTTAAACGTAACAGCTCAATGTTTCTAACTACATTCACGTAAATATTTTTCGCTTGATTTTACATGTTCATTATAAAAGATTCGTGTGTCACTAAAAATGTAGTCTGTATCACCTTACTTCTGAAGGTATAAATAATAATGTTGCAACAGTTACTAAAACTTCGTTTTCTATTTATTGTTCAATACACAAATTTTGTGTATTTAAACAGAAAATAATTTAGGCAATACTTTTAAATTATTTTTGCAACGTCGATTACCAGTTCTTTCTTTTTAATTAAAAGGAAATCATATTTCTATAAACACTCGAGTAATAAATGTACGATCTCGCTGAAAGTATTGTTGCACGCGAAACAAGTGTCAGACATCGAACATATCCTGCGCGCACGCTCTAGTAACGAGTGTATCCTTGCTCGAACGCAGTCACCCTTCCGGATCATGCGCTCGTTCATCGAACGTCTCCCATAACAATCGCCGTGTAATTCGATTCGATATCGGGAATTAGAGTTATGATTCCGTAGGAATAATATACGAGCAGGTCTTACTGTGGCCCAGTGCCGGCACGTGCTGGACGTACGCGCACGTCGGCGTTCCAATTATAATGCGCGATTTGATACGCGTCGCTGTGATGACGGCTCAATTCGCCGAGATTTCCCTGGCACCCTGCTTTCGTTATCTTTCTTCCGATTTGATCGGTTTTCGTTCGGGAACAACGCGATTTTACGATTCACCGAAGCTCGTTTTATGAAACGCTTTAGTTTCTGATAGTTTGGTTAGACTTGGAAATAGGAGAGAGTGAATTTCATTTGGCAGGAGAGAATATAGGAATGGTAATGAACAGTGATTTAATTGATAAAAAGTTTTTATTGTAGTTTGATAAATGATACATATTATATATTTATGATAAATAGTAAGAACTGAGTTAGTGAATCGTAAGGTATGCAGGTAAACCGGTTCCTGCGCATGTTTATGATTATTTTCGAAACATGTACGTTTGTGTTGGAACAGAAACGCGTGTGGTATAATATTATACGGAACGGTATTGTTTTCTGCGACATTAATTTCATAAAATTCCGCCGTTTTTACGGTGAAATGTAACGTGAGCGTGCACATTTATTGTACACCTATTTCACTGACTGCGTTGAACTTGTTGCGATCCACCATACTCTTGCAGTCTAAACGATATCTGTATAAATACCTGAAAATATTCTGAAACTAGCAAATGAGGCGAATGAATAATTAATTAAAAAAGAAACAAGTAAAAAAGAATTATTCTAAACAAGAAGACAAATTTATTTTCATTTTCTTGCGAAGGAAGTAGTTTTCATTTATGCTATTCCAACCCCTCGTGTTCGTTTTCCCTTTTCTCCTGAGATCCTGTTCATTATTCCAACCCCTTTTTCTCATTCGGGCACCGGGTCGCGTTCAACCAGATTGAGAAATCAACAGGACCAGGCTCGTGCGACTTTTTCGAGGCGTAACGAAGCTGATAAGCCCCGGTAACGCCCACGTGAGAGGAAGGGAAGGGGATCAACGTACGGCGGGGTTATTAAAATGCGACGAGGAGGAAAAAAAAGCTGATCGTCGGGCAACGAGGCGCGTGTCGAGGCGAGTGACGGCCGATTCTCACCCCGTTAACGTTCCCCGGAACCCCTAAACGGTTAAACGGCGTTACGCGCTAGCAGGCCGCTCGCTCGTGTGGGACGTCGTGCAAACTCATCGATCCCGGTTTCGCGACGATTTGCATTTAGTAATGACCCGGCATGCCTGTGACTGGTCGTTGCCGGTGACGATATTGAAAATGGACCGATCGATGCGTCGAGTGGATGCTCGGTTCGCGAGGATAAGCCTAGAAGGATCCCCTTCGCGAGACGTTTCTATTCTGAGCATGGCTGTGAGAGTTGTCGATGGGATGCGATCCTTTTCCTATGGCGCGTAAATAAATTTCTTTTGAGATAGAGCATTGTACGAACTTGTTCGACGATGGAATATTTGATGTTTCGATAAAATCGAGAAGTTCCATTTCAATTAATACCTTTTTTGCGTCACGATTTATTCCTTATTATTATTCATCTTTTCTTGCGTACGCGAGAAACTTGGAAGTTTCTGTATCTTGTATCGCTTCAGAACTCTGTTACATTATACATCAACGTAGTACTTTGTATCACGCGACACAGCTCTCAAGCGCCTCCGTCGCATAAAAACTGAAGTCTCCTTCGCCCCAGGAAGTGCGCGAATCTTCCCCGTTACATAATTTCGAAAAATCCGCAGGAAAGCGGTCCGATGATAGAGCGGAGCGGGTGCAAAAAGGCGAGCTAGTTGGACGACGGTGTGGTTGAGGACGGGTACAGGGATGAGAAGGGGTGGTACAGTACATTTGTAGGAAACACGGGGGTAGGGGGACGGACAGAGGGACGCGGGTCCGCGTAATATAATTCAGTAAGTTTATGACTGGCCCGGGGGAGCGGTGGCGGTTTGCATATAACCAGGGGTAAGTTCGCCGCGAGCATTCGGGGGAGCGGACGGAGAGCATCGGGGGGAAGGGGGTGAAGCCGGAGAAAGATGAAAACATAGATAGAGAGACGACGATGCAGAGGACGAAACGGAGAGAGGGTGGTCGGTTGGCCGTATTTCTTGTCTGGTGAGCTTTACGGTGCCGCGCTGCGTTATGACCGTCGAATGGATTATCATTTCTCTCTCTTTCCGTCCTGTCCACCCCTTCCTGCCACCCTCGTCCCCGTCCCCTTCCCACCGCCTCCTCGTTTCCTTCTCCCTTTCGTCCTTTATTCGCCCAACCGGCTTCTTCTCGCTGTATCTTGTAAGAAAACTCACCCCACGGCCTAGCCGGTCGTTCTCCACCCCCGATCCTCCCCCCTGCTCGCCACTTACAAAGACATGCAAAGCAGGATGGGCAGGGGGTAGGTTGAGAGGGCCGGGCGAGAAGGAGAGAGCGACGGGTACGATGTTGGAAGGAGGATGCAGCGTTAGACGGAGGGGCGTTGGGGGGGAGCGGGGGACGAGCTCGCAGAATATCCGCGAAATGTTCCTTTTTCCGAAGCTCTTTTCCTCTTTCCGAGCGTTGTTACCAACACGCTCGAGTTTTCTGCTCGCGCACGAGATAGCGGGAGATGGCTCGACGGATACGGGGAAAAAGGAGAAAAACCGGCAGGATGGAAGACCGATGCCACCGTGAAAAGGGGTTAGGGGGTGGTCTTCGGCATGTACCCACGGATACGTAGACCGACAGGTATATGAACCAAGGCCCTCGTGTGCAGGGGAATGGGAGGCGGGGGCGTACATAAAAACGTGGCTGCATAAACGTGCCATAAGTGTACAGGCTGCTTCAAAACATTCGAACGCGATTTCTGAATCGAGCTCGATTGAAGGAATTCAGAAAAATCGGTCGCCAGTGCCTTAAGCATTTCCAAGCTGGATGGACTTTTGCAAAAACTTTTAATTATTGTTCCATATATGTTGTTGGTTACAACAAAATACACTTATGGATAGGCAAGTAGAATTTTATATCCTGCGAACAAATTAATAGGATGCACCGGTGCTAAAATAAGTGCTGCAATGCGTGAATACCTTTCGCAATCATAATGCATTTGAAATCTTCGTATCGCTAGCTACAAAGTTTACTATTTCTTTGTTCTTAACCCATGTCGAGGTGACCACGCGTTATGGAACATCCTGTAAAGAGGTCCACACGAATCCGAGAGCGTACATACTTGCAGGCAGACAGATGTGTGTGCATCCCCGTACACACATGCATGTGCGCGTGTTGTGTGTTTCTGGAGGAGCACACGAGGCCGGAGGTCTCATCTTATGTTGCACAACATTGGCTGCCATCATTGGAGCAAGCCGGCTGGAATTAATTTGAATGTTTTTTGAACGGCACAGCCCGGGGATCTCCGTTTCGCAAGAAACGCCAGAAACCTCCGCCTCCTCCCGGCTACCCAACTCCGTCCTCGATCCTCGTCTTCGCTACCCCACGATTTCGTGTCCCTCATCCCTCCCCAACCTTCCCTTCTCCTGATCCCGTACCTCGTTCCCGCAGCCTCGTAAATATACACCGATATTGCGTCCGCGGTACCCAGGAATACCGCAATTTATCTTCTCCCGCGTCGATCCGCGGGAATCTCGTTTTATTGGCCGGCACAGGTTGCCTGGCAGGGCTTCTACGATCCTCCGGAGAAGTTAAAAACGACAGGTGTGCGACGCCGCTTGTTATTCCGCGGAAAGATTAGATCAATAGCACAGTGTTCGAATTTCGTTCGTCGTAAACGTTAAAAAGTTAAATCAAACTGGTTTTCACCTCTCGCCGTGCTAATTTTACTTTGCTGCATTTCTATCAATCGTATCCATTTTGTGCATCTCTAACACGCTCATATCCTAACTGCATAAATAAAAAATCGAAATAAAAATCTGTCCCGCGCAAAAGTTGTGCCCTCCTCCCACAGAACATGTTTTTCCTAAAAATAGCATGCCAGGCTAGTGTTTCCACAGAGTACCGGCTGGAGAAAGAAGGCTGGCGTATCTCGCGCATCACGGAGATCGATCGTCGTTGGATCGTTCGAAACTGCAGTTTACGAATTCTCCGGTCTGGCCGGGTGCAGCGATCGGCAGCGTGTGTCGGTGAGTTCGCGCACGACCACCATCGCCGGTGATCGGCGTCGCCGATGTCGGTGCCCCAGGGCGCGGCGGCGCGAAGGGGGATGGTTGCCGCACACCGGCGCGCGGGTTTATGTAGCAGAAGCGATGGCTACATTTGTTCGTTATTTCGTTGCGTTTTTGTTTTTAGAGGGACTTTATTTACGACCGGATACCGGGGCCACAAATATGCGACGAGATCGGCCGACGCGTTTCGTTCGGCCGCGCGCGCGTTTGCACTTATGTGAACGCGGTCGTTTGCTCGCTCGCTCGCTCGCTCGCTCGCTCGTTCGTTCGTTCGGCAACGTTATTTCGCGGCACTTTTATATCCACAATAATTTGCGGGGCAGAGTGTCAGCGACCGACGTCATCCGCCGGCACCGTGCTCGCAATGGCGTGTCACGTGAACCGCGAGTAATGATAATGAACCGCGGGCCACCGGCGATAGGTGATTTATACGCACCTGCGCTAAGCTATAACTTCGTTGCGAGCATCGATTTTTTCAACTCTCCCCGTTGTTCTCGACGTTCGCTGGTTTTTGCTCCCTACTGCTTCTTTCTTTTTTGAACGGAATGAGAAACTATTTATTCGAGGGGAAAAGTAGATTCGACAAATTAAATTAACATACCGAGAGCTGTTGAAAGGGAAGATTTTGTGTTATAATAGATAATATGTTGAATGGGAATAATTACTGGTAAAACTATAGTTTAAGTTTAGTTTTGAATTCCTTCGATACGAAACATTTGCGAGTACAGTATCGAACAGAATGCGTGCTACAGTTTCTTAAGATAGTTTTTTCTTAAGTAAGAATGCGTTTCCATTAAAGAGAACGTTTACATAAACATTAATATCGCCTCAGCTTTGTATTTCAATCTTCAAGAGCTCTTAACCCACCCCTAAACAGGTACCTGGCAAGGGTGCCCTTTCTATGACAGCGACACGAAATAATCACGGAATATGCATCCGACAGCGCTGTCGTTCAACACGGAAGCGATTCAGCTAGATGTTGCCGGTGGACGAGCATTTAATTAGCGCCGTGGATATAATTAAGCCGAGAGTGGTCAAGCTGAAAGGCAAGGTCGTAATGAATCGCCGGCGAACGGACGGGAAATCAACCGGCCGCCAGAAGTTTCTTTGCTGGCTTTCATTTTCATTCTACTTAATACGGCGTAAGACGTTGATCTTGAAATAAAACTTATTAAAAGGGCTCGGCCCGGTTTTCAAGGAATCGGGAGAGCGGCCTCTCCTCGCCGTGTCTTCTTTTCGCTGCGCGGCCACGCACGGATGCCCATGAAAGAACGCCAATTTTTTTGCTCTCGAAAACTTTCAGGAACGTAGCCGGCCGCCGGTCGGGAGCGGTTTCGCATAATAAATCTGAGAGATATTTGTTAGGGTAGCTAGGAAGCATTTGTCTATGTTAAGGGGGTAGAAAGGGCGCCGACAACACGGGCGCCTCCATCTATCAACGGCTCCAGCAAACACATCAATCCACGACTCACGCCACGATGGGCGATTTTAAGGGTGGGAAAGAAATAAATGCCGATCACAGGCGCGTCGCGAACCTGTCGCGACGGTCCTCTGGAGGAACCAAAATCGCAAAGAAGGTGTTTTATGCGTTCGCGATTCAGTCGCGCGAAATTTAACAGAAATTTGATAATTTTTTCAACCCTAATCGGTTTCCATTTTTTTACGAAAGCATGCAAACGTCTATAAAAGCTATAATGTTTGCATCCACTTATATACAATACGAGGTGTATTTGCATCTTTTCAGAATTACGCAAAGATGTGTATCTTTGATTCGAAATAACGTCATCTGTGTCCGCACGCAATCGCACGATTCGTATCTCTGGGACGTCACGAACGGAATTAAAGTATAATCTCGAGCTCACAGCGAAAGGAACAACAATGCTCCCCTATTGAAAATGTATCAGGAGGTGAATTTCGATTACAGGCTGCCGGTTGTTTCGACCGCGAAAACGTTGACAATAGGCAATTTCGCATTTCAAAGGACAATATAGGTACTCGTTGTGATCAGCATGTAATTAGGTGCGGTACGTGGGCAGGCACGTGCGGACAATTCATCAAGGGGTCTTGCCCCTGAACGCGCTTCGATCCGCACCACGTCATTTACGGGTGTTACGGGCGCAAGGCATTTTGCGCAACTTGCTGGTATTACCACGCCGGTTTCGCAATTGACAGCGTATTAATTTCGCTCCACCCCGTGTTTCCTTAAATAAACCGGATATCTGCGAAACGTTGACGCACCACTCTCGTAATCGTCAGAACTTTCATCGCCATGATTTTTCGATTTACACGTGTGTATCATAAATCGATTATTTGATGGATATAAGTGGGTGGACATCTTAGGGATGATCTTGAGATGAATTTTTACCGAAATGAGAAAGGTAGCGCTTTAATTAACACTTAGCTAACTGAATGAGGAGATCTCACATTTTTTCCTTAACAAACCGTTATCATTGATTCTATTTACTTTTGTTATTAATTAGTCTTGAACTAGTGCTGTTCACAATTCATCAAACGTACTTTCTGCTTTTCCAAAGTACAATTTTTAATGAATTTAACACTAGTTTAAGACCAACTAATAACAACAGTAAATAAAATCAACGGCAGCGCTTTGTTGAGGAAAAAATGTGAGATCCCTCCATTCGGTTGACTAATTGTTAAGAAGCTCGGTGTTATCACGAAAATCTTGCGTGCAAAACAATTTTTATATCTATACGTTCTTTATTGTTCATCGTACGGCTCGGTAAAGCTTTTACAAGATTCTGAACAACGTACAACAGAATGATAGAATTAAAGGATTATCGAGAATGTTATTATGGATGTTAACGAACGTCTCGAATTATCGTTGAAACAGACAAGACAGAATTGCCGCACGGATTGTTCGTACTTTCCAACGCGAAACAATCTTTATTCCCGTTCGGGGTTCGTTCCCGTAAACAAGACTGCCAACTTGAAACGAAAGCCGGTTTCCCGGGCATAAGCGTTAAAAGAATTCATCTCGGTCGAAGAACAGAAGTAATTGCGATCCGCCGGCCATCATTGTCCTCCGTCTGTTCCACTTTTTTCCCCCGGTCCTCCCCCACCTGACGGTCTTCGTTCCCGCGCGCGCGAAATTCAATTACCAGCTACGACGTCCACGGCGTGCTTCTGGAACACAGTTTTTTAAACTCGCTCCCCTCGTTGCCACGCGTTTCGTCAAACTGCCGAACGAAGTTAAGAAGACCGGCGAAAAAAGAAAAAGGAAAACGAGAAACAAGAGAGGAAGAGAGAGAGAGCACAGAAAAACATTTCGCGCGACACTTCATGGCTAATCCACTTACTTCCTGCCCGCCAAGTACTCAACCTAATTAACCGAGCTACTCCGCGTTCTTCCTTCGCCGCGCGGCCTCTTTCCAGCGACGAAAACTCCCGACTCCGCCTTCTATTTCTCCCTTTTTCCCCGTTTTTTTTTTCGTGGGACGATTTTTTAAAATGGGTCACTCCGTACGCAGTGCCCGGCACGTGTGTGCACGCATGCTCCTGCCCCCGCGTTGGAACGGGGGCGGATGGATGGCGTGGTGCGTGTGTAGCCGGCGTTCTCTTGTCTGCCCTCGGCGGCGGGTTGCTATAGAGACGCGTAACCATCCAGCAAAGGGAACATAATGGCAGTGGGAGGGGAACAGAGCGAAATAGGAACAGACACACGGGGGCGGGGGTGGGTTTCGGTGGTAAGAAAGAGGGATGTTCTGTATGTTGGACGAAACTGAGGAGGCCGGAGGAACTGATAAATGGGATTAACGTCGATGCTGGGGAATTTACGGCAGATGTTGATCTCTTGGTGTCTGAAATATATTCGAATGATTCTTAAAAATTGTATCGAGTCGCCTAGATAGCTCTCGCAATAATTTTTTTTACGGACGAAGGTGAAAAATGTCTGTCTTTTAGGAAAATGGAAATTGTAAACTTGCTGAAAAGTAACGAAAGGTTGTAAAATGAAATGGTTCCATACTTTGTTCGATGAGAAAATGATTGTATTAAAATATAATATTTCGTTTCGTTTAAAAATCGATACAAATACAAATTTTCTGCGCAATTTGCTTGAGAGTATAAATGACCAAATGTGTAAATTGCACGATTTGATTAAAGCGCATTCAAAATGTATGTAACAAGCGTTCAGCTGCGAACTCTCGAGTCTCATTAATTAATTACACCATCATTTAGTCCTTGTACCATTATTATTTGATAGTTTTCGAAATATATGACTCCTTTCATTTTATTTCTTATTTCTAGCAACATGTTGCCACTTATAGTATTTTAGTAGATGAGATCTCATATTAACAAGATATTTTATGGTAACTGTTTCATATGTAAAGGATTAATTATTAGTTACTAAAAAAGACTTCTTCATATCGTTAATATGCAGGATTTACCCCAGAGAGATGCCTCTATAAAACGTGCCGTAGGTGTCGATAATACCCTCTGCACGCAAGTATAAATTTATGAGACCCGGCTAGCGCGTGAGCCGGCCGATTAATTATAACGCGATTTAAATCCTATTTAAATTATCACGCGCAATTAGCGATCGAAGGGGTTAAAGGTGGCTTATATAAATACGTTGACGTCCGACAACCTAGAAAATCGCGGGTGGGTAAACTTTCTTACCGGCAGGATACTTCAAGCCGTATTTATGGAACCCTGTGCAAGGGAACGGGTTAAACTTGCCGCCAATATCCGCAATCTTCCCCTTGCGTTCTTCAAAAAAGAAACGCATTATCCTTCCTTATTATAGACTCGGAAGAAAAAGATTTTCAAAAGCCAACAAAATAATTCTCTCTGAAATGACGCACGTGTATTTCATGCTTCTCTCATTTCCATAAACCAACGGGTTCCATTTTATTCTGTACAGTTCGTATACGGTGTCGAAAGAAAAAGAAATTTCCATGAATCGTTCGATTACAGTAACGAAGAAGGAAAATGATTTCCACGAAAACTACCTACCTGCTTCCTCCCCTTCGTTCGCTTCTCATAGCCATCGCGTACCATTTTAATCCACGTAATTTACTGTGGACGAAAACTTCGTAGCTCCAACCCAATTACCGTATCCGTTCCTTAAAAACGAGTTCCAGCGTCGAATTGCTTGAGATTGAAACGTTAATTACCGCTTTGATCCTGCCTCACAGCGACGCGGCATCGACCGGCAAGTGCCAGTGACATGCAGAACCGTAGGTAAGCAACCTCTTCCCCGTTGGCGTGTCCTCCCTGCGACCGAGCTCGGCCACCTCGAGCAACCCTCTTCAAGCTTGGTCACGTGGGGACGGAATACCTGCTGTCACTTATCGGTGGCCTCGTTACGAGCTCTCTCTCCCGGTAACGAGTCATTAGACAGCTGACTGGTCCGATTTCCTCTCTCTCTAGCACTCCGTCTCTCTTTCTCTCCCGCTTTGTTTCCCTCCCTGTGCCCTTTCAGTGGGCACCCTACCCTCGAGTCCACCTTTCGACCTGTCCCCCGTTCGTGCTCCTGCAGCTCACCCTCTGTCGATAGCTCCTGTGTAGATGGCCTCTCTAAGTCTGATATTAAAACGCTATAATTGATCCTGACGCGTCTGCGATAGGCGTGTTATTCGAGAGCCTGGAACGTGCTTTACGCTAAAGTTGAAGTTTTATAGTATGTACAATAGAGGGTTTGAGACGAGAAAGGGGTGCAGAATGTTGCCTTATGGTTTGTAAATCACTATTACTATTTAATAGGAAGCTCGATTAATTTATTTTTATGGATCCCTTGGTTTTGGAGATTCGTTAGTTAAATACTGTACATCTTTTATTAGTGATTGGGAAAATTCGGTTGGTTCTGTCTTTGGTTGATTAAAACTGTGCAACTTTGATTTCGTATGGTTTTATGACATATTTGACGAAATTAATTCGTGTACGTTGCAGGGTTCATGATACGACGCGGCGAGGATGACGGGAATTTTCAATATATCTCGCTAGGAATTTCTGACAGACGCCTCTTGCGAAATACTTGCAAGAGGGGCGTTACAGTTTGATTTCTGGAATTCATAGGGAGGGATGAACTTCACGCGTTATTGCAAATTAATGAAATAATGAAATTCCTTCACACATGTGCAGACAGATAAATGTTAGAACAAATATATAAGACAGATGTATATTATCGAGTATATTTTATTTATCCTCATCATCAATTATAAACGGTTGCATTCCTATTGCTTCACAATGTTACATCGTTTCTAATCATATTATTTAATCTCATAAAACATTCGCGCCACAAGGTAAATAAATCCAGTGCCGCTTACTAAATCCAAAGGTTACCCAAAGGGTTAACCTCCCCTAAAACCCAGACGTAACAGTTCATGTCGTAAGAGGCTTGAAGATCCCTACCCACGTCCGTTGTCCATCTTCACGGAACAGAGAATAAATACAATTTAATCTTCGTATTTTAATTATCTCCCTAACCTTCGAGCATGTTGCAAGATGACGAGACCACCCTTCCCGGGTCCTCATCAAGCTGACACTTTTATTTTACGTTGTAGTCGCGCGAGATGCCGTTAAGCTTCCACCCCGGACTTCCGGTCTGCACGAGGCGCAACGTCGAAAGGAGGAACGCTATAAACGGCGTAATCGTACGGTTAGCAAGGGGAATTTGACTCCCCGCGAACCGCGGCCGTGCTCGTCTAAGGAGATTTTCGAGGCTGCGCGCTTCCCACAAGGATTTTCCGGAGGCGTTGAATCCCTTCCGTCGGCTTGCCCGGCGGAAAACCAAAATAACTCAATTAAAGAATTTCCATGAAGCCCGGCCACGGTTACCGGTGGATACATATTTATGATCATTCGCGCGCTGGAAATTTGAATCGCGCCGGTGAGCGGAAGCGCGCCTTAACTCCGCGGAGGGTTTACTGATACGATGCTGGAGCAACGAGGAAACTTCGCGAAATCGCGACAGATTTTTTGGTTAAACGGATTAGCGAGCGAAAGTATCGCGAGGCAATGACGAAAGGTGAAATCTTAAATTTGTCGAGGATTATTGAAAACCGAGAAGTGCTTTGAAATAGTAGTATTTGGGTCATTTTATGGGCGTTCCGTCGGTTCATGAAGTTACTTTCTTCGACACGAGAAAAGGTTTTCTTTTACCATCGTAGCCGGATAATTAAGTTGCGCCTGGCTGCTATATTACAGGTTCTACTACTGAAATCGTACACTTTCGTCTCTGTTACATTGAAAGCGCTTTCAGAACGGGCACCACCTTTTGTAATTCACAATTCCGCGAGCTATTCATCGCGTTAATCAATTAAATGGCACGTTTTAATTACCTTCGCGAACATTCTCCCGGCAAAGAGCTATTGAATACAGCGGAACGGAGTCGTTTCGGTGCGACGATACTCAAAGGATAAAAACACCAGAAAAACCGTCGAACCGGTCTAAGTTGCGTCTTACAAACAAAGAAAAAAAAAAAAAAGGAGGAAAAAGGAGTGAAAAATGAAACGTAGAAAGAGAAGAGGGCGACAGAGATGAATAGCGGAGCCGTGTACGTGTCCTTTGCGGGGACCATAAAAACCGTTGACACGTTCAGCATTCACAGCGCTCAAACGCGAAACCGTACAAAATTGCACACGCCCCGGGCCGGCAGCAGCCACAAGGCAATTACTCGGCCCGGTCTCTATGCGCGTTCTTAAAAATTGCGTTTAACACCGCAAGAGGCGAGGGCAAAGCGTGGGACGATCCAGAAATTGCGACAGGGAAACAGACCGTTCCTCTTCGGCCGCGAGTAAAGGGTTTGCGCGTCCCCTTCCGCGAGTCTGTCTCTCTTTGTCCCCGCGTTTTCCTCCGGCTTGCTCTTTCGAGAACCCCCGAGCATCGGGCACAGGCTGCGAGAGAGGCGCGGAGGAGAAGAGGGAAGCGTAAAAAGGAAGCGAGCGAGCCGAGGAGGCGAGAACAGTCGAAGCTAGCGCGACAGAAAAGGAGAGGGAATCGGATAGCGGCGAAGGGTAGGGGCGGGGAGGTCGAGGCGGATGTGGAGTGCCCGAAGACTGTAGAGAGAAGATAGAGAGGAGGGAAAAAAATGGCGCAGACGGCGGTAGCAGGAAGTCGAGGCCAAGAAAGGCGAGTGGATAAAGGAAAAAGGACGGGGACGCGAGAAGAGTAGAGAAGAGAGTCTCGAGGCGGGGTGGCGACGGGCAGCGGTTGGATTTCATTTCGTCTTGTCTCTTTGATGTCCGTGATGCGTGCTGCTGGCCCGCTTCTGCCTTTTTAACAAACTCATCTCCTCGGCGACCCTTAATCTCCGCCCTTTGGCCCGTTCTATCCACCTTTCTTTCCTTTACGTGCGACTCTGTAAGGGAACCTTCACGTGTACAACCGTACGCGTGCGTGTGTGTCAATGTATGTGAGCGAGCGAGAGAGAGAGAGTGTGCAAGAAGTGAACTCACGGTCTCTTTAGAAACAGAGGAAGTGTGTGTGTTTGTGTGTGTACGAGTGCATTCACACGTTAACGTCTCCGGGCTCTTTATAGAACTGCAAATATCTGAGCATGGTGCGCATTACGCCATTTATGTGGTGGCAGGTTCCAGTAAAGATCACTATCTTCCGCATGAATCGCCTAACTCCGCCGCTATCCTGCTTCACGGAGATTATTTCCGAGGTAGGCGATACGGTGGCGCGGTATTTTATCGGCATCGAGAGGGATACGGTTTCTAGCCAATTTCTTTGACCGATTCTCGATACCACCGTTTGAATAATATTGCGAAGCTTCTCACAGTTTTTACTTTAGTTAAAACGCTCGTCATTTGAACGTATACTACACTGTATATTTTATTTGATTGAAACTTAGCTCAATATTTAATAAAAACGCTGGGAAACATTGGTGCCAAATTTATTTATAGTACGGTTTTCCATTCTTATACAGTCAACATTTTTGTAGTTCTGTTACGCACTGTATAAAGCAGAAATTGGAATAAATTGGAAATGGTGTTTTCGTAATTTAATATATTCGTTTGATTTATTATATAATCCTTTAATTGTAAGTCACCATCCAAGAAAAATGAAATGCTTATAGTTCCAGAAATATTTACCAAAAGTAACCATATCCAAATGTGACGTATAAAATCCGACCAAGCTTCAAAATTTCCATCGAATCCCGGGACTACCCTCTTGAATTCTATCTCCGCTAATTTACCCGACGAGAGATATCCTCGGGATTGACCTCTTTCGTTTTGAGCGGAAGCCACCCTCGTCCTCCGGTTCCTCAGCTTTTTTATTTTCAAAACACGATCATTACCGAACTTTATTGCTTCGTAACGACTCGGCTCCCCAGGGTGGAACATCGTTTGCGGAAAAGGGTCACATCCGCATTGTGCACGCGAAAATTAAGTGGCCCCTTTTGTACAGCGACCCCTCGTCCTCGATGATCGTCGTGGCTCGTCGCCGTCCATGGCTATTACGCGAAAAAAGGGACGAGCGTTTCGGCGAGGCGCGATTATGCCATGGAAGAGGCGCTATGTCTATGAACATAAGTCATGACCCAGGCGAGGGGGTGTCGTAAAAAGGGGTGAAGGAAGGAAGTTCCGTGCGAACAACGCAAACTACGGTCACGCGTGTTTAGGCGCACGTGTCAACGTCTTGAGCCTCCAACTGCGAGCATAATTTTATCGGAAACCCCTTGGTCTGCATGATTCAGTATCGAATAGGGTGGAGCTTCTGCACTTTTCATCCAGAAACATTATTTTTATCCCTCTGCCACATTTGTTTCCCGCGCAAACTTTATCTCTCAAACTTTTACCCCGAACTTTCGAAAACTCTTCTCTTACGCGTTCAAATACGTGCAAATGTATTTCAACGATCACTTGTAATACAATTTACCAAAATATTCCCCACCATCAATCCCCACGAATTCTTAATTAAAACAGTGCTCACGCGATCAACCCCAAATCAAAAATGTCATTTAAAACCCTCCCCTCAGAAACAAGTATCTCAGATTGCGCGAGAAAGAGCAGCATCCACGACACTCGCACAGTAATCAACCAACCGCCCCTAAACCACAAAACCCGAAAGCAAAGGCAGCAAGGAACAAGCCGAAGGAAAGAAAGAAAGGCGATGGTTCCCCGCGACAAAGAAGAACAACAGGACCGAGCGTTCTGCGCCCACAGAAATGCCAAAGCAGGGACGAGATCGTTCGAAACGGTCCCATTCACCCCGTTCACCCCATTCCGATTTCGCGTGGGAGCGGCCGCGTGCTATCGCTGCGTTATTAGTATGGAGGCGAGAGCGGTTTTCCAGGAGCGTCGATATGGCCCGGAGAGGAGGCTGGGGGCGGCTCGACGGGAAAGGGGTTGCGAGAGGGTGTACGTGGGAGGTCCTGCTTTTGGTTTAGCATCGGCTGAAGCGTGGCCGCTTCCACGCGCCGTGGGGGTCCTTGTTAGGGGCGAGGAACGACGAGGACGACACGCGTAACACCACCCCTCCCTCTACCCCCTTGTCCCTGGGGTCCCTTTTCTTCGAACGGGGAACCTCAGGCGCTCGTTACCGCATTTACCACCTTCCATCGCCGCTCTGTTTCGTCGCATTTGCATTTATCGTCCCCTTATCGTCCGCGTTTCCACTAGGTTGCGTATATTTTTAATATCAATGGGGATAGGCCGCTCTCCCGCGGGGTCCTGCGGAAGGAATCCTGCGCCACGTAACGTTTTGCGGCCAGGACCTCCCCCTTTCGCCCCTGCGCGACGCAACCGTGTCGACGCGCTGCTGGCGGAAGTAATTTACGGCGGGGTGCACGCGGAATTCTTCTCGGATACTTTGTCCGCTCGCGTTTAATGGCGTATCGGATGATCCGGGACGCTGGGGGCTGCGGTAAGTGGCCGGGAAACGCTGTTGAATAGGCGATTAATAAGAGTCGTAGGTGGTTACCGAGGGGGTAAACGAATAATCATCCCCGTTTAAACGGCTTTGACGCCGCGGGCGCTGGAGGAACGCGATTTCGATTGAGATTCACGAGAGAGGCTACCGTTTAACGAGGACAGTAGTAAATTCACTATTGAAAATTCACTTGTTAGCTTTTTGGATTCTTATTTGGAAATGGCAATGATAATTGGGCGTGTAATTGATATATACCCCCGGTAGGAGAAGGTAATGATTTGGCAATGAACATGCATACTATGGGGATGTACAGTAGCATGTGTAAAAAAATCTTTTTGTAGGAAATAATTTATGATGCAATATTCACTGTGCGAGACACTTCATCCATTAGCATTTGTTAGAGAACTGCTTCGGGTTCCAAGTGGTAAAGTTACATAGGGGTGAGCGCTGAAAAGGGCTTTTAAATAAGGGGTAACTCTATAAGTATCTGTGTACAGAATGTACTTTAATTAATATGCATAACTTCGAGGGTACATTCATGTTTAACCAGTCGACCGTGAGATGCTTGCACTTTTTACTTCGTCTTCTATTTTTCGTTCCCTATGCGTTCTTTCTTAAATAATAAAATTTCCATACTTCTTTTCTTTGCATATTTATTTTTTTAATTAACAGAATAGAATTTGCATGAATTTGCTGTATTTCCGTGTACCAGCGTCTCCTTGTAAATTATGCGTCCGTAAAGGCTATTTCGCAAAAATTACCATAAGATTCCGGGTCATTTGATCCGGAACAGGTCGAAGCAACGAAACGAATTCCACGATACCCAACGATATTCGCAACTACCCACCCTGCTGGCCCTTGATTCGCCAGCTGTTATTGAACGTCTTCGCCAGATCGTCCGTAGAAATGGTTCCATTTGGCTCGTGGTCTGTCGCGTGCAAACTGCCGCAGGAAAAGCCGAATAATCTTCTTGGCCGGCAACAACGATGCAATTGTCTGTAGCTACGCTAACGCCTTAATCTTGACAGGAAGCTGGTGTAAAACGAACGAAAACGACCGCGAACTGTTATAGAAATTTGCAGCTGAAATTTTTCTGAACTTTTAATAATCTGCAACGGAAGAAAACGAAATGAAATGAAAATAGTAATAAACATACCTGTTTCTAACAAAATTTTTTAATAATAAATTTTTCTGTATACATAATCAATAATGACAGTGCAGTTAACCGAAATATAATACTTCGAGTTTTCTAATTCATTTTCC
Organism: Tetrapedia diversipes; assembly: GCA_033822845.1. NCBI lineage: Eukaryota > Metazoa > Arthropoda > Insecta > Hymenoptera > Apidae > Tetrapedia > Tetrapedia diversipes. The sequence goes on from JAOPTO010000921.1 coordinate 263,269, forward strand.
TCGCCACTCCAATTCCGCATATAGTACAACAAATCCCGAAGCTTTTCCCGTTGCCAACGCAATTATCGTTAAACCGATTCCTCGATTCTCCATTTTTTCGAACATCCCCATTTCCAATTATTTCCCGACCTTAACGTCAACCATGACCGAGTATCACCGCGGAATATATCCCCGTTGGTCGGCGGCAACGCGAAAACGCGTGTCCCGTCCATTGTTCCCCGTTCTGTTCCAGATTTTCTATGCCCGGGGAACGTAATCGCGGGATAACGTCTGTTTTTAAGCGGTAAATTCGAACGGTGCACGTGAATAGCATAGTCGAGCAACGCGACGGGAATCGGCAGTCGATCGCGGCTCGCGGGGGGGGGGGGATAGGTATCAGCGTGCCCTTTAAATCAAAAAATCCAATCCCCTCGAAAACACGAGTCTGACAATACTGGGCCGAGCGGCAGCGACCGGGCATCCGGTATTTCGCGGAGCTCCGCCGGCATCAATCCGGGTTATACGTGCTCGTAACGTATCTGGCCCGGCGTTTCGTTCCCGTGCGCGGCCCCCACGCACGCACACACCCGTCGTCTATTCGATAACCCAAATAACGAGTTCCCAGGGAACCGGCGACAAACGGGCCATGATCCTTTTCGGCGATTTGCCGTTGGTAAATAGAGCCGCCTTTATGGCCGCCACGGCGAATGCTGTGCCGTGTAATATCGCGACGGGTAATGCGCGTTTACTGGTAATGGGCTTTCGATTATCGGTTGACGTTCAGCGAAGGTGATAAGTAAATTGAGAACGCTGGTATATTCGCAATGAAAACTTTAGCGTTCAAGAAAATTGCACACGATACGAAAAAGCGTATTGGATATCCAATGGCAAACTTAGGAAATGGAACATTTTCATCCGAGAAAGTTCGTGGTCTGACAGATCGATTGGGGCGATTTCAAATTCGTTTGATTTTATCAATTTTGCACGTTTGTTCAGAGCATCGATTAGAAAGATTTTAAGAAGCCAACGAAGGTGAAGCTGATCCGCTGTAGGAGTCTAGATCGTCGTCTATCCGCGATACGGAAATGCATTATCCTCGAGCGAATCATCTCGAACACAGGTGGTCCGCGTGCGCACACATGCCCGTAGCCAAGAGCCACTGGAGAGCCAGGAGGATTGCCACCTGGTCCGTCTATCCGCCTTGAATGGATCTTGCGTGCTCGATCCAACAGGGAAGAGGATACCGCAGCCTGGAGACGCGCAGTAGATTCGGTCGGCGCGTAGTCAGCCACGGTTGCCTACTATAGGCAACCGGGCAGGCACATAGGGGCTTGGCAGGTAGGAACGGACAGGCGGGCAGGCAGTACACAGGCGAGCAGGCTAGGCGGGAAGGCTAGCAGACGGGGTAGGCATGCTATGTTAGGCCGTTTGGCTGCCTGACTGGCTGACTGGCGGGATGGTTGGCTATCGAGCGACGCCGATGCAATTCCAATTCCTGGCTGTCAGCGGCAGAGCTGCGGGAGACGCGTCCATTCGTGATCAGCCTCCCGTGAAATCCTGTGCCTCCCCTGGCTCACCCCCGAAACGAAACCCAGTCGTTCTCTCTCGCTCCATCTCTTCCTCTTCCTCCGTTGCTCTCTCGCTGTATCTCTCTCCAGCTGTTTCCCTCGGTGTCTCGTTCTCACTCGGTTTCCTCTGCCGTGTCCCGTTCTCCGCTACCCTATGTCCCGGTATCGGTCCTCGTCCAGCGTTCTGTCTTATTCCCTCGCGTATCTGGCTGCTGTCAACCGGCACCCCGAATTCCCCGGCATCCCTGTTTCCCGCTGAACATCGACTCCCCCTTTCGCCGTTCCGACCGTGTTAATGCGTCAAATGCGTGGCATCCGCGGATGGAACCCGAGCATCGCGTCCTAAAGAGCTGGAAGCCTCCATTCAAGCCAATTTGCCGAGCTCGCTGTGGCTGTTCGCGCGCGACGGGGAGGGGTGGGAATTCGCGAAAGGGGGGCAGTTCAAGGAGCTCCGTTGAAGAGCGGAAAATTGTGGTGGAAGATCGAGGAATCTTCCAACTTTTACAAACCGGAAGATACTTTTATATATGCACTCGTGACTTCCGTATCACGGGTTTCACTTGTTCGTGATTACGCATTCCTATTCGTCTCAAATGTAGCAATCTGTATCGAACAAGCTCTTATCCGGAACAAAGCTAGGAGCTAGTGGTCTAAGGCACCGGAAGTCCATCGAGGAACCCGATAACAGCGTGAGATCGGCGGATGGACGGGGAGAAAATGGACGGAGAGGAGATAAACGTCGTTACACACGCGGGCTTCGATACGTACGTATTGTAAGGTGGACATCGTGGGCAACATCGTATCTCCAGCCATCCTCGTGCCCGTCGACGTCGGTTCCTTTCACAGGGGCGTGCGCCCGGCTACGACGACAGCGAGACGACGAACGAGCGAACAAGAAAAAGAAAAGAGACAGAAGACCCGAACGGGAGAAGAGAAAGAGGAGAACAGACGGCAGAGACGATGGAGCAGCGCGAGGGAAGGATACACGAGGAGGCACGGCGGTGAGATTGCCCTAACACACAACACAATCCGGCGGCTTCGTCTGCTTCGATGGATTTTAAAAGATCCCCGAGATTATTACTTTTTCCTTTTCTTTCATTTTCATTCTTCTATTATTATTTGAGAGGAGCGAGGAGCGCCCGCGCAACCACCCCTTCACCCTCCCACCCTTATTCCTCCTCTCTCTCACTTTCTTCTTTTCTCTGTCACTCTTCCGCGTGTTTATACCTACACACTCGTAGCTTCGGTGGACGTGGTTGGGTCTCTTTCTCACTCTCACTCTGTCTCTCCTTCCCTCTTTTCTCTCCCTTTCTCTTTCTGGATACCCGCTACGAGTTCGTGTACGCGTTGGTCGCGCCCCAGGTTGAGCTAGGCTGGGTTTGGGTTGGGTTGGATGCGTGGAAACCATGGACGACTTTGGGTAGGCTCGTTGGTTTCCCGCCGCGACTATCGGCGCGTATTGAAGCTCATCGTCACGGAAGTAACGTCGGGACAACGGCAGCGGCCTGAACCGGAGTGAGGACAGGGACGAGAGAGCGGCAGAGAAAGAGGGATGCGACCGCAGAGTGGATGGAATAAGCGAGAGGAAGAGAGAAATGACGATGAGGGGAGGGTGTGAAGGGGGGAATGAGATAGAAGAGGGTACGATACGGGACAGGGATAAAAACGACGCGATAGAGAGGTATAGAGAGAGAGAGAGAGAGAGAGTAAGGAAAGAGGAAGTGGAGGGAAGGGTGGCACCAGATGCTGCCGCTCTACGTCACCGACGAACCCCGCTCGTGCCTTTACTTCCATTTCGTGTCGATGCTCCTCGGGCTTTTTCTGCCCTCGCGTCGCGGCTATAGGGACGCACGGGACACGCAGGTGAAGGACTGCTGCCGATAATAGTCCCTCGATGTCGTGGCGGTGCCCGGAGATTTACAGGATCGGGAAAGCTCATAGGACATTTATGCCTTTTTGGGGGAGAGACTTTTGAAATGTTTCGTAGGGTTTAAGGTTGATCGATGATTACTTTACTCCTTACTCTTTCTCTTTAATCCTTGATTCGTAAAATTCATTTTCTTTGACCCAAAACCACCCCCTTTAATCTTTCTTAATCCGTGTCCTTATAGGAACTGCAATTACCAATCCTACGCGTCTTCTAAATTACTTCTCTTTAGCCGTTGACACGGGTGTATTCGGCAGAATTTCTGGAAGTTCACCGGAACCGTGGCAGCAACCCCTAATCCCCAGTCTGTTTGGGCGTGAAAGGCGATGGCAGCATCCCGGTATCCTCTCTCGGTGAGCATAAGAGGGCACCTCTATTCGACGGATCCGCTCGAAGCCCGTACGAGCTATGATCTTCGTTCACGGGAAAATAGTCGGCTGGGCCAGCACAAAGCAGAAAGAGAGAGTGAGAGAGAGCAAAACGCTATTATTAACTCCGGCCGATTTCTTACAATGCCGGATTTAGTAAGGGTTGTCCCATTACGTGCAGTTGATCACACTCGAGCTGCAGGTAAAGTACAGGTGTGGGTATCGGAAAGTTAAATCCGCCGGCGAGAACCGGGAACGCGTCCGTTCACAGTGTGGCCGGGGAGCATAATGAGCTGGCGGGATCGTTGCGTTAGCAGTTCGTGCGTGTTACCTTCGGTATGAGTAGATGCTTCAACCCTTTACGTTCGGAAGTAGTTGCGGAAACGTTGATGGAAGTTTGATATACTTAGATCTTGCGGCAAGATTATTTATTGAAATTTAGTAGATATATTAAATTATAGTAGATTATGTTAATACTGGTGTGGAATATACTGAATCGTAATTGATAGTATATTAATATCATTTATATATTTATTGTAGTACATGTAATCTAAAAGTAACTTTAATTAAAAATATTGTTAAAAATATTTTTGTGACAACATTGTCGGTACTTATTTGTATTTTTAACATATTAAACAAAATATCTCAAGAAAGGGAAATTAATTATCTTGTTTTCGAGTGTTAACGTTATACCGTACAAAAATTTGTCGATACCACTAGTGATTGTTCATAGGATAACGAATCTTACCGATCAATCGATAGATGAGAGACCAAGCTAATTGGCTTGCGTCTGCAATCCCCGAACTTCGGTTTAGCCTGAAAATAGTTGTTCCGAACTACCCACGAACAGTTGTGAAGACAAGTGTGCAGTTGCCGGAATCTAGGACTGGGAGTAACTTTGAAACAAAAGAGAATAGGATAATGTATCCGTGTGAACTAGACGCGTTGCCATTAAATTCTCGATCTACTTCGGTGTCTAATCCCGACGCTTGTATTTCAACAAATCATGTGCCATTTTGAATCTGTTGTTTCATTTAATTTTCCTTTGATATCAATTTTTCCTTAATACCATCACCGCGAAAATTTTTAGAAGAAAATTCAAAAACATAATTCAAAAATTGTAACACTGATCTAAAGATATACATATTTGCTTTACGCATGTAAATCTGAATGCGATAAAAGTATGATACTGAATAATTAGAATTTTTCTTTTTTAAGAAATACATTCGACGATGTTCCTATGATGTATTGAGTAACTCGAATTTTTAGTTAACAACACTGTTCGTCGCTAGTGAAAATAGAACACAGAAAAATCGTTGCAGAATCGGAAGCTGAAGATGTTAGTTCGCTAGACCGAACCCGGGCGGAAATAAGATCACAATGGCTCTCCTCGGTTAAGACAGTATTACATAGCGGTACCACGGTGTAACAAGGATAAGCTCCTAAAAGCTGCAGTCTATATTCCCGCGGCCAATCGTTGTGTACATTGATCCCTTCCCTGTGCTTCACGCTCCGCGAAGCGTCTCGCGCGCTTTTCAAAGGATTTTTGCCAGCGACACCTCGGATGAAAGCTTATTCAAGCTGCGAATCTTTTCGGTATAATCGTCACGTCCTCCCCGCCATCTCCTTCGTGTATTTTACCAGCTCCTTTCGAATCAAAATCTGTGTGAAAAGGTGCGAGAGCAGGGTGGAAACTAGGTTAGGGATTCGGTCTGCTTGCTTTTTTTATGGCCACATTGACAAAGAACAGCAAGATTTGGAAAATACAAGCTTAATGGAGTAACCAAATATATATCCAAGTAATTTAATAGGAACTTCAAGCACCGTAGAATTAGAATATTAATTTATTTACTTAACAATTACTATCTTTTTCAACTTCATATTTGTAAATTACCATTTTTAATAAAGATGCTATAATGGCAGAACGATCATTATCGTTGGTCTTTTCTCTATGACGTTTACTTTACGAACGATCGGATGCAAATTACTGCATAGTTACCTCCCGAATTCATCCCCGTCCCTGTACACACGTCATCCTATTCATGCGCTCAAACCTCTACCTCAACAGCAAGCCTGCGAGTGCAATTCAAGCTTGTTACTTCAATCCAGAGAGTTAAGCAACTTAACGAGGGACCTACTTAGTCGGCCAAATCAAGGCTCGAAATCGAATCGAACCAGCTTACACGCGGTCGATCTTCGTCAATTCTTTCCATCATAGATGGCATCGTCGCGAGACGAAGATAGGGGGCGGCAGGGGTGGGTCAAGCCGGTAGGTTCGCCGATTTCTCGTGTGTACGGTACCTACGATACATCATTTTCGGCTGGGATGATCTTACGCTAGATTTACCATTTGTACAGTTTATGGGCGTCGGTCTGGGCCATAAACTTGCTTGGCAATGACGGGAGCGCGGCTCGCCGTCGACCAAGTTGGGTAAGCTTGGCCGAATCCTGGATACTACGGCAGTGAAGAGAGGAAGAGAGAGAGAGAGAGAGAGAGAGCAAGTGAAACAGCGAAAGAGACAACGAGAAAGAAAGAAAGAAGGGAAATCTCGTAGCTGGAGGAACGATATCGGGGGTGGAAGTAGTTGGAGATCCTGCGGAGGCAATAATCGTGTCCCCCAGGTTGCACCACCGACGAAAGTGCCGTCGATCTATCGCTCCCCGCTAACCTACGTCCCGTCGAGAACCATTATTCGGGCCGACCACCATTGCTCCGAAGATTCTTGTTTCTTCGCGCAAAAATTCGTTCGGCATCGCTTTCTTTCGTTACCCCGACGAAACGATTATCGGATGTCGTTGGGCTTTGAACGAACCGATATCCTCCACGTATGGTTAGCATCAGGTCTAACGTCATAGAACTTTGCAGCTGCATTTCGGGGACGAGGAAGCGTGCGTCAATAGGAGTACTTTCGACGATACTTAGTTTGTGCACGTAACCAGAAAAAATGGATTTAGGATAAGTAGCGGTGTGCAGGTACCCGAGATTTCGGATTCAGGTACTTTTCTTGGGTTTGGATAGAGGTCCAAATATCCTGAAATCGAATCGGGAAAAGCTTATGAATCCTGATGAAATGCTATCTAGAATTATCCCATGATATTTCAATAATGTCCTGTATGTCAGCTCAAAAAAAAAAACCGTTTGAAGCAGATTCCTCGCTGCTTCGATTTTAGAATCTCTGATACCTCAAAGTTTTGAGTTAGGATGAAAATCAAGAAATGAGATGTTTTCATTGATTGCAATCTTAACTTCATTTCCGGAAGATGATCCAAAGAGATTTCAGGATCAAGAATACTTTCGAGTGAATTTTGTCAAAAAAAGAAGAAGAAGACGGAGAGGGAGTATATTTTATATTAGATATTTTTATACAGCATAACGTATGTGGACTACTAACTATGTCAAGAACTCCTGCCAAATACATAATGATACAAAAAAACAAAAGAATACGATCTGGCGCGATCCCACCGCTGCGAGTCCTGGTGGGGATACGTGCGCAATTAAACATAAGCCGATCGCCGCAATATACAATGTATCTTTCTAACAAATTTTATTCGAAAAAATTATCACCGTATCTCTCGCGATCACGCTCGAATTGAAGAAAAGGTGAACGCGCGCGTACGTACGCGTCGGCGTTCTTCGAGGGTATAAAAACGGGCGTAAGCTGGCCGCGCTAATGCGCGCGCGAAGCAAAGAGTCGCGGCGAAGCGTTGTTGCGCGGGTAAACAATGCACCGAAAGCGCAATTATCGGAATGTGCTCATTTTCCAGGAGGAACAACGCGAGCGCGTAACGACGCGTGCAAATTCGATGCGGCGTGCACGTCGCGGGCTTAACGCGAATCGGATCATCGTCGATGCGTCGCGGAACGCGATAAATCCTTTTTCGCGTCGTTCATCGAGTCCAGGATCCGTTCGCGACAAAGCCTAAACGCGGAAACGGAGTTGTAAAGAAGATTTTCGACGATCCACGGAATTGTAAAGAAGATTTTCGACGATCCACGGAATTTTCTTGCCCATCTGCGCTTCGAATTTTCGTCCTCTCTTCCGACACCTCGCTTTTCTTCAATTTATTCCCGTTAGTTAGCTCGCTTTCGTTAAAGACTGTTCTTTTGTTCGTGCAGCTTTTATTTTCTGTTTTTCTTGCTCATTCAGAAGCGACAAGCTTATCGATCTGTTCAGCGTTCTATTTTGCTCTAGCTTCTCCATTATCTTTTTCCTTGCTTGCGTGCATTTTGGTCTCTTTCTGGATTGGTGTATCTAGTTCATACACGTTGATGTAAAATGTAGAACGTAACCGATAGGTGTTTGCGTTACAGAATATTATTATAGTTCACGCTTAAAACTTGATCGCAATTTTACACCGATCTCAATTTAACTCTATCGAAAGTGGATTCGTTTGGATCATTTACCGCCACCATATTGTTATCGGTATCGTCGTCATTATTAGCGATGAAATTTCCAACCGTCCTCGTCCACCTCCACATGCTACCCCTTTTTCTCTCGATTTCACCTCCTCCCCGTCCAATCGAACATTCCCACCGTCCACGTCCCATTCTCTGTCCCTCATCCCGTCCCTCCCTCCCGCCCCTTCCCGTCCAATCGTCCGTTCTCCGTGTCCTAAATCTTCTTTGCGTCGATGTTCGCAAATTACTCTCTCATCCTTCTCCCTTAACCCACTTCCCACCGTTCCCTCCTCCATCGCCGTCTCCTTTTTTTTCCCCCCCAACCGCTCCTCTTACTCCCTTTCGCGCCTGCACGGTCTCTCCTCTCTCCTCCCTTATCCCGCACTATATTTGTCCCCTCCCCCGACGCCCCCGTTCGCCCCTCAACCCCCGTCGTCTGCGTGGATCAGAAGCCGAATGGAAATTAAATGCGCAGTCGGCCGTTACGCCGATTGATTTGTATTCTCCGATCTGCCGGCACGACGAGGAAGTGTGCTAAACTGCGGGATTTATGTTCTCTCCTAATTGCGTCACCCTCCCCCCCACACACCCCTGCCTGGCCACCCAACCCTCACGAGATTGCATTCGCGTTTCGGCGAAGGTTTGATCGGACACCATGGTGGTTGGGGCTAGATGAACGGAAAAATGATGTCGCTCGATGGTGATGATAGGGGGAATGAATTGATTGGCCTGGTGCACTTCATGGTGTTCGAATGTTTTAGATGGCGATAAGGAACAGATGATGATACTAATCGTTTGAGTACTACAGAATTTTCTTGTATATGTATATGCTAACTGTGCGGGATGAAATGTGTAGTTATTTTTTTTTTTTTGTGGAAAATAATAGATACGGCTATAATTAACTCTAATTGTTATATAAAAAGTAATGTTCAGCAGAAAGAAATGTTCAGATTCATCTTTTCATATCACAGCCATTTTCAGATAAATCAGAATTTAACATGACGCCTTTTGTAATTATCAGTATAACGCTTATCTTGAAAAAATGAAAATAATTTTGAATGATATTAATAAAAAGTGAAATTAATATGAACACAACCGCTCTCAATTGATGCGAAAAATTATAGGAACAAGCAGCAGCGCGATCGCGCTTCGTTGCACTCAAACAGTTAATGCAGCAGCAGATGAAAGTGAATTGCACGTGAAAGAATTTTCAGAAGGTTATATTTGTGGCGGCTACTTTTGCAGTTTTAGCGTCAACTGTTAATCAACAGGAGTAAATTATTATAAAATTATTACACAATCGTAAGTGGATTTAGCCTTTGCCCGATGGAAAATTGTTATTTTTGAGGAGAATTATACGAACTTAACGAATTTTCATTACTTCGTCCCGGAAATATTGATCGACTTGTAGCTCCGGCAGACGATGGACGATATTGGAAGCAAATTATACGGAATTTGTGTATGTTAAATATTGCACGACAAAATAATCGCAACTGTTTCAATCTCTTTGCACGATTTTTAGCTGGATAACGTACGAAAAATAGTCCAAGACATTCTACAATTTTTCATTTTCCAATAATCGTGGAAAAAATGAATTCGAGTGGATCTCAGTGTCTTTTAGTTGGATTATCAACAATTCTATTTATCCCTTTCCATTGGTCAAGCTTAAGCATTTCTTTACAACACAAGTGGTGTAACGGCCACTTCGAAACGTGCCTATTTAGCGGCGATCGAGGAATATTTTTAGCCGCTGCGTGTATTTTTAGGGTTTCTATCGCGCTCGCAAAGTTATCCATCCGTGCATGCGTTGGGGTTCGCCGCGTCGGAACTCCGTGAAACAAACTTTGCAGAAGGGTAGGCGAAACTTTTTTTTTTCCACGTCTATTAATAAAAAAAGAAGCATCGAGAAAAGACCGGCGATACTCTGACCGCCCCTCTATCTCTCGCCCCTCGTCGAGCTTGTTCTACTGAATGGATTCTGTAATCTATGCCGAGAAAAGACGTTCGCATGACGAACGAATCATTTATACGGGAAAGAGGATACAGTTATGCATAACGAAGGAGAATTCGTCTTCTTTTGATAAGAGATTCACGCTAAAACCTTGGATTGCTGTTTAACGTATTCATAAAGGACTGTTCGATGTTCGTGAAACTAACCAGAGTGGATTTAACACGTTCGTCGTCACGTCACCCAAATATGGGTGATACTCTCTTTTTTAAAGTTAAATAGAATTTTAAATTGGAATTTTAAAAGGAATTCAATGGAATAAGTATTGAAGTATAATATATATAAATATGAAATGCATAAAATAAAAATAAAACGTTAAAACTTTCACCGGTTTTTATATTTTTTTACCCCAGTTTTCTATGCAGTCGTGTTAAAAGTTTGGAAGCGAGCATAAAATTAAGAAAGTACCGCGAACCGTCTAAAATTCACAAGAATTTAGCGTTAAACCTTACGACAACTAAATTATACGCAATGATACATTTTGCAGACACATCGAATCTATCTGTTTGTCTCTCCCTTTCTCCTTTTCCTCTTCTGACACTGAACATCATCGCAGATCGAATTAACATCAACAAGTTACACGATCCATAAAGGAATCATTTGTATCGTCGCAGCCGAACGAGCTGCTGTCACGTTGAAATTCACGACTGAAACATCGAGCAGTGTTTCCGGATCGAGAGTGTTTAATTATCGGATTGCTAGACCAACTCGATTATCGCATGCTCGATGACTTTCTCCCTTGCCGCGGCGGTAATCGTTAATGTAATGTAATAACGGGGAAAAAAGAATCAGGCGGAAACGCGTGAATCAAACCCCGGAGAAACATCATACACTTTCCGAGCTGTATTAATAATAGAGCATGCGTGATAACGCGTTGGCGAGGCCGATCGTTGAATGGAAGTCGTTATCATAGATAACTCTACGATCCCCTCTGTCGTTGCTCCACCCCTTCGCCCCGCCATTGCCTTGGGTATGCTACACGTAGGATAACCCTCGACCGTTTTTCCCTCGCTCTATTTGCCGTTGCCTAACGAATTTATGTAATCGAGTTTGCATAAGTTTATGCGTTTATACAGATCGAGCATACTCGATGATTACAACAGACACTCGATAGAGAGCGAGACCGGAAATGGATAAGGAGACCAATGTGTGGTTGTTATCGTGTATCCTGGATGGATATTTACAAAATTAAGTTATATATGTCTTATCTGACTAACAATAAATAAAGAAGAAGACGGCGATGATAAATGAATTTTAATTGTTGCAAAATGTGAATTTGCTCTAGAGCGGCTCTTTGGTGCAGGGCTGCGTTAAAAAATTAAACTGTAAACGTCTCTTTTCATGGTGCTTTCACAATAAAGGGACCGTGGGTATATTAAGAAAATATGAAACAACAGACGTGCGATAGTTGATTAGCAAGACGGCAATGAATTAAACAGTATCATATGCAAAATGATCTTCGAAATATTGAATCGAATTACCAGAAGAAATAATCAGTTTTGTAAATTACAACCAGAACTGGCAAAAGAATTTTCATCTGATTCATGGAGATTACGAATAATTGATATGCATTAGAATTGACGGTTTTTGTTAGATGAAATCATTGAAAAATATCTTTTGTAATGTATTTGTATAGAAATCCTGACGAAGTGTGAGAGTTTTAATTGAATCGATCTCTGCTATCTAACGCGAACATTTTATGCAGTTTTAATACCCATTTTCTACCATTACCAAAGCTCTGTCTTTAACTCATGTCGACATCTCTACAAGAAACGCTCAAACTGGTCGTGCTCCGGTATCGACAGCAAAATGATTGTTGCAAAACAGCCATAATCAATAGCACTACGAAATAGATATAAACCTGACGCCCATTCTTATCGACGATGGAGTGACACGAAAATTATTTTCAATCTGCAGTGTCATATCCCAGAAAGGTGCAGAAACGAATCATTTGATCCATTTCTGGGCATTAAAACACTATAACCACATAGCGGTCAAAAGGTGGTACTAATTGTCCGTATGTAGATTACATAGGAAAGAATGTATATTTAAATTTCATAGTTTATAGGTAATATTTCTTAACTTTCCGCATATCAAATTAAAGGGTAGGCTTTGACAATTAATCTGTGTGCAATTTTATTTCAGTTTTTTGCCTCATTTGCTAATTAAAAGCGTTTACTTCGAATTACTACAATTTTCGATATCGCACCGCCATCTAGCGGTGGACGCAGTACTAATCGGAAAATGATTTCCGTTATTATAATAAATATCGCATCAAAATTGATATCAAAAGATAGTGTGGAGCCTAGTAAAGAAGTACCGTGCAAAAATTTTCTGGTATTGTGACTGTAAATACGTTTTTTTATGAATCAAATATTTGATCGATTGCTGGACATAGAAACACTATAACCATCTAGCGGTGAAAAGGTGGTACTAATCACCCGTATGCTTATTATACAGAGAAATTTATTATCAAATTTTTCGGTTTTCAGGTAATATTTCCAAACTTTTCGCATTTTAGATGAAAAAAGAAGCTCCTACAATTAATCTGTATATAATCTTGTTCTGATCTTTTACCTGATTTTAAAATTAGAAGCATTTCCTACAAAGTAGTGGGTTTTCTGATGCTGTGTCCCCATCTAGTGGTCGTCTGACATACTGACTGGGCTGTTATTCACATTACCTTCTGATTTCATTTTTATTACGATATTTATCATAATAACGAAAATAATGTTGCAGTTAGTACCCGTGGTCACCGCTAGATGGCAGCACAATATTAAAACTACATTAATTTGAAGTAAACATTTTTAATTAATAAACGTGAACAAAAAATGGAAAAAGATTAAATTAGGATGAATTGTGAGTGTATCTCCTTTAATTTAACACTACGGAAGGATCATTAGTATTATTTATAAGCTGTGAAATTTAAATATTCATTCTTTCCCGTACAAGCAGTATACGGTCGGTTAGTACAACCTTTCCACCGCTAGATGGTTATAGTGTTTCTATGTCCAGCAATCGATCAAATTTTTAATTCGTAAAAAAACGTATTTACAGTTACAATTTCAGAAAATTTTTGCACGATACTTATTCAGTAGGTTACACGCTATCTTTTGATATCAATTTTAATTCGATATTTATCATAATAACGGAAATAATTTTCCGATTAGTAGTTGCATCCGCTGCTAGATGGCCCTGCGATGTCGAAAATTGCCGTATTTCGAAATAAACGCTTTTAATAAGCAAATGAGGCAAAAAAATGGAATAAAATTAAATAGAGGATAATCGTCAGAGCCTTCCCTTTAATTTGATATGCGGAAAGTTAAGAAATATTACCTATAAACTATGACATTTTAATATACATTCTTTCCTATGTATTCTGCATACGGACGATTAGTACCACCTTTTCACCGCTACGTGGTTATAGTGTTTTAATGTCCATAAACTGCTTAAATCTTCTGATTATCAAAAAGAAACCATTTCCAGCCATAACTTTTTCACATTTTTGCACGTTTTTGTTTTACTAGGATGTATGCTTCCCCTTTGAATCGATTTTGTTAGAATATTCGTTATAATACGAGAAATTACAATTTATGTATTACGTTCCATTCTAGATAACTGTAATTACCTTTCTTTTGAAAAGTACAGTGAATTTTCGTTCCATTTTGTTTCAGACGTCATTGCGTACCAAAAAAGTAGAACGTTGCATAAACATTTTTATTAATATTGTTAAAGAAATTTTGTTGTTTCCCGTAGATATCTATTTTTACTCCTTTCATTCCGTTTCCGCTTCCGGTTGTAGTGGTTTTAATTAATTTTTGTGGTTTTAAAATTTTATCAAACCCAACATTGAACTTATATCTTAACTGCTGTCATTTCATTTTTCACACTTTCATTCCTCGTTACGCCATTTCCAAATTTAGCTTTGCAACGTGATTGTAGAACGCGAAAGAAATAACGTCATTGTAAAAGATATGAACTGTTCGTTGAATTTATTCGGAATTTCTTTTAGCCGGTTAAGTATACACTTTTGAAATATAGAACGCCGCAGTGACGTTATAGGTTTACTGAGAAAATATGCGAGAAAGGGAATAGCAAAGTATATATTCCCGCAACTGGACGGTAAATAAGCGGTCAGAGACAGTTTACGATGAGGCTGCTGATATTTTTGTGTCGACTATGATCGACAATCGTCCGCTGAAGGTTCATGTACGCGGAAAGGAACACATTTTTCAGGTTCCACAATTTCTGTTCGATTTCATTCAATTTCTACAAAACCACTCCGATTAGATTTGTAATTTTCACGAAGAGCGAACGAAGAGTGGCTAGGAAACAAGATTCGATATTGGTAATGCAGGAATGCGATTGAATGGATGCGATTCTAGGAAAATGCGAAGAGTGGTTGAGTTTAGCGATAGCTGTGTGAACGTAGATTTAGAATAGAGTGTTTCTGAGGCGCGAAAGATAAGCGTTTGATAAAAAATCGCAGTTGAAGAATTTTGGGTGAACGTGACGAAACCATTTTTGAGTGAGAAAGGTTTAGAATTAAAAAAAAAAGAAATAAGTGTTTGGAGGAATATATGACGGGGAGAATGCGAGTGCGAAGCAGAAAGAATTTTGCTGTGAAAGAAATAAGAATGTTGAAGTTGCTAAGTTCAGAAGTTGTATATACGTTACTATGAAATTATTTTAACACTAGGTTTACGGGACGGGTTTCAGACTTTATGAGTAAAATTTGTAAAAATAATTACTATTATTCCTAGCAATTTTTGCTGAGTTTTATTTATTTATTTATTATATTTAAAATAATAAAATGTTTGTTATATTTTTATTTAATTTATTTTCTAGAGAGATATAAATATACCCAAACCTATTTCCCTCTCAGTTCTGCAATTTCAAATTCTTTTTGATGTGTATCTATTCTTTAAAATATGAATATTAGAAATAGATATACAAGAAATGTCCGTAAATTTAGCATTAAATAGGTATATAATATCTAAGAACTTTACTTTGATTTACTTGCCATCTTTCTAAATAAAAGTAAAATTGCTACAGTAATTTTGTTGAATCGAATTGAACCGCGCTTATTAGCGATCGAATCGCGTTTGATTAAGCGAGCAAACATGGAGGCCGGATATCCAGTGTCACCAGATATTTTCTAACCGTAACCCGCGCAAAATGAAATTTATACACGCCCCGTTTGTTTCAATTATCCTTGGAATAACGCTCGATTCGATTTGTTGACTCGAACCGCGCAACTTTTAATTAACTCCGGACAGCTCTCGTTCCGCGGGAATTTACGTTCTGGCGGACGAAAATGTACGGAAATTAGCAAAGCGAACAGCTCGGAATCGGATTGAGCATCGCCGACTTCATTTGCCGTATTATAAAGCCGAAAATACATTAATCGAAGGTATCGAGAACGTTTATATTTCATCGAGGGCCAACACTCAATCAGTCGTACGATCGTTCATTTTTAATTCCCAGTAATTTCTATTACCATTTTCTAAATTTCGTTTCAGACTGGTTACCCAAACATCGAACTTCAAACCGTATTTCGCATTTCTAGTTTTCCTCCTCGACAGTCAGTCGTCGATTATTAATTTATTCATGAACCGACTGGAAGCCCTTTTTATACATAACTAGTTGTTCCCCTCGTTTTCTTTTTTTCTTTAGTGCTTGTTTCAAAATCGGCGGTTTTTCAAACAAACTTTCAACCCATTCTTAACCCCCTTAGGGGTAAAATATTTAAAAAGTCTTCCTTAGTGGGTGGCTACGTCATAAAAGTAACCCATTGTCCAAATTTCATACGTTTCTAGCTTCAGTAGTTTAGGCTCTGCGACGATGAATCAGTCAGTCGGTCAAGACATGTCTTTTTATACGTATAAACGATATAAACATAAATTGCACGCGGTACAACCCAAAAAAAAACAGGAAAATAAAAAAGAAAGAGAGAGAAGTCTTATAACTTTCAAAATGCTTATTATATTAATGTGCCCACTTTTTCCCTCGTTCAAATTTTCCATCGTGGTACAAAAATTCACGCTCTATCAACAGCGTTTGCACGAGATCGAAGCAGCGTGATTTCGTTAGTTTCCAAAATTTATTCTCGTTTCCGGTACAAGAAGACTCGTGTAACAGCACGATTCCAAGAAGTCTAGCTGCCGTGTTCCACGGATGGCGCCGGTATTTGCAATTTCTAGAGTCGTCGCGACGAAGCTACGCCGCCGTAAATGCACCGTGTCCGTCGAATGAAAGACGACGGGGCAATAACGTCCGTCGTATAAATATTTGATTGGACAAAAGTGGCGTGTGTCAAGGAATTTCAGCCCCTTCCGGGAAACCGACCTACCGGTGTATCGATTCGGCGATGGCCGCGTCTTCGAAGGGTTAGATCGCAACCTGTAGTTCGCGTAAATATAGCAAAGAACGCTAGATTCGTTTCTCGGTGTATCAACGATGACCGGTTTCCTTTTGCACGTCGCCGAACCATTTTAACCCCGGGGACGCTCGTTTGATTAACCCCTTGGCATACAATGACGGGTTAGGATCGTCATTCATTTTATGTACTTTTTTTTTCTTTTCTTTTACGTGGATGAAATCTTCAGAAAGATTTCCCACCACAACCTTGGGGGATGGCGAGGGTATGTAGGATTTTTACTTACTAAAACCTCCACGGTGGCCTACTACCACGAAATGGGGGAGCACCGGGAACTCTGGAAGAACACTTCCAGAACATTTCATGTGCCTCTGTAGAGTTTAACCCTTTCGCTACGAGCGGTGATTATAGTCACCCAAAAACTGACGCTTGCTACGTACGAACGATGACTATAGTCACCCCGTGAAATTTCGCAGAGTATTATTGCATTATGCAATAATATATAATTTTAATAATAATAATAATAATAATTTTATATAATATAATTTTAATTTTAATTTAATTTTAATAATTTTTACCCCTTTCCTTTCTACGACCGATTATAGTTACGCTCAACGGGATTTGCGTGCCGAAGAATCCTTCCGTAGCGAAAGGGTTAACGAGTCTGACTCGTCAAGAGTTGTTTTCAAAGAACGCTGTGTAGTATATTATTAGGCTATTCAATTATTTCACTCGTGCGTCGATTTTGTTTAGTTTAGAATATTCAAGACGCTCCCTCCTATACCCTTTCAAAAAGAATTTCAAAATAAAATGTTCTGTTTCCAAGCTTGCACATAACTATTCGGTCGAGCCAAATTCCATAGTATTTTTCGAATGCATTCTTTATCAAAGCATTATACTAAATTAAATTATCAAGGTAGACAACTATGTCGTGTTTTGCATTCCTTAACTATAATTTTAAAGAAAGAAGAAATCAAAAGACACAATTTATTAGAGACTACGTAAGTCACAGAATCGGCCTCTAAGTTAGTAAAGTGGAATTTTCTGCCATACCTGAAGGGTTAATAAGTAAAATCGTCGAAGTTTTAATGTTAATCGTGTCAAAAACAATTCCTTCGATCTTTCAATCGCGTTAAAAACGTGCGAGGGAAGACGACGATCCAATTTCCAGCGCATAACATCGAGAATCGGAATTCGGACATGCGTTCGACATAGTTAAAGGCAAACTATCGGCGGAAGTTGTCGGGGTTAGGAGGCGGATGCACGCGTTCCTCTTTCGGGTCTTGAAAGCAAGAAGCATAGTTCGCGAATTCCTGTACGAGCAGCCGATACATATTTATTTACAAGACGCGTGCCAGCTGGATGCTGCGATCGATCTTCCCCCCGAAGTATATCCGACGATGTCACGGTTGCTCTTAATGCTTTATAACGTAGTCGACGTACGAACTGGAGAGTGTACGCAGGCGAAAGCAGCTTCGTATTCGTCCGTGGAAACGCTGCTGTTGTATAGAACCCGTGTACATCGTACGAGAATCGTAGGGAGTTCTGCTACATAATGTTCGATCTCACTTTAGGGAAACGAAATCGTCGTCGGAGAGCTTCTGCGTCGCTGTAGTCGCGATGCGATTGGTGCACAAGCTTTTAGCATTGACACTGAACCTAACAAAATCAAAAGAAATCAAATTGAAAATTATATTTAACACGTTCGTCGCCACTTAAAGTTAAATAGGATTTTAAATTGGAATTTTAAAAGGAATTCAATGGAATAAGTATTGAAGTATAATATATATATAAATATGAAATTGCATAAAATAAAAATAAAAAGTTAAAAGTTTTGCTGTTTTTACATTTTTTTCAGCCCAGTTTTCTATGCAATCGGATTTGGGCCCAGCGAGAAATTCAGCCGAATCACGCTGGTGTGAGGAATATGTTAAAAAATACCTAATACAAGGGAAACAAACCGTAATGATTGCTGTAAAAATAACAGTAAATTTCCTAAAGTGTATGAATTTACAAAATTTCTATGAAAAATTACAAATTTCTCATTTTGACCGGTTTTTGGTAGTTATAATGTTAACAGAAATTGTTTCGATTCAGCGTGGAAAGTTTTGGATATCTCCACGATTACTTTTTAGCATTTCATTTAGTATTGTAAGAAATTGGCAGTTTAGTACATATCTATTCGATACTTTACCGGAAATTATCGTCGTAGATTTCGTATCTCAACGTATCGTAGATTCTGCGATTTCGCGTTTAAATTGCGCTTCAAATTTTATCCTCAGTTTCGTAATTAATTTTATGTTTGATTATAAAAAAGGTTTGACAGTCGTTGAGATTGTCCGGCTGAATTTTATTACAGTTTTATTTTATTTGCTAACAAAAAACTTGCCACCGTGTTTGGGCGCAAACACGCGGTATGAGGTAGTAATTAAAACAAACTGGTGCACTGTCACGAGAAAGTCTACGTATTTATATAATGCCGCTTTTTGTACAGTTACTTCTACGTTGACGTGCATCCGGTGCACGTTTGACGGACGTATTTCTTTAGTAACTACCTACCGAAACGACGTATGAACTTTTCACGCTTTGACTAATGATTGACGGCTGGTAAGAACCGTCGAGGGTAGTAAACCGTTTCGATGTTCGAAGCCATTCTCGATTGAATCAGGCGCGATGAACTTTCACTCCTTGGGAATTATTAATGATTAAAAGAAAAGGTATTTTTTATTTTTTATTCTTTTAAATTAAAGGCTCAACGTCGCATCGACAGCGAGGTCATTAGCGACACAAACCGTTAGTTGTTGGTGCTAGATGTATTCATAAAGTTGTCTATTGCTTTGGATGAAACTGAGGGTATTTTTGGCATTTTCTGTGTTGCTGAAGATTTCTTTTAGCGAGTTAGGAACCTATGCCTGGGTTCGTGAGGTCTCGTATTCCTTACAGAAAAATAAAATATGTTCGATGGTTAAGGGATGTGTTGACACTTGTCGCAGTAGGGTGGGGTTGTTTTTTATCAGAAGGTGCTAAAAAGGTATTTTGTTAGACATTGCTTTAACTTGTAATTAAAAATGAATGACTTCGTTGCGTAAACTTAGATATGTATTGTAATTCAGGCTATTTGAACGAAGGATTCGAAAGTTTTTTAAATAAACAAATTTAACAACGAATAAAGTATAACGATATTTGAATCCAGTTTACAAATCGTTAGTTTTCTTGAAATTAACAGAAATTAATAAACATTCCAAAATTTACTATGTATCTATTCAGGTGGTTTTCGGTAAAGTTTCAAGATCTTATAACGGTATCGAGAAATGTTGTAAAACATTTTACAACGTTTAAAAGTGGTTAAAATATTAGCAAGTTGTTTTACACCATTTTCATATTTCACAGCGACATTGAATAAGGTTGTAAACTGTTCCATAGGTTTTTAAATAATAAAACAAGGTTTCCGAGGCTTTAGGGACTGACAACAATATCGTATAGTAATTTAAAGTTTTGTAACAGCGTTGCACAAAGTTACAGGGAGAGTCCCACAGCATTTTGGTGTACCCCGGAAGCTTCTGGGCTTTCGCGATAATAGCGCATTGTTTTGGAAAGCTATTTGTAATGATGTGGAATTCGCAAACAATGTTACACTTACCGTACTTTGTTCTATAGGCATTCAATTACATCATGTTCGTACTACTGTACGTTTGCGTGGTTAAAAGAAAATTAAGAAAAGCTTTGCATTCCCATTTCCTCTATTTCAGAGCTTCAGAATTTTTTAAGTAAATCTACAGCACATCTATATCACAGATACCTAACACTTATCTAGTGAAATGGTTAACACTTAGCCGACCGAATGGAGAGATCTCCCATTTTTTCCTTGACAAAGTAATGCCATTAATTCCATTTACTTTTGTTATTAGTTGGTCCTAAGTTGATGTTGAATTTATTAAAAATTGAAGTTTTAAAAATTTATGAACTAATTTCAGATTAACTAATAACAAAAACAAATAGAATCAATTGCAACTCTCTGTTGAGGAAAAAATGGAATATCTCCCCATTCGGTCGGTTAAGTGTCAACAGCAAAATTTAATAACTCAATTTTTACGTATCATACGTATCTCAGAATACTAAATTTTTCTTTCTTCTTTAATCTTTTGTTTCCATTTCTACTGTAATATCAGTTTCCCGGCCGATTCCGTGAAATCAAAAAATTTCGTCTGCCATTAAAAGAAAAAGAATTACTTGTCACTCGCACAGGATATTCCAATCGTCGAACAGGATGAACGATTCGCCCAGATGGCGCGCTCTATTCCGCACTTCCGTCGCGTTCCCCGGCTTCTCGCGAGCTTCACGTTTGACAAAATTAGCCGACTGTCGCGCGATCAGCCCCCGGAACGGTGCAGCCCCCGAAGGAAGAGAGCTCGCGCGGATCGCGCCGGTTCCCGTCGATCGGAATAAATACGTTTCCGATATTCCTGGCCGGTCGGTATCCGACGTTATTAAGAGCGGCCATTTAATAACTGGTTGATGAAAACTTGAGAAGATTCCCCGTCGAATTGTCAAGATTAATAACGGTCGATATGTATCCCGATCCCCGGAGGAAGCTCTCCTGGCGGAGTGCTGGAACAAGGGACGACGGCCGGAAGTGGTGAGGCGGGAGAAGAATGGCGGCGGACGGCGGCAGGGCCGGGGGGGAGGGAGCTGGCGGAGAAGCCACTCAGAAAGTAATTTGCTCAATGCTCGGGTGAACAGGGGAGAGACCATGTAGAAAGCTGTCGGGATACGTTCATAGATGAAGAAAAAGGAGGAGGCAGCCTGACGCGAAGGGAAGTGTAGTTTGACTGAGGAAAAGCGGGGTGTGCAGGAACAGTTAAAGTTAAGGGGATGATAGAAACGAAAGATTTTGTTGGATATGTTTGAATGTTGATTGAATAATTACGATGATGCGAGGTTTCTGTAGTTCGTAACGGAAGAGGAAGCGGGCGAAAGAAAACCTAAGTAATCCTAAGTATATTATAATGATAGAATAAAAGTAAAAAGGAAAAGATCAAGGATCAAGTTCGAATTTCAAATTTCATAAGTTCCATTTTAAATTCTGCGAATTTCATTTCCAATCTTATACGTTCCTTTTGAACTTTCAAGAGCTACTTTCGCGTAGATCCAGAGGTAATGTATAAGTTTTAGCGTTTCAAGAATGCGATACTGCGCGAACGTATTCTTAGAACAAGCTAAACTGAATACTCGGTTTAACGTTCGTTATCCTTTATAATCGCTTGCACGTAGACGAAAACAATGGGGGTGCGGGGGTGAAAGTAAACGGAAGGAGAACGCGAACGGGGGTAGAAGATCGCAGGACGTGGACTCAAAGAAACGTCTACAATCCTTTAACAAAGGCAGGAGAACGCGGCGGGAGAGAAGAGACAGAAGAAGCATTTAAATCCCGGGAACAGAAACGCGGCAGCTGTCGGACAAAGGAAACGAAAGGATGCCGTGAAAGAGGGACAACGTGTGGAGAAAGGAATTGTTTCCTGCGGCTGTTAATATTTTTACCGCGCGTCATATTGTCGCAACCGGCCCTCACTCCCCCGTCTTCCCCTTTTTCTCCCCGCTTTCCCTGAATATTAACCGTGAAAGTTTCAGCCGGAAGTTCGAGTCGGGTTCCTGTGTCGGTAGCGCAGGCAGCGTGCGTTGACATGGCGGCAGAACAGAATAATCTCATTACGCGGCTGAAACTTCGGGCCTGGAATAATAAGGGGATATAAATGCAAATGAAAATTATGAAAATGAGCGATTAGCCAGCCATCCCAGATACAAAACTGTCGAACAGGCCTGGAAGTTACGATCGACTCTTCTCCGAGCGCCCGTCGTTCGAATAGCATCGCGTTTCGTACACGGTGTTTAGTTTGACACGTGAATTTTGCTATCGTTGATTCGTCCTGATGGATTTTAATTGATCGCAAGAATTTGACGGCGACATTATTGCAGGCGAGATCTTATTTCGTGATGTGTGCTCGGAGTTACGGACGTTAAGGAAGCTGATGAATCGATTCTGGGGCGAGGATGGTTTTCGTATGCAATATTTATGGAATAAATTGATTCCGAAGAGGATCTGTTAGCAAACAGAATCATTCGAAGAGGGTGGAAGAACATGGTAGCTATTTCAGCAGTATTAGGGGATTTCTAAATGCGGTCAGCGAGTCTAGGGGAATGTCGTACGAAATATAAGAAGCAGACAATATGATGCTTGTATTCTTGATTTCAATTCTCCCTTCGTTTCCATTCTCTGCAGTAACTGATTAAAAAAATATTCCCCACTGCCCGGTTTCACGCATTTACGCGAAACTATAAGTATGAAAAAGCCGTGCAAAATTTTCATATTACGCAAAGGTGTAGCGCACGTATCGCAAGCGGAGTACTGATTATAATGTGTAGATGGTGAAACAAATTTTTGTTTAGCTTCCATTACTTTAATTACGCTCGTAAAAATGTGCATTTGCATAAAATTCTGTGCTCCATTTGTGAACATTCATGTAGCCATTATACACCTTTCGTTTCCCTCACCCAAACGATCAATCATTCCTTACTGCGGTCTATTTTTCCACCATAAATCCACGGATCGCGTATAACAGCTCGGCTCTACAAAGCACGATAATTATCCCGTCCCGCTGTCATTCGAAGCGGATTCCTCGCTGTCCAAAGACGGTCCGAATGTTTTCGCTGCGTCGATCGAGAAAAAGCTTCGTCGATTACTGTCACTCACTTTTACCCGCGCGCAATCAGCCCCGGGTTTTGCGGCGCGCGTATCACAGACGTGCAACCGCGGAAAGCCATCGTCGCTGAGAGGTTCTGTCAAGTGTTCGACAAATACACGACGTGTTTACCGTCATCTTACGGTAAAATTTGATTACTTGTCCCTCGTTGTCTGTCGCCGGGCCCGGATTGACGTAAATCTTAACCCAGTACCTGCCCCCCCCCCCCTCCTTGTAATGCGACAGCTTATGAAAAGTCCTCGCGATTACCGCGGCTTTGCTCGTAGTAATCTCCCCTGTCGACTTCTGTCGAGTAAAACATGATTGGAGATAAATTGTCTCTTTGATGATTGGATCGTAGACGTTTACGCGAATTCATGTTTTTTACAAGTACGGGCGAACAACGATTTTTCGAATTAATGGAAAGACAGATTCGTTAACACGTTCGTCGCCTGGTGTGATTCGACTGAGTTTCTCGTCGAGCTCAAATCTGATTGAATAGAAAACTGGGGTGAAAAAATATAAAAGCAGCAAAAATTTAAACTTTTTATTTTTATTTTATGTATTTTATATTTATATGTATCATACTACAATACTTATTCCATTGAATTCCTTTTAAAATTCCAATTTAAAATCCTATTAAACTTTAAGAAAAAGAGCGTCACTGAAATATGGGTAACGTGGCGACGAACGTGTTAAAGTAATCGAATCGTTGAGCTGTACATTCATTGTAATGAAGAAACGCCACAAATTAAATTATTAGGTGTATGCAGTGTGGACGAAGAAACGAAACCTAAACGGAGAGTTGTTTCATTAATGTGTATTTCGAATATTTTGTGGGTTTTTGCGGAATAGTTATGTAGACGATGAAAAACCATGTGTTCATTATATTTGGATGACTTATCGAGGCCAGTGGTAAAAGGCATCGTAGATTGCGAAAGCGACGCTTTCGTAAACAGAATAGGTGCCGTAAGTTCCCTTTGCTGCGCTTCTACCTCGGGCCTTTTTACGGCGGAAATTTATACAGTTATAAATTATCCGTGTATCTTTTTAGTTCCCGTGAACGGAAAGGATACTTCGAGTTTATATGTAGATAAGAAAGAGAACAAGGAAGTGCACTTAACGGATAACGGCCACGATCTTATATTTTTCGCGTGGATATGATTTACTCGTGTATTCGAGCGAGAGTTATTCATTTTTGGAATTACCTCGCTATCTGGCGAATAAATAACACTTGACCACAGACATCGTTGATCTGAAGTATATTTACAAATATCCTTCCGAGTTAAGGATCGCTAAACGTTTACACTTCTATTTTTACGTTCAATTTACAATTTAAGTATCCATTAAATATCTATTTATATCCCGGAAGATTGTGTTTAAAAATTAAATTAAATCGCATCGATTCAAGATCATTTGCTAATTTGAATACCGACGAAGAAATCCGTGTTTCTTTCCGCTGTCACGATATCGCTTATCTACCGATAAACCTTGATCGTGCACTTCACTCGTATCTCATTCGGCCATCGTAAATAAACCCATCGCTGGTAGTCGTATCAAAACACAACGTGATCTCATTAAAGATCTGTTCGTCCCCCTCAACGTTCGATTCGACGAAAGTCGAGAATCCCAAGCGTGTTAGCTCTATCGATCTCCGATGAGGGTGCAGTTGAACCACTCTAAACTCGGCCGTCATAAAAGAAAACCTCGTCGAGTTGGCCAAAAGCTGGCACGTGTGACCAACGAGCACCAGCCAGTGCTGAGGGGTAGGAAAGCAACGGAAGATCGAACGGGATCGTTTTAATCTGCGGCCAAGGAGCAGCGGTAACTGCCATCTTATTGGTCCCCCATATTGACCTCTCTGGTGGCCGCGCGTCTAAAATCCCGGAACTCACAGCTAAACTCGTCGATCGATCGCCTTTTGTTCCTTACGGCGAGATCCCGGAGGATTCTCGGTCCAACGGGACTTGGCCGCTTTGTTGCTCGTGCTGGATCGCAATATCGCTGGAAAAATAAAGTATCGGAACCTCTCTTTCCCTCTTTTCCTCCCCCTTCTATCACTCCCTCTTTCTCTTTCTCTCTTCCTCTCTGATATAATCTGCCGTGCTTTTGAAAGGAGTAGAAGAGTTCTCCACTTTTATTCCCATCAGTGTACACTTACTTGCCTCTGTGAAACTTAAAGCGAATCTAACCTCACGTTGGGCTCGGCCGGGAGGGAAACGGTCCCCGGGGTGTGGGTAACGGAAGCGGGGGGCGGAACGCATACCCATTGAAATCCTTCGGCTTTCTGCATTTTAATAAATCCCGATACAGGGCGCAACAAAGGAAGTTCGATCGAATTCAGACAATGCATAGCAATGCGCGCGACGTGTTCGCGATGGAACGACGTTTCCTTTGACGGAGACAGTTTCGGGGAAAATCGATGCATGGCGGAATGAAAGGGATGCTTCGAGCTAATGGATGGTATTTGGAAATGGAAGGTGTTTTTTTTTTGAGATACGTGTTAGAATTTTACGATTCTTATAATACGGTGGAAATGTTGGATATGGGAATTGCAACGATATATTAAATAAATACTTAAATTACTTTCTCCTCTGATGGAACTCTATTTTTAATTTTTACTTATAATTTTTGAACCAACACAAAACATATATCAAAATGTCCATCCTCCCCGTTCTGAGCTACGTTTCACTGAGTCTTACCGCGACTCCGTTTTGGAAAACTCAGGTCACGTTTGAAAATCAGGAAGATCTAGGTCCGAATCCTGTCCTCATTCTCGGCCAACGAGAGTCAGCTTATCTAAATCCACGTGAGCTACGAAAAATATAATATAATATATTCCTGGCTCCTCAGGACTTTTGTTCTACTTTAAATGTTAAACGTGCGCAGTTATTGTAAAAAAAAGGGCAAATTATAGCAAATATACGTAACCAATTGCTATTTAAAGCGTACTTAGACTGGCGTTACCACTCTGTTCATGGTAGAAAAATTGTTTCGATCGACATTTAAGGAACCGGAACTAAAGCGTTTCATCCACTTTCACCTTGGAGGTTAATCGACACGAATCCTCAACATCGATCCTAAAGGCCCAGGATCGATGTCGCCGTTCAGATTGCCTGAACGATTCGAAAGGTGTGTTCGATTCAGCAATGGAACAATGCTTAAGTGGCTGTTATCGCGTTTGGGTACAAGCCGCCAGGCGTTCCTGACCCATTTCCGGTGAGATCCCGCGGGAGGCAATAATACCGACTCCTGTGCGGGCACGTACCGCGGATACTCGCCGAATGGTTCAGCCCAGCTGTACAATGAGAATTATGTTCTGCAGTATCGTAAACACCTGGGCTTCGTAAACTTATCTCGAATAATTATGTCGTGATGAAAGGAACTGTTCGGCTTTAACCCTTTGCGTTTCAAAAGACAATTATCGTAAGGTGTTTAGTTTCGAAAACTGTTGAACACAAAGGGTTAACGTTGTCGTGTTTCATCCGAAGCATTTGTGACGCTGAATAGCTGGTAGAAATGAAATTTTCATAAAGCTGTGTTTTATGAAAGCTATACTTCCAACTTCATTAATTACTTAATTCGTTTAACCGTATTTATAATACGATTTCTCTTCGATGCGTGCGTTATAGAGAATTACTGTTAATCGATGCAAGCTTTCAACCGAAACGGATATTTATCGATTATCAGATTTCGAATTTTCAAATTAAATTCACACGAAAGGGAGCTTTCAGGAATTTGAATCGTTAGACTCAATGAAATTGATAGAGGAATCTTTTCCCCGTTAATCAATTAACGAACAACGGAAACAGAAATGTTCGAAACGCGTTCTAAATAATTGCAACGAATATGTGGCAAACATGGAGATTAAAAAAATACGGTTATGATTTATAAATTCGGAAATCGAGCTGTTTTTTTCCGAAATCACTTCTGTTTGTTTGTTTATCTTCAATCTCATCAAAACGACGTAACATTATTTTCATCTTGATTCCGTAACGAATCAACGTGGAATTCGATATCGAGTCGCGTAATCATTGATGAAACCGGTACAATAATGATCAGCACGAGATGTAGCGATAATTAGGCGAAATTTCAATGGTATAGCCTGTTACACGAACGGCATTAGAAACGCTATCGTCATCATCTGGGAATAGACGGAATATTAAATTTTAGGGCTTTCGGGCTCCCATCGAAAGCCACCAACCGGAAGTCACTTTAGCCCTAGCTTCGCTGTTGCAGGTTGTAACTGATAAAGCGATTCCATTCCATTACGATTTCCCTCTGAATTTCTATTTTACTCACGAATGCATTTTTCATATAATTAACTGATTACTTTTTGTACGTACATGTAGGTTACAGATAAATTTGGACCGTTTAGAACTACAGAAATATTTTCTGTTTTTTTTTTTAATGAATGAAATCATTCGTGTTTACTAATTTACAGAGATAGTTTTAGCGTGCATCGATTTGGATAAAGAGAGGGTAATGACATTCGTCAGTAATTACATCATAACATGGATCATGATTAATCGAACTTTAATTCGCTTTGATAAGAAGTAATCCAGATATTGTTTGTATAATTTAGTTACAGTAATACCGATATAACGTAATACGAAAATATTTATGTTTGTATTCTACAGATGTATCAATTATGTGTCATCTCGATAATGTTCATCTGGCAATTTTTTTAATTTGTATTCACGAAAAGCGGCCAGGATGATTGTGAACACTAACCTTACTTGATCTTTAATTGCCTGAAATCCCCTTTCCTCGATAAGGAACTTTATTTGCGTAATTGCGACCGATGGAAGAATACAAAGCGCAAATATACATTAATGAATGATCGATACGGAATTGATTATGCAGTTTATCATCGAAGCACTTTCGTTGATATCCGCAGCTTTTGTTTATCGCAATTACTCGATCCAATTCGCTGGGGTATACCAGCGCGATTGTACTTGGCTAACGTGATAATTTACCCCATTGAACGGATTACGTATCCATAGTAATTAGTATCCAACTAACGCGATAAACGAAGTACCAACAGCGAACGGGAAGGTATGGCCGAACATTTAATACTTTACCGTGCAATAAATCGTGGATACAGTATCCGACACATATATAATTTCGTCTCGAGTATCAAAAAAAAAAAAATAATAAAAAATAAAACATCAGAAATCAAGGGAACGGAGAACGGAGGCTAACAAAAACCGCGGCAGTTTTTCGCATGCGGTGGCGCAGGCAAAAGAGCGGCAAAGAAAAATGGCGGAAGTTCAATAACAACCAGGCCGTGTTCTTATTTTCCCGTGGTTCTATCGATCATCAATAATTCATCGGTCGTGATCAAATTCCCATTGAGCGCCTGGGGCTTTTTCTTCGTCGTCCAGGCCAGCCCGTGGAAATAGCGAACGGAGGCGGACACGAAGGGTGGCGATGGTGACGAGCATCGTGAAGAATTTCGCGCCGAGGCACTCCGTTTCCCGAGGGAACGCTCTCCGCGAATGTATTTCTTGGAGGTGGCGTAATTCCGTGACCGGATATCCCGACTTCCGGTCGCCCTTTGTGGCAGGCGCCATCGTCGAATCGAAGCCGAGAGACGCGATGGACCCATCCTTTGTGCACGCAGCTTTTCACTTCATCAGAGGGAAACGGTGTAGGGCTACGATTTTCAGCCACGGTCACGAAGGACGTTTATTTCTCGGCCGAAGACCTCTTTGACGCGAGTCGAAAAGCGGCCGGACGAGGGAAATAATATTAAGCGACCGGACGTGTTTTTCGCGAGTTGCCGAAGAACGGCCGTCGTAAATTTTACGTTTTCAAACGAGGATACACGTTTTCCTTCTCCTTGGAGATTTTCTATTGTAATGGAAAATTGGAAACTTCCGGTTTGCGTTATTCGGGGAGGAAACGTTATGTTTATGCGGTGTAACGGTCAAAAAGATAAATCGAATGCATAGCTTGCATCGTCTAATTTATCATTATTAGAAAGAGAAGGTTCATTTTTTGATAAGAACTTCTGATGCGTTTGATGTTTATTAATTATTTACTTCTGCCAAGCCAGTACTTTGACCCTTTAACTGAAATTAGTTTTTATATCATAATTAATAGTTGCTTTATTGAAATTATCATCTTTTTAAGGGTCTAATTAGACCTCGTTTAATAAGGCTTGGCTTGAAAACAACTGCATTGGATTATATCAAATTGACGATCCCTCGTAATATATTTGTGTTCAGTACAGCGGAGGAACAATTTATCGATCAGACGGAATCTGATTTTCATTTTATACAGAGGTACGTGGAGTCTGCGGGTTTACGGAATTTCTATGGAATTCTACGCACGCGATCCATTTTTGTTTCCGTGATATTTTCAACAGCGGTCGGCGTTTAACGAAGCTCGAGGAACTTCGATCGACGATCAGGTTGAAAAGTGATATCAATTGCGGCCAGGCAATATCCGTCGTTTAATTGCGTCAAGCACGCTGGTGTGTAGGCTGTATCGTTAAATTTATTAGCGCACTACGTGCTGAACCATGGTACACGCCTCCTATTTGGTATTCACATATTGCACATCGCCATTAAACAAGTACAGGCACCGGGGGGGTTGCAAAGCTAATAATTGAACGGCTACATGAAATATACGAAGGGGGCCACGAAATCTTTTATTTTATGCTGGCCGAAAAAGTGTGACCGTTGCCCACGGTGGATAAAATCATGTTTACAAGCTGTTTGCAAACGCGAAAAATATATGAACACGATAAAAATAATAAGTATTGTTTTTTTAATCCATTACATTATATCATGAATTTAATCACTTTTCGCGACCACAGGTGGACGGTTTCCGTAAAATTGATACAAGCGAAAAGATTAAGACTATCTCAAACTCTCAACGTATTAGGCTCAAATGAGCTGTAAACTCATTTTTATAGAGCACACAATTAAAATCCTGTCTTTTTAGGTTATCCGAAACGAAATTTTACGGTACTACGCTAATGTATATTGTAAAGATGTATCGAATTATTTAAACAATCACAAAGCACGTACAAAATAAAAATCTTTATTTCTATCACACACGGTACAAGGTTTACGGTGGTTCGCTTTAATTACAGTTGTTGAACTTAATCGGGTGGTTTTCAAGGATAAGCAATTTACATCCCCGACATAGTAATAGAACGCTTTTTGTTGCTACAGCAGGGGTCAAAGTTCCGATGATACGCTACACCGTGGTTTGCGTGAACTTCGGGGGAGAAGAACCCGAATTCTACTAGATCCTGGACGCCTTGAAGGAGACACCCACTTCATCCTCGACTTCCGCCATAGTACAGCCTATCCTCCTGTAATTAAAGATGCCAAACATCGTAGACGCGTCCTTCGCGTAATCGTTGTGTCGGGTGAAGTGGTTAAAATTGGACCCCAACACGAAGAAATTAGAAGCAACAGAATTACGTGCTTGTGGTTTAGTCGATGATTCCTCGATTTCGTGTTTTAACAATTTTTCTTTCAACGATAAAGTTACGTGAAACTTTCATTTCATATCGTAACTTCGACAAAAGTAATAACAGCCTCGTAACAAAGTCACTGCTGATCGAGCTAGAGCATTTAATTCGCAACGAATCCACGAAGATTGTTAACTCCACCATTGATTGCAACGAGTTCGATAAAATTGCAGGAAGAACGATATTTATTTGATTCCAGGACGTTCCGAGAATACCAATTAATCGCGTTCGATCAGCGTCGCTGAGGACCACGGAGGCGAGGAAGCAGCAAGCTAAACATTGAAATATCCAAAAAGACAAAACAAACGCGGTGGAATTGTTAACTTTCAGCGGACATTTTAAGTCTCGCTGTTTACATTGAGCGAACATGGGAAAACGTGTGCCCGCGCAGTTGGTGGTTCGCTAACAAGGTATGATTAAAGCAGTCTCGCCGCGTTAAAATGTATTCCCGTTTCCGTTCTTTCTTATAAAAATATCTTGTTATAGCGACGTATGCACCTTTTTTCCTGCTAACGACCGCCCGGCCAATCGGATTACACGGGAATAAAGGAACGCGATCGCTTACGGGCGAATTAAAAATAACGAACGGGCATTAATAAAGCTTGGCCGTTTATCTTTCTATAACGGAGCGCTGTGAATACCGTGGAGATACTATGTTGAAACAAGCTTTTTCTTTGAGTAAGCGTATAATTCCGTTAGTTTCGAACTCTTTGATAGATTTTGCTAAATGACAGTAATAATGTGCTAACATAAAACGAATACTGTATCACGGCTATTACCTGTTGTACATACATGATTAACATAACAAAAATTTCATGCGACTCGAAGCTTGGAAGGTTAAAATATTACAGCCATGTACTAAGATTATAAAAATAATGCAATAAAGGTGATATCAGTGATGCGACACGACTTATAATTATTTCGCCGTCCCTTTCAATCAAAGCTTTGTCCAGTTTCTCAACGATACGTCAAGTAGCGAACGCACGAGTTATCGGAATCTGCACACGGGAAAAATCACAAGAAAAATCATGCGAAAACCTTGGTCTCATGACCATGAAATGGTTTCCCGTGATTATCATTCCTGCTCGATACACGTTCGATAGGACCACGGCGAAATGGTCGGAGAAACGTAATAACGCCTATTACGTTCTACACGTGCTCCCTTTGTTCCACGTTATTGTTGGCTGGCAAGCAGCAGCCGACGATCGCCTAGGCGAGTGTATCGCGGGCCGGTCTCGAGGAGTAGCAGCGATGCGACAGCGAGGGCGAGCGTGGAAAGGGGTTCGCGACACAATAAACCATTCCACGGGAAGGCAAAACACAAACCCCGGCGCCGCTATAACCGAAGGCCCGGCGTGCTGCTTCATTATGCGGTGCGACGTGGCAAAGTGCCAGGGCTTTTGATAAAGGGGGTGGCCACGTCCTACCAGATTCTCGCCCCCGTTCCAGTGTCCCCGCATTTCCGTCCGGTTCCTCGTAACACGAGGCCACTGTCCACCCCTCTGACGCACATTTTCTTGATGTAAAAAAGCAAAAGAACCGGATGTAAAAAGTAGCTACGTTGTTTCGTGGACATTTTTTTCTTTTTAGGTAGGATTTCGTGCTTCGTGATAAAAATAAAATTAAAAAATAAAAATGCGAATAGTTTCGCATCATTTGCGGTAAAATGGAAGAAAAATATTTGTCGGAGAAATAATTAAACGGTAATTTTATTCGTTAATACTACTACAACGATGCTGATACGCATACAGTTGCGTCTGTGTAAATTTTGTATGAAAGCTGGAAAAATATGTGGAGATACGATTACTTTCTACATTAATTAAAAAGTGTACCGTTCACGTTAAATCGAAGGATCGAGGTAATTTGACGAATCGAAAACAACAAACGTGTTGATTTGTTCGCTGTTGTGTGTGAAATTCCACAGCGTAACGTTCAGATATCATTATCATTCGTGTAACGATGATTTGGTGTTATAATAAAAGTTCGATAAGTCAATATCGGGTATCGTGGAAAGGAAAAGTTTGTAATTATTAATTTATTGGAAATCTCCGCAGGTACCGCAGATTCGATGAAACGATAGCGTTATTCGGTAGCGATCAAAAATCAACATCGATTCGTATCCATAGTCTTTGAATGTTATGCTCGACAGAATTAACAGGATTATCGTCTGTCATTATGCATAAACTTGTTGAGCATTCAATGCACAATTACTCATTCAAAGTCAACTCACACACTCGCACTTAGGTATTTTATAATCCAGCCTTGAATGTCAACGCTATTTTGAATAAAGTATGCTAATTAATTTAGATCGTCTCAATACTGTTTTTAAATGTTTGTTTATACACTTGCAAACGATTGTAACATGTTTCTCGTAGACTATGTAAAAAATGCAAATAAGGCTTGCAACAGTAGCAATAACGTATTAATTTCTTCTGAGATTAAGATTCTGTAGAAACTGGCGGAACATAATCTTTGTTAAAGTAATTGCAATGTGTTGGCGAACAGAGTCAGCTGTATATAAGTGATATATAGTGAAGAGGATGATGGTTAGTTTCTCTTCTGCAGTGATTCAGAGAGCACTGGCAGATCACATGACCGTTTCTTGCTAAGAAATTTCAATTGTCGCAAACTGTGGTTTTATGATTCGAAATTAGAGGTGATTATGTGCTTCATTTGAGGATAACTGAGTATCAAATTTACGAAAAGGTACTGTAAATAAGAAGATCTTTATTTTAAGACAAAGCGATTGTATAATGCAAATAAGATACAAGTATTATAGGTTAAACCAAATTCTTGAATTAATAAACTAGTAGATTGTATTGATTATTCTTAAATATATATAAAAAGAGTTCATGATGACAAATAATATGTTTCTATTCTCAAATATACATTCATGAATTATGCCAATATTTGCATTGATATTTCCAACTTGCAAAGTCGAGAAAACAAATGATGGATGCTTGAGACATGTAACTTGATATTGATAACACAAATCTGACGTTTTTTAACTTTTAATCGCAACAGCTGTGAATTATCCTCAAGTATACTAATTATTGCTGTCATCATTCATATCGTTTGCTTAATCAACGAACGATTAGAATTTCTAGCTGTTTACGCTGCATGTGCGCAAACATGTCTCGCATGCTTTATCGTTACAATGAGTTCTTGGTATCTATAAACTTAGCTCTCTTTCTATCATCATCTGAGCTTGTGTTATAATTAAATACCCTTTCCCATTTCTGTGAGTAAATCGTGATGAAAATAAATATCGAAAATGGAACGAAAAAGAAAAAGACGTGCAAACGAAGAAAAACGTTCAAGCATAATATGCGTCGATTAAAATATGATCGAACCTTTATCCAATTTCAGGAACACATTTATGATAAAGGGAGGGGTAGAGAGGAGGAATAGAGATAAAAATGCGAGCGCATCCTTTGAGCACACGTTTTAGCGGCGAAATTTCCTTTTAAAAACTCGAGCAGCTTCGAGAACTTTACATTTTACTAACTTCAGACAAACTTACCGGTGCATTAATAATTTCTCTTCTTAAAAATGTTGCGGCTTATGAATTCCGTTGAAAGTGGCGCGTCGTAGAAGCCGACTGACGCTTTAAAAGTTACTTCAAATATTCAGCGTCCTGACATTCAATGAACGTACCTCTCGCTTTTGATCGTCTATGACGAATTTATGCCGTTCTTATGCCAGGCTCGGCTGATCGCTCGATAATCCCCCATTCGTAACTTGCAATTCGTTCGACAGAAATTTTCGTTCGAACAAAAGCGGCAACGGTATTTAGGGGCCGCGTGTAAATTTAACGACGGCGTGTAACCACCGATTCGCTGGCCCACACGAATAGCATTCGCTACGATAAGGGCAATTTTGACTGGAGCCCATGCGCGCGATAATCGGGGAAATAAAGCCCGGCTTAATGCTATCTTCAAGTTCGATCGTTCGTTCAAGTAGCACCAACGCGTTCGGCTGCAGTAACTTCGGACCTCGTTATCGTTCCGTGAAATATACCAGAAATTGTCCGGTTTCTTCTTTTTCCTGCACTATGCTGGTCAGTATGTTAATAGGAAAAGATGTAACGGTGTGACAGAACACGATACGATCTGCGACTTTTTGTTTTTCAATTATTTCTACATACATACATATGTCATAGTGCACACCAATTATAATTTTATGTCGAAGCTAATTACATTTTATCACGCTTTTAACTATTATCAAAATAAGCGACTCATTGCTCCCGTTATCTATTAATTCGTGTCGGTTTAAAATTAATTTATAATTAACGGATACGATGATAATAAATTATGTATTTAGTTAGAACAGTTGCACAAATTCAATCTATTATGCGAGTAATCATGCATCTTTCAGTGCTTTCTATCGCAGCATTAACAACGGTAATTGCATTTCTAATTTAGAGAACTCTATACAATTTTCAATTTCCGTCCTCGCAACTAATTCCAGTGTTATAACTATTATTCAGAACGTGCCAACGTTTACGGTTATAATATACTTCGCTGTTTCCGCACAACCCAAATTTATATCCTGCACGAAAAAATTTCTGATGAAGATAAGTATATTCGATGGTAGTTTGCACTCTACCTGGGTTGTGCTATTTATGTTCGTTTTCCATGCTTTCATTCCCGAAACATTTCATTCTTTTTCATTTACAAAACGACCGTCGAAAGGAAGATTTATGGAAATTACAGAGTTTAAGTACTCATTATAAGGAGCAGAGAAATTGGTTAATAAAAGAGCCCATTAGTTATTGTCCTTACGTAATTATAAATATAAGTCGCATCGATGCAACGTAATGACGAACTAACTGCTAATTCGACGTAAGGATCTCTCGTTTGCTCATCCCTGACCAAATTCTCAGCTGCTCACGGTAAAATCGGTAGATGGTATCGCGGAGCCACGAGGAAGCCAGCTTTTGTCCGTACCTCGGAATTGGCGAGCTCAGCCGGCGACACGTTACGATGTGGCCAATCAGCGAGACCCTATTTACCGAACTTCTCCTCCTGTTAACCCGAAACACGGCTGAAAGAAGCGGAAACTTTTTCATCGCATTATCCGCGAGAAAGAGGCGAATTATCTCTGACAATGAGCAAAGCGGGGAAAACCCCGGTTGCCGCGGCAACATTTCTTAATTATATTTCAATTAAGGAGGACCGAGGCGCGCGCCACTGTGCGGAACCCGACCGCGTTTCCGTTAACAGCATCGGGCCACCCCGGTGTAACGCCATTTTGTCGGATGAAAATCTCCTGTTGGAAGGCAAGAAGGGCTTAACAAAGCGTCAATTAGTCGGACTAACAACGATCAGGATTGGATAATCGTTCATTTTGAGCTGAGAAATTCAATGTATGCGTTAGAGCCGTCACTATTCGACCCTGAGTACTCCAAATGTACCTAGGAGTACAATGATACCTATGTTATTACCTGAGCATTCGTAATTTTCTATGTTGATTTCGATGGAGTATTATAATTTACGTTTTGACAATTGGTGACGCGATGGTTAGGTCAAGACTTTTCACAATATACGTAGTAACCCAATTTCAAAACTATTGAGATAGTTGATAATTCGAGGTTTTAATCAATAAAGCTATTATCGGGTTACACGTGAAATACTTGTACGAAACGCCGTCATATCTTTGAAGCCATTTCTTCGAAACGTTTCCTAAAAATATCTTGTTACGATCTGACGTGATTAAAAGTTCAAATGTTTAATAAAATACCGATTCGCGTACAGGCACGAAATAGGACGAAGTTCGAGACTTATCTTATCGTTTCTGAAAGAACTGTGTAGGGAAATTACCCGCGATCGGCATCACGTGTTTCGATCACGTGTTACACGTATCCGTATAGTGCGTTCACACCTATTACCGCTCTAACGATGTATATTATGTCCAAGCCGACATAAAAGGCAAATTAGCTCGTAAAATGTTCCCTCTCATCCTCCATCCGAGGGGTAGAGTATTTCACCTGATCCACTTTCTTTTGCAAACTATCGTAAAGCTGCGTCCTCCTGCATCCTACGAGGAACGTGCAGCACGTATTTCGTATCAGGATATCGGGAAACAAAATGGAGGACGCGGCAACAAACTTTTCGTGCCTCTTCCACGCGTATTTTTCTATCCAGCTTATATAACCTTGCAGCCGAATGTTTCGCAGAGATTACCTGTCAGGAACGTATTTCTCGCTTGCAGGACTTTCTTGTAGACTATACCGAACCATGTATAGGCGAACGTCTCTTAAACGCACGCGTTTGCCTTATTTCTGCCTGCCACTCTTCCATCCGTCGCTATTACGGCTACTTGTTTCGTATAGCTATTGATAATGAAAGAAAAAATATGGGAAGATAGGTATTAGTAACGAAAATTAAAACAAATGTAAATAGCGACAGGAGAAATTATGATATTAAAGTAAGAACGAATAGAGTAGCAATAATTGAAACAGGGTAGAATTGAAATTGAAGCAAGAATGAAGGAATTGCTTAAGGTTTAAAACAGAATATTGTTCTTTGGTTTATGTAAAAGTGATTCTAACGAACGTAGTGAACACGGTAAGAGTAAAGCGATGAAAATGATTAGATTGAACTTTTGCATAAAGGCAGGCCAGTAAATACATAATGGAATGATAAAAGATTGTTGGATAGATATTAATAACGTAAATGGGTGCTTTAACGTAATTCGTATCATCATCTTGGTGAAAGATAACATTCGTACATCATATCATCAACAAGATTAATAGTATGTGAATCTGGAATATATAAATGGCACGAACAGAATGTCGATACATTTGTAATTTTTAGACAGACATGGTCGCCACTCTGTCAATAGGAACCAGCCTTCTTCTGCTGCTTGCACTGTAAGTACCTGATTTCCTATATCTTTCCAGGGTAGCTATATTCAAGTAACGTTTAAACTAATTATATTATTTTTCCTACCTCCATTTCTTATATCAATTCCACCTTTTCTTACGATTTTGAATTCACGTAAGGTTCGATGAATAATCGATTCGGAATAATTTAGTTTGGAGCGTTTGGTTTCAGCGATTGTTACAAGTAGGGTCGCACTGTAGATCGCCAGGTTTCTTGTAAAGCTTGTCTTTTCTAGCTCTGCAAGCGGCGAATCCGCGGATACCAATGACAAACTCCTACAATTTCCTCCGGACTTTCTTCTGGGAACCGCGACCGCTGCGTACCAAATAGAAGGAGGATGGAACGCGGGCGGTAGGTTGCTAAAATTTATATTTCCACCTTGGAACTAGCGAACCCATTTAATGTTTCGGACTGTGTTTTGAAAACGTAGGCAAAGGAGAAAGTGTCTGGGATCGATTCGCCCATCTCAAGGGTAACCGTATTTACCAAAACGACACAGGAGACGTTGCAGCTGACTCTTATCACAAGTACAAAGAGGATGTTGCCCTCATGAAGAAAATTGGGGTAGGTGAATTTTAATACATTGCTGATAATCCGAAGAAGCTCTGTCTCGTGCAAATACCAAGTTTTACATGATTTATCGTTTATATGCATCGCAGTGAAATGAAATACATTTTCATATTACCTTCCTTTTTTGTACAGAATAAGTTATAATCATAATTGAAGGCAGTATTAAGAATCGAAACGATTAATGACAAAGTAACGTGTTGCTGACCGAATTCACATTAATAATTCGTATGCAATATTCATCACTACTTCAATTAATTTTAACGAAACAATCAAAGTTAACTTTTCCCTCGACAGTTCAAGGCGTACCGTTTTTCCGTCAGCTGGCCTCGGCTCCTTCCGACCGGTTTGACGAACATGATCAACAAGGACGGAGTCCGATACTACCATAATCTGATCGACGAGCTATTGCGGAACAACATTGAGCCCATGATGACCCTCTACCATTGGGATCAACCACAGTACATTGAAGAGATGGGCGGTTGGACGAATCCTGAGATAGTCGACTGGTTCGGTGAATACGCGAGATTTGTGTTCCGCGAATACGGATCGAAGGTGAAACGGTTTATACCCGTAAACGAGCCCTCCGTCTTCTGCAAAAACGGTTACTCGTATGCCGTACAGGCGCCTGCCAAAGATTTGCACGGAGTAGGCGAGTACAAATGCATACACAATGCGATCAAAGCGCACGCGAGGGCGTACAGGATTTACGAGAGCGAGTTCAAGGCTAAACAGAAAGGCCAGGTCGGTTTTCTTATAAACTCGAATGCTTACATTCCGAAGGATCCGTCGCAACAGGAAGCAGCGAATATTTCTTTCGAATTCAACTCCGGTTGGACATTGCACCCGGTTTTCATCGGAGGCTATCCACCTATCATGCTGAGCAGAGTGGCCAAGAAGAGCATGGAACAAGGCTACCCACGATCTCGTTTGCCTGATTTCGATCAAGCATGGATCAAATACATAAAGTATGATATGGTTTTATTGCTCTTGGATGAGGTCTGTATGTACACGATGCAACCAGGTTGTCTTGAATGGTGTGTTATGTTTGTTGCTGTAGGGGAACTGCTGACTTCTTGGCTTTAAATCACTACACTTCGAGGTTGGTTACCGCAGGCACCGTAGGATTGGTACCATCCCACGATAACGATCAAGGAGTGGAAGAGTCAATTGACAGCAAATGGGGACGGGCAGCCTCCGCGTGGTTGGCGGTAGGTATCGCTATTTTTTATTTGAATCGAGATACATATGAATGTTCGCTATCGCGAGTTGTAATAATTAAAGTTAAAGGAAGCATTCTATGTATATAAGGGTCACATACGAGTTAAGAAGTATAGTAATTATTTGTTATGCTATTCAGGTTTACCCCGAAGGCTTTCGAATCCTTCTTCGCCAGCTGGCCGACTATTGCGGAAACCCGCCTGTGTACATAACCGAAAACGGCTATTCCGATTTTGGAACCCTCGATGACGTCGAAAGGATCAATTATTTCCGCGAGTATTTGAAACAAATGCTTCTCGCTATTTACGAGGACGGCGTGAACGTCAAAGGGTACTTGTTGTGGTCGATCATAGATAACTTCGAATGGAATAGTGGATATCAGTAAGTGATTACGAGAACTGTTACAATTACAATGATACGTGTAAATCGCGTGAGCTTATTAGGCCGATGCGAAAGATTTGTCAATTTTCAATAGCAAGGTTGTTACAACTATTTCTAATATTTTTGCTTAATTTTTATGTATCTTGCATTCGTTATCAAAGTAGAACATTTACATGGTTCTGTAACTCTATTGCAAGTTTCTGTCACAACTATTTTAAAAAAAGAATGACATTTATACGTAACTCTGAAGCGCCGAAACTTTTACACTTGCACAATATTTAAGGTAGGAAACGGTTAAAAATTATAAATTTAAAAACTAACACGACTTAATAAATGTGACCAAGAGCTAATCGTTCTTAAGATAACCAAATTTCTTTTTGTACATAAGCACTTGTGACTTTTTGCGTTATCAAATGCATAGTATGTTAAGAACTCTAAGAATGCTGCCGTTATAAAAAACATATTCACAGTAGAAAATTGTGCAGTGCAAAAGTATTGGATATTTATGTATGTATTAGCTAAAATATTAGTCAATTGACTCACCATAAATTTTCAGTGAACACTTTGGTCTCGTGTCCGTCAACTTCACCGATCCAAACAGAACACGAACGATGAAGAAGTCTGCAACGTGGTGGCAGAAGGTTATTGCAGAAAACACCGTACAAAACTGAGTTATAGCGTCGAATTATTGTGACGATGTTATTAATTATGATAAAGATAATTAAATGAGATTAAATGTAAATACATAACTGTCTACCTAACATTGAGTGTAATATATGTCTGTTTCAATCGTTTCAATAAATTAATTTCAAAACTAATCATCTTTCTTGAATACACAATGTCACGTCTCATTCTTTTCCGTGATTACCTACCCTTTTCTTTTTAAATATCGAATATAGGCTTCTGTTTTACCAGAAGGAATTTCGTTCGGCTAGCGTTCACCCGTGTCGCGTTTTAACCCCATTCGGATTAGAACATAGAATTGGGCGAGGGTGAAATAAGGCGTCAACTACGAACGTCTCTTAAACCCATTCCTTTGCCTTATTTCTGCCTGCCACTCTTCCATCCGTCGCTATTACGGCGATTTGCTTCGTATAGCTGTTGATAACGAAAGCAAAGATATGGGAAGATAGGTATTAGTAACGAAAATTAAAACAAATGTAAATAGTGATAAAATTAAAGTAAGGACGAATAGAGTGGCAACAATTGAAATTGAAGCAAGAATGAAGGAATTGCTTAAAGCTTAAAATAGAATACTGTTCTTTGGTTTATGTAAAAGTGATTCTAACGAACGTAGTGAACACGGCAAGAATAATGTGATGAAAATGATTGAATTGAATTTTTGCTTAAAGGCAGGCCAGCAAATACTTAGTGGAATGATAAAAGATTGTTGGATAGATATTAATAACGTAAATGGGCACTTTAAAATCATTCGTATCATCATATTGGTGAAAGATAACGTTCGTACACCATATTATCAACAAGATTAATAGTATGTGAATCTGAAATATATAAGTGGGACGAACAGAATGTCGATACGTTTGTAATTTCTGGACAGACATGGTCGCCGCTCTGTCAATAGGAACCAGCCTTCTTCTGCTGCTTGCACTGTAAGTACCTGATTTCCTATATTCTTCCAGGGTACCTATATTCAAGTAACGTTTAACATAATTATATTATTTTTGCTATTTCCATTTCTTATATCAATTCCCACTTTTTCATACGATTTTGAATTGAAGGTCGCATTGTAGATCGCCAGGTTTCTTGTAAAGCTTGTCTTTTCTAGCTCTGCAAGCGGCGAATCTGCGGATGCGAATGACAAACTCCTACAATTTCCTCCGGACTTTCTTCTGGGAACCGCGACCGCAGCGTACCAAATAGAAGGAGGATGGAACGCGGGCGGTAGGTTGCTAAAATTTATATTTCCACCTTGGAACTAGCGAACCCATTTAATGTTTTGGACTGTGTCTTGAAAACGTAGACAAAGGAGAAAGTGTTTGGGATCGATACGTCCATCTCAAGGGTAACCGTATTTACCAAAACTACACAGGAGACGTTGCAGCTGACTCTTATCACAAATACAAAGAGGATGTTGCCCTCATGAAGAAAATTGGGGTAGGTGTATTTTAATACATTGCTGATAATGCGGAGAAGCTCTATCTCATGCTAATCTCAAGGAAATGGAATACATTTCCATATTATCTTCCTTTTCTGTAGAGAATAAGTTATAAATATAATTGAAGGCAGGATTAAGAGTCGGAACGATTGATGACAAAGTAACGTGTTGCTGACCGAATTCACATTAATAATTCGTATACAATATTCATCACTACTTCAATTAATTTCAACGAAACAATCAAAGTTAACTTTTTCCTCGACAGTTTAAGGCGTACCGTTTTTCCGTCAGCTGGCCTCGACTCCTTCCGACCGGTTTAACAAACACGATCAACAAGGATGGAGTTCGATACTACCATAATCTGATCGACGAGTTATTACGGAACAACATCGAGCCCATGATGACCCTCTACCACTGGGACCATCCACAGTACATTGAAGAGATGGGCGGTTGGACGAATCCTGAGATAGTCGACTGGTTCGGTGATTACGCGAGGTTTGTGTTCCGCGAATACGGATCGAAGGTGAAACGGTTTATACCCATAAACGAGCCCTCCGTTTTCTGCAAGTACGGTTACGGGTCTGCCGTACAGGCGCCTGCCAAATACTTGCACGGAATCGGCGAGTACAAATGCATGCACAATGCGATCAAGGCGCACGCGAGGGCGTACAGAATTTACGAGAGCGAGTTCAAGGCTAAGCAGAACGGCCAGGTTGGTTTTCTTATAAACGTGAATGCTTACATTCCGAAGGATCCGTCGCAACAGTTAACAGCGAATGTTTCTTTCGAATTCAACGCCGGTTGGACATTGCACCCGGTTTTCATCGGCGACTATCCACCTATGATGCAGACCAGGGTGGCCAAGAAGAGCTTGGATCAAGGCTACCCACAATCTCGTTTGCCTGTTTTCGATCAAGCATGGATCAAATACATAAAGTATGATATGTTTTTATTGCTGTTGGACAAGGTCAGTATGTACACGACGAACCATGGTGTCTTGAATGGTGTGTTATGTTTGTTGCTGTAGGGGAACTGCTGATTTCTTAGCTTTAAATCACTACACTTCGAGGCTGGTTACCGCAGGTACCGGAGGATTGGTACCATCCCACGATAACGATCAAGGGGTGGAGGAGTCAATTGGTCGTAC
Source organism: Tetrapedia diversipes (assembly GCA_033822845.1). Lineage (NCBI taxonomy): Eukaryota > Metazoa > Arthropoda > Insecta > Hymenoptera > Apidae > Tetrapedia > Tetrapedia diversipes. The sequence continues at coordinate 306,445 of JAOPTO010000921.1, forward strand.
ATGGAAACAGGCAGCCTCCGCGTGGTTGGTGGTATGTATTGCTATTTTTTATTTGAATCGAAATACATATGAATGTTCGGTATCGCGATTAGTAATAATTAAAGTTAAGGAAAGCATTCTATGCATATGACGGTCACATACGAGTTAAAAATTATAGTAATTATTTGTTATGCTATTCAGGTTTACCCCGAAGGCTTTCGATACATTCTTCGCCAGCTGGCCGACTATTGCGGGAACCCGCCTGTGTACGTAACCGAAAACGGCTTTTCTGATTTGGGATCCCTCGAGGACAACGACAGGATCAATTATTTCCGCGAGTATTTGAAACAAATGCTTCTCGCTATTTACGAGGACGGCGTGAACGTCAAAGGGTACTTGTTGTGGTCGATCATAGATAACTTCGAATGGAACAATGGATTTCGGTACGTGATTACGAGAACTGTTACGATTACAATGATATGTGTAAATCGCGTGAACTTATTAGGCGGGTACGACAGTCATGAAAATCACTTTGCATTATTAAAAGTATGAAATTTTCAGTGAACACTTTGGTCTCGTGTCCGTCAACTTCACCGATCCAAACAGAACACGAACGATGAAGAAGTCTGCTTTTTGGTGGCAGAAGGTTATTGCCGAAAACACCGTACAGAACTGAGCTACAGCGTCGAATTATTATGACGATATTGTTAATTATGATAAAGATAATTAAATAAGATTAAATGTAAATACATCACTGTCTACCTAACATTAGGTATAATATATGTCATTTTCATTCGTTTCAATAAATTAATTTCAAAATTAATGTTCTTTCTTCTATACACAATATCACGTCTCATTATTTTCCGTGATTACCTACCCTATTTTTTTTTTTAATATTGAACACAGGTTTCTGTTTTACGAGAAGGGATTTCGTTCGGCTGGCGTTCGCCCGTGTCGCGTTTTAACCCCTTTCGTATTGGAAGATCGAATTGGCCGAGGGTGAGATAAGGCGTCAGCTACGTACGGATCGAGATAAGTGGATGGAGGTTCGAGTTGTAAATGCTCGGGTGTCTACCTCGTTTGTACAGCTTCTCATGCAGTTGGTAGCTAACGAAAAAAAAGAGAGACAAATAATGGATGGGGTTTCTCGATACGAAATCTACCATAATTATCTTGTAGTTTTGTGTGTGAATCTGCGAGGGATATACGAGAAATCTGCGAGAAATCGCACAAAATAATGAGGACAAATTATGTTACATATGTATGTACATATGAAGTGGTGTTTGTCTAACGAGCAAGATTTTTATCTTAATGCTGTTTGTTGAAAGAATGTGCTAAGATTTCGTTTGCAAACACCGTTCCCTCAGTTTTCTCGCATTTATGATATTCCATATCCAGATTTCTGTAGGTAAACGAAGTTATGAGAGTCTACGGTAGACATCAGAAATCGGACCATCTGCATGGTGTAGGAGATCTTCAAGAATCCTTGTTCCCCGGGGTAAATATTATGCGTACATCTAGAGAAGCCGGAAATCTGTGCTTCGGAATCCCATGCAAGGGATTAGCTGTCCATCGTTCGGAGAGCTGAGTAAATTCAGAGGACACAGAGCCGTTGGGAGTGGGCGTTATATCCAGTTAATTTTATTACCGAAGAGGAGAAAGGTTGAACGGTTTGAATGGCACGCACCGGAAGCGAGGGGGGCGAGCTGAAGCGTGGCTAGAGAAAATAAAGAGGAATTACGCGAAAGAAAATACGTCAGAACGAACGGTAGACAAGGGGATGGAAAGGGATTATCACGTTAAATATTCCACCTCTTGTTTTTTAATCCACTCCGCTGCTTCCTCTGGCTGAATTATTCCCTGCGTCTGACGGCGAAAGTAGTTTTGCTTTTAAAAACAACAATGCGTCTCTTCTGTCATCAAATCTGATTGTCGCGGGTGTGTGTGTGTGTCTGAAAAAGGATCGTGCTCGTCGTAAGATGTCTCTCTTGAAACGGAATAAACTTCATCGCGGAGCCCTTTTTCGAGTAGAAAGCAGTACGACGAACGATCGCGTGAAAATATTAAAACAGAATGTCGGTGCAAGAAGGTTTCTCAGATTCTTCTACTCAGCTTACTCGTTTCCTTCCATCGCTACAATTTTACGAAAACTTTTCGAAACTGTGTTCCATTCTACCGTTCCCATTGAAACTCTCGACAGAGCCTCGGGAAGCTTTTCCTTTTCAAATTCTCCTCTATTCGCCGCCCCGCGAAGTTCTTAATAATCGACAATTCGGTAAACGCGGCCAGTGAAGAAGTGTCTGCCGCGCCAACACAAAACCATCCGCGAAGTACGCACTGGAATCAGACAACACTGGGAAGATCCTCGAGTTATCCGCAGAGCGTAATTGTAAAAGTTCGTGGCGGCGACAACCGGCACAATAATCGCTGGAAAATTGTCTGAGACAATGGCGAAGCAGCTTGTACCATTCGACGTTCCGTTTTCCTCCTCCTCTTCATTCGTTCTTTTCACTGTTCCTTGAATCGGTTCCGTTGCGTTTCCGGCGAACAGCCCGGTGTCACTATCGTTTCACGACATCACGATTCTTAAAGGCGTCCGCCTTTGTCTCGTATCGAGAACAACTCGAGGACCGTCCTGGGCGAACGGGAGAAGAGCAGCGCGTTATCAAACGCAGAAACAAAGAAGCTTCTTGCAGCGTTAGTTCTGCGAGAAAAGCACTCGAAGAAGGAGGTGAATGTTCGTTCTTATCGGTTTCTCATAATCATTTTGCCACGATCGCGAACAGGAAGCTCTTTGGTCCGGTCGAACTGTCTATACCTCGTGCTGGTGCTTCTTCCATTTCTTTTTTACCACGTGACCTGAAGATGTGCTGAAAAAAAGATGTTATGGAGTTGGAAGAGCAGATGAAGGACGTTGTGGAAGTCGTAAATAAGTATTAAAAGGTATGGATGCATTTGTAGAGGATGAAACGTGTAACAATAATAAGATGATGAAGTATTTATTAAAATACTTATTTTCTGAAAATGATCCTGTACGTATATTCTAAATAACTTTGAAGTTTGACCTTTAAGAGATTCACCAAGTTGAAATTGATTTACATACGTAACATATGTATGTACATTTATGTGTATCGTGCAATGATAAACAGGTTTCTTATCTGCAGTCTGACATGCGTTCATTCATCTATTCTTAAACCGCTCATGAATACAAAATTATGTCGATCCATAATTCCTCGAAGTCATTTGCTTTCGTTGTTTCAGTGCCAATTATCAGTATCGGTCTTTTACAAAAAAGGAACATCGACCGAAACAATAGTATCAATTGTACTTCACTTACAATCGGAAAGTTTTAATTATCGGACATGTCTGCGGTTGGATATGAACTTTAAAATTAATATTTAAAAGCAACAGGAGGAGATAAAACATATTTGTTCCATTTTGTTTATTAATTCATTGCCTTGGAAATATCATACCTTCCGTTTTACACGGTAGATTAACGTCTTATTAATTTACTAACGTACCAGAATAATTATCACTGTGTCAATTTTCATTTTTCAACACAGCTGACACGAATAAAAACGGAAACGTCCGTTTTCAAATAACTAACTTATCTTAATTTTCAAATTAATAGGAGCATTTAGATATTTTCTGTAAACACATGTAAAAACCTTAGGGCTTATTTTAAGCAAGATCAATACAAATATAAACGTTGCGACGGCTAAAAATGCAACAATGTCCATGTCGTAGTATCGGTACCATGGTTCCCAGACTAAATTGCTACGAAGATGAGGAGCACCTTTGTTACGAATCACGTACTCCGTCCACCAAACCAGATTTTCTATCAAATTATACGGTGTGTCATTAACCAGCTTTCGAAGCTCAATCATGTTCTGTTTGTATCTGAAATCGTAACATCAAGAATTAAACGGAGTAAAGTTAGAGAATGTAACGACTTTGAGAAAGCGAAAGGGAAAATTTAGAAAAATAAGTATTGGGATAATCATTTCTTCTACTTGCAGCCTACACTTACTCCTCATTGTTTATGATTTTATTAATGGTAAACTCAAGCTCATCTCGTGTCAACGTTTCTATATACAAACGCTCCGCAACACCGTGAAACTTTAAAATCCTCAACTGAAATTCTTGATCTGATAGCACGGGAAACCCAAGAAGTGGTACAGTATAGCGAATAGCTTCTTGGGTGCTCTGTAACCCTCCTTGGAACATGTACAGCTTGATATTCGGATGGGCTGTAGAAAAATGTAGAACATCATTCGAACATAAGATAGTTGAAAATTTTTATGGATCTTCATTCTTTAAAAATCATTGCGTAAAAGCAATTATAACATTAATGAAGTTCTTTGGAAGGCGTTGTACCGAGTATACTTTGCTGATTGAACCATGTTGAAACGAAAACGTTATCGAGCTTCCATAACGGTTCCTTGTTAGCCTTCAACACGATTTTATAAGGCAGTTTGGCGAACACGTCGTATAAGATCTCTTGAATCGAGTCTGGTAGATCTGAAAATAAAACGTTGGTGCCCAAGCAAAAGTAGATGAAACCGTTTGTCGCACTGTCGACGAAAGCTTGCAGATCCTGTAAATGAAAGAATATGATCAACTATGCGTACCACTGTAACTAATCAAATTGTTAAAACTACAAAGCATAATCTGCTTCATGAAATATCGAATAAATATGCAGAGTCGGTTTCAAAAGTATTTTGCCACCTTACTTACCAAGTGAATTCGCGTAAATTAAGACAGAATTTATTTTTAATGAACACTTACTTAATTTCCTACATCGTACAACAAGTCTGTAATTAAAAAAATTATCTATTTGCAAACTTCCAATTTTACACAAAATTCGCTTAATATGTGATGTGGCCGGAAACTCGTGAGACAAACTGTATATGCACATGTGAAGCATAATACCTACTGCATCTCTATGCGAATTATAACGAATATCACAGTAAATTGAACGTACTGGTGGTAAACGGGTTCGGTTTCCAGAAACGTGGATCGAATGAAACCTGACTATGTTCGCGAGATTTGGACGAGCATACGTCATAACGGGGTTCTCGTTCACGAATACGAGGCTGGTGTTTTTCATGAGGTCGAGTATGGGGGGTAATTGCTCCCCGAAGTACATCTCGGCCAGTTTCTGGTGATTGGGGATAATTTTACGATGCGTCACATAAATCATATGCCAGAGGGTCCAAAAATTTTTTAGCCTCTGCCAGAACGATAAATTTGCTCCAACGTTCGCCTCCATTTCCCACGTTGACTCGTGCGAAGGCATCACCAGACCTCCTAAAGCGTAACTCTCGTAGGTGGGTAGTGTTAACGAGCTTAGCCCTACAAGTATGCCATATTTTACGTTCACCTTTGCATTTCTAAACTACATTTATGACGGAAAAATTATTGTACAAAATAAATTTCAATTATACCTAACATGGACTTATATATATGTACAGTTAGGGGGTGGTGAATCTAGAGTAAGAGCAGAATGTTAAATGAGTAAAAGCTGTTTCACTCTTACTAGTAAAACGATACTTCTTACGAAAGTGCAATACACAGTTTAAAGCATTCTGTATAGAACCGTCAATATTAACAATAACAACAGTGTATCATATATGAAGAAAAGTACCTATAATGGGAGCATTAAATCTGTGAGCATACGCAAACACAGAAAACGTATGTAGCATTTCAACCATGACCACGTCGAACTTCTCGTTACTATCAGCTGCGTACAATTCCATCACTTCCGGATTTGTGAACGTATCGCGCAAGAACATGAGGGACAGCTGTTCAAACTCGTTCTCCAGGAGCGACACCCAAGACAATTTATTTAGACGTCTCTGCATGAAGCTGATCTGCTTGTCTTTGGTATACGTGGTTTCGATTTTAATTTGCCTGAACTTCGTTGAGTTCATGTTTGGAACGGTATTGCAGGCGATGATCACCAGTTCGTGGCCGCGTTTATGTAGTTCGATCCAGAGCGGATGGAACGGTACCTGGTGACTGTAGGATGGTATCGGGAAGACCACCAAGATCCTGGCGCCGTTCGACTGTTTTAGGTCGCAAAGGATACATAGGACGAATAACGCGCACACCGCGACGAATCTCATGCCGCTCGTTCGTGATGAGCATTCGTTGCAAAGTCGATCGTGGTACTACCAATGAATCACGCCGTTGGAGTGAATTAAAGTTAATGCAAGCGGTGAGTTTGTAAAACGGACAGGCTATCGGTGACACCGGTGATAGCTATGGAGATTTTAACCAGTTCAGTCATAAACATTACGAGAAATTATTCCGTTTCATTTTTACATATCGTATCCAAATTATAGCGAGTTCTTTTGTTACGTGTCTTCGAGGAGTAGGTGTTTAAAGTGTCAGATATTGGCATTTGTTTATCAGTATAATGGAAGTAATGAGACTTTCGGAGCAATTATCGCAAAAATATTTCATATTCCTTTTTCAACTGTGGTAGTTTAATTATAGTTATACGATGAAAAATACTCTTACTCAGATGTAAGATATTTTTGTAAAGTAACTATTTTTTAGGAAGACCGCAGTTTTATCTTAAGCAGAATAAATGTAAGAAAGATTATACGCACCATACAAGGGACGTAATTTATTTAAAAGACAAAGTTGTATTGGTTATCCTATACGATATGAGGTTCTACAATTTGAAAAGATTATGTTGCAACGACTAACAATATCTGATTACGCTTTTTCGTAAAACAAGCTCGTCGTAGTTATTGCCATCGTAATATTTAATTTCATTAGGAGGCAATTACTTATAATTAAGCTTATGCATCAAATTACAATTTTAAAGCGTTTTCTATTTACACGTTTCTATTTATATTAACTACTGCATTAACAAACTTCACGCTTTGCTCCACGGAATATTTCTCAATTTTCAACGTCATCCCCGCGAACATCACACAAAAATTGTTCCCCCCGTGAAGGGTTACGGAAGGAAGAAGTAAATCTATAATAATAAGATGCTTCACTTAAACGGAGAACGTTAACAGAATTTTCATAATCAACGGAACGTTCCAATCAATCGTTCAATTTCACCAATAAATGAACTTGAAACACTTGAAGAAGCGTAATCGAGGGACATTACTCCCGCGGGAAATGTTCCCGTAACGGTTCAAAGCGAAAGTTGTGACAGGATAATAAAAGCTCTCTGAGAAACAAAATGAAACGGAACAGCTCGTTGTGGGACACCGTAATTACATATATCTGCTTCTGAGACCGTCCCAGATTTGTTTTCAACATATTTCATAGAGGATCATTATTTCGTTACAATTTTTCCTTCCCTGCGTAGGTGAAATAACAAATTACCAAAAACATAACTTTTCTCTAAAGAAATTTTATTTTCTGCGATCACACAGTTCCAGTTTCGTTATCGTTGCAGAAACTACATACACTTTCCTTTCTTGTTGTTGGGATATACCTCTCATACAGTTATCATAAACACATACGGTAGATTAAAATGGCACCAAAGCTCTCGAAATTATAATTTTGTTTTGACTTTGCTCGCATCATAAGCGAGAGTTAATCATGGAACACGAAGTAAACACGGAAGCATGTGAAATATTTTTAACGCCGTTTCATAATCCACTCACCGTAATCTCTTCTCCTCCCGTATCTCACTCATCGAGTGAAAGACACATGATTACTGTTATCAGTCGGTGTATCTTAAAGCACCGATAATTCGCTGACTGAAGCACCAACGACAAAACGAGATTTTTACGCTGGTTGGACGTTTTTCCGTCCAGCTGAAGTTAACGTTTCCTCTCGAATCGTCGTCTTTTAATCGAGACGATTCGTTGCTTGCGAAACATTTGTTCATGACTTTTCGTCGACTAAATTTTATTTGTTAAGCGTTCGATCGTTCTAGGAATGCTCGTTGTACGTACAACACGATCGGTTAATTTATTTTCATCTTTCGTTCCTTAGACAGCTGCATCTTACAATGAACGTACACGAGAAACTTGGCGATCATTTGGAGCGAGATCGAGACGACCAAGAATGCCACGATGGTCAAGAACACAATGATATCCGTGTCGTGACGTTGGTACCAAGGTACCCACGCTAAACTGGAGCGAAGATGAGGAGCGCCTTTCGTTCGGATCACGTACTCCGTCATCCAAGCGAGATTCTTTACTAAGTCGTAAGGTGTGTCCTTGATGATGCTTCGGATATAGTTCATTTTCTCTTTGTACCTGAAAGAAATTGTAACCGTGTAACTGCAAGAAAAACTCGTTCATCGATATTCTAAGGATACGTTCGTACGAAACGTTTCCAACGTTTAAAAGAAATTAGCAGGAAACGTTAAAATTCTATGCGAATTATTTTTAAAACGAGAAACAATGAACAATATAAGGAGCTTAGGAAAGGTACGAGGATAACACGTACTTTCCTATGAGCAGTTTCTACAGTATTCTTGGACCTTGTTTGAAACTAAAATTCTAGCGAACGCTAGTTATATAATACGTGTTGAAATGTATTCTAGGTAAATTGCAAACAAGCAAATAGTACCATGTTGTAGAATGCTCAATTGATTCTTATTAGCCACGTGTTACGATCGCGTATCGTGTGTGGAGAATGCAGCCACGTTACGTGAATCATAATAGTAGTAACAGTGGTGTCATTGCAATGCGGAAAATTGTACCGAGATAAAGACAGTAAGAAATATTGCTACCTAAAAAACTACCAGTTAAAATTCTGACGCTTTCGTTAGACGAAACAATTTATTTCCGCTGTCTAAACGCGTTTATGAAACCGCAACGTTGGTCGAACAAAAAATTTTAATTAGAAACATCAAACAAACCCGAATCTACAATTCGCTATTGCTGTTCTATCTTATCAAATTAATGTCACAGGAAATACGTGATTAAAAATTGCCACACACTTACTGCTTGTTAGTTATGACCTCTTTAATGGCGCTTTCGAACTCGTCTTTCGTTACAGTGGTTATCTCCAAACGCTTTCCAACGCCAATGGCTTCCATTCTGGCTACTTGGTAATCCTGGTCAGCCAGCACAGGGAAACCGATAATTGGTACCGCGAAATTAATAGTTTCCTCGCTGCTTTGCAAGCCTCCTTGGTAGATGAACAACTTGGTGTTCGGATGAGCTGTGTGCATCAGTACGAGCTCTTAGGCAGTTCTTTTTCAACGAAAAAATGATTCTTACGACGCGGATTTTAAGGAACGAGTGATAATATACCGAGAATGCTTTGCTGAGGAAACCATTTAGCGGTGTAAATGTTATTCGGTTTTTCGGGCAGCTCCTCGTCGTATTTCCACACTACTCTGTATGGCAGTTTCGAGAATACGTTGCACATCATGCGTTGAACCTCCATTGGTAAATCGGAACTTCTTGCGTTGCTACCGAGACTAAAGTAGATCAATCCTTCTTTGGCACCGTCCATAAATTGTTGCAAATCCTACGGTGGATGTTGCAATAAACAACACGTTAAATATACATTATCATCGAAAATAAGGAGGTGTAATAAAATTTTTGAGCGAATTCTCAGAGCTATAGCTTGCCAATTTTGATAAAAGATATTCAGTTCTGAAATTTTCTTGTAGAATAAAATTAAGAAATTAAGCGCGAATAAATTGAACGGAGAATGTAAAATTCCTACAGACTGTTGAGAATTGATAAAGATTCCTCTATTGCTCAATCGTAATAGTAATAACATCGTTTCTGCTTGATGGGTCATACCTTCGGCGGAGGATTCGGCTTGTCCTCTACGTGAAACGAAGTAAACGTGATCATGTTCGCGAGTTTCGATCGGGCCGGCGTGACAACGTCGGACTGATCGATGAAAATCATGCTGGTGTTCTTCAGGATATCCAGAATAGGTGGTAGATCCCCTAAATATTTCTCGGCTAACTTCTGATGAATAGGGAACTGGTAACGATATGCGTAGTACAGATTGTACCACAGACTCACGAAGTTCGACAGCCTTTTTAGGAACGGCAAATTTTGGCCTGTGTTCGCCTCCATTTCCCATGTGTACTCGTGCGAGGGGAGCACCAATCCACCCATGGCGTGCTCGTTAACGGCAACCAGCCCTAACGAGCTTAATCCTACGATCACACGAAACGCGATTAGGCGGAGTCGTTAGGATTGTTCTTAAGATTCGCGACGATCATGGTAATGAGTTCTCGTTTACACATTGTTCGTTGCTTTCGACACCTCGTTACGTCGAATGTTCGATTGCAAATTCGGAAGATTCGGATCCCTCGTTAATCGCGCGTTTACGTTAAGCTACAAGGAAGAAAGCACTAGTGACACTTTCAGTATGAAAAATGGAAATTCTTCAACTTCCAACATCGATGCTACCTTCGTTCGCATAGCACAATACCAGAGCACTTGGCTCTATTCGTTGCGACTTTGAACTTAATCTTTTGCAAATGAAGAATCGATCGAGAAGTCTGACGATTAGACTGAAAACAGAAGCAATACCTATAAAGGGAGCGTTGAATCTATGAGCGAAGGCGTATGTCGAGGGCATGTAGAGCAATTCCGCCATAACCAGGTCGAACGTCGCGTTGCTGTCCGGTGCGTACATCTTTCCCATTTCCGCGTTCTTGAACACTTGTTCAGAAAAGTGGGTGCTCAAATCCCACAAATGGTCGTATACGAAATCCATCCATGACTTGCCGTCGAAACGTAGCTTGACGAAGTTCACGGCCCTTATCATCCCATAGGACGTGCTAACGTCGATCTGGTGGAAATTCGGCGCCTTGTAGTCCGGTATAGGGTTCGCCGTGACCAGCACCACCTCGTGGCCGCGTCGGTTCAGTTCGATCCATAGCCGTCGATACGGGATTTGATGGCTGTAGGACGGCGTCGGGACGATGGCCAGGATCTTGTAGCACTCCGCGTGGCTCGCGATGCAAACGACGAACAGAACGAGCAACGAACTCGCGACGCAACGTCTCATGGTGCTCGTCTTCGGATGAACTGTCGTATGTGCCTGTTACAGAAATACTAAACGGAACATCGCTGCGTTACCGTCAATTTACGTAAGCTAGAGTCGACCTATATATACATATAGTTTATATATATAGTGTATACAGTATGTTTACAATATATAGCGTATATATGTACATGTACACATATATACTACGGTTTGAAGACTGTATCCGCCGTTATCGTTGAATCATGATGCAAAGACGCTGCTAGCGTTTATATCTCTAAGAATGGTATCGTTTGTTTGAACACGCGCGATAGATATGCTCTTGCGACCAGTGTGTGACCTTGGAATCGATATCGAAGGTCACCCTGAGTCGTTGCGGCTCTGAAGGGTGGAAGAACGGTGATTAAGACTCGTGGAGACTCGGGGCGTTTTTGAGTAGAATGTAAATTTGTTTGGAAATGGGGCTTACTTTTCAGTGGCAACGTGTGCTTCCTCGTGCATAGATAAGGATCGTTTATTGGAGATCTCTTGATCATGAGATCTACATTGTAAAACATTGTAATGATTATGAGAGTAGTTTGATAATTATTAGCTATCTACGCTAAGACGGATTGTCAGAGGACTGAATCTTTTTCTTTTTTCTTCTATCAAACGTATCAAATTATGGTTTCCGACAGAAATTCCAATTCATTTTAAGCCGGAATGATTGCTTGAAATTTAAAATTATCCTTACGATAGATATACTTATATGTATTTAGTTGGTGTACTAAATTATAAGAAAGAAGAGTAGGCGACGCAAAAAAAAGAAATAGGCAATAAACTTAAAATGGCTATGACCTGATTGCAATATCGAGATAAATTGTATAAGTGCGATACGGAAATAAAAAATTGATACTATATTATCGCTACAACTGTAACAGCATATCGTGCAATACTCCATGCGCGTAATGTCACGGTGATGTAGCACGTTTATGCATCTATTATTGAATACTGTTTAATCAGTCGCGGTGCAATGACAGAGAACATTTAATAATGCACGAGGAGGTTTTATAACTTGTACGAGAGAACTATCCAGTCAACAAACATTATATTGCAGAGAAAACAGTGTTGCAGTAGCACGCAAGTATTTTATTGCCGTTTTATAATCGTAGGATCACGGCACTATCACCTGTAATGCCTATCATCACGGTATTATCAAGAATCGCTATAGACAATTCCTCATTCATATCTTTTGCTTATTCATTTTCATTTGCTCCAAAACATGTGCAGCACGTTCATAGATTATTCTTCGCGATCTCAACAAGCATTAGTCCATTCATAGATAAAGAATTAACCGAGCAGAATAATCCTTATCGCGAATAATAGCTTTTTCTTTCTCAACAGAGAAAAACTAGATAAGATGTCTCTATAATTATTAATATTTTATCTATCCTTTATTCCATGCTCAATCATTTTTTCTCGTTCCCTACGATTAAAACGTTGATGACGCGCCTAGACGATCGATTCCACGTACATTCCCGCATCAAAATCATACGCATCCCCACAGTCAAATGTCGAAAAACTGATTTCAAATTCGGTCGCATCGACTTCGAAAAATCGTGATCAACGCACTTCTTTCAATTGCCTTCACGATCCAGAGGCTTATCACGACGCAGGCAAACGTTCGGACAAGTGATTACGCCACTGTACGCGACAACCGTGAAAATTGCTTCGATTAAATAGGCGGCGTCGCGTCGAGTCGTATCCTCGAACCGCGAGATCGGGTCACGGTCAATTTGCATGACAGCGCGCTGGTGAAACCGTTCGCAGCTGTTCGCGGATCAGTGAAATTCGTTCGAAAGTGACAGTCTCACGGTGAGCACCGGACCATGTCAAACGAAAAACTCTGGCCGACCCGTATCTTTTCCCTGAGTTCGTCTACTATGTTCCCTCGCGGTACGCTCAGCCGCAGACCTCGACGGTTTCGCTCCTCCGCGAAAGTGTGAAATCCCACGGCGCGGTCTGTCGCAATGTAACGCGAGGTGAAACGATTTCCCGCGTCCAATTTCGTCGAGTTTCTTAACCGTTCCCTCGGGCGCAAGGTTAAATCGCCGATAATTGCCCGGTGGTCGAGCCACCGCGGGCCTGGAATTCAATTTCCTCTTCTTCGGAGTTCGCGAAAGCGACACGGACACAGCCTTTCATCCGTGGCCGTGTGTCAGAATCGGACTCTTTTCGGCGGAACGATCGGAACGGGTGATCGGTTAGCCGCCGGAGAGCTGGCTAACGATTGTTAACCGCGAGCGAATCGTTCCCGACAGGAAATTATGAGGCGCAACGTGTCCAGATTTGTAATTTCATGTAAAGCTTGGAGGAATGTGTCTAAAGATTTACCGTTTGAATTTGTCAATGGACCCGTGTTAAGGCGGTTAGGTAAATAGGAAAATTGGAAGGTCTATTGAAAGCTAAATTAGTGGATCAAATGAAACATTCAGAAGATTATTAGAGGTTAAAATTGGAAATTGAATAGGAGAATTAAGAGGGCCATTTAAGGCTTATGAAGGAGTTCAATGTTACAGGAAGCGATTAGATGTTATTGAAAGTAGAAATAGTTGAATTATATAATATAGCATAAATTAGATAAAATTTTCGCATTGGTTTGCAATTAGTATTTTTCTGCTTGATAAAGTAAATATTAGTTATACAATGTAAACGAACATTTGTTACAAAATTGCAGTTTAAGGAGTACATATCAGCGAAAGACGACAGAGGCTTCTCCCTATCTTATATAAATACCTTATATAACAAATATTATATGTACTATAACAAGTATATTTTTATCATTCTCATTACTAAATATTATTATAAACAGCCATTGCGTACGTAAGCGTACAAAGGCATATACTACATCTTTTCAGCGTTACTGAAGAACTGGTCTCCGAGGATTAAGAACAATCTTACGCTTTTCAATTATTTAAACACGATTTCACGCTTCCCAGAAACCAGCCGCTGATTCGGACAAACGAACGTCATCAATCAGCGCTGCCTTCTGTGGCAGACGTACATGCACGGTGCTCGTGCAAGCGAACAGAACGGATCCTCGGAAGACAAACATTTACCGGTGAACCGGAGCTGATCCGATCTCTTTTCGCTCTGGAGGCGCTTTCAGACAGCTGGCCGGATTCCGCGAACAGCTCGCGTATATACCCGCGAACGAGATAGATACGCAACGGATGACCGGGTTTTTCTTGCACGATCGCGTGACGCTCTGCTCGACTTGTCAAACTGCCGTCGATCTTTCCCATCTTGGCGAGGAAATCGCACGGCTACGTAAGTACGCGTACCGTGAAGCGTGGCCGCGCGCGAGACGCATACGTTGCTGTGTGACGGAAACTGGAACAAGGAATAGGGAATCTTAGACATTTGGAAGCTCATGGTTTAGAGAAAATTCTTTCTCGTAATTTAATTTATTTAATTAAATAATTTACGGATAAGATCCATTGGTGTACATATGCAAAGTGTACTAGTTGAAAATGGAGAACATTACATATAAAATAAGAATGAATAATGACAGCATTTACACCACAAAATAAAATAAAAGTGAGAAGATGGTACTTCTGTCAAACGAAGTACCATTGTCATTTCATATTGCAATTTTAATTTAAACTTGGCTACTCTTATAGAAAACTCGTTTAATCATATCTTAATCTTGACGTGTCACTAAAAAGAAAAATATTATTCTTATGCTTCTTTTCTGTAGCTTCCAATTCCTCGTGAATATCTCTTATTGTCAGGGTGGAAATCGCAGGAAACGGATTACAGGAAGTTTGTTTGTTCTCTTTTCGAAGATTATGCCTGACGTTCCATCGTCATCGCATGACATTTGTCGAACGTGAGCTTCGAACGTGAAATGGACTAACCCGTTTCTTAAAGTGTACACCGTCGAGGTTATCAGCGGTTGCAATAAAAACGGCGGAGCTACGACGGCACCGCCAGCTGCGTGACTCTCACGAATTGACGGGAACGATTGGTAAACGCAGCTAGATAGACTTACAGACCCTATCTCCGGCGTTCTACGCGAAATTGCTGTTTAAATATGTATGAACGACATTCCCGCATCTAGCAGATATTTCCCGGCTACCGTGCCGAGGTCTCCGTTTCATCGAACGAGTTAACCGTGAAATTTCTGGAAATTATAAGCTCCCCCAGCAATTTGTCCAGTTGTTTGATCTAACCAGATGTATACATGCATACGTAATTGCAGAAGATACGGGACAAATTTTTGCGAACAAGTATTCTTTAGAATTTTAAAATAGCGATCGTTGCTGTCGGATTTTTTAAAATATTTATAATTACACGGAGTATTTATGCAAGGTAGAGAGGTGAAAATTACTTTCTATTTTTTATCTTAATAAATGCGGTACTGTAATGTGTTGGAGCAAACGTGAGACTTGCATGAGATGGACAAACGAATGACTGTGGGAATTGCAATGATTAAGATTAATAGCTTTAATATGAG
The DNA here is from genome assembly GCA_033822845.1 of Tetrapedia diversipes. Lineage (NCBI taxonomy): Eukaryota > Metazoa > Arthropoda > Insecta > Hymenoptera > Apidae > Tetrapedia > Tetrapedia diversipes. Next base: position 321,869 of record JAOPTO010000921.1, read on the forward strand.
ATAAGAGCTACGCTATCAACTATAGTAGATAGCAGGGAATTGTGATATTATGCAATTTGTGAGCTGTAGACAGTTAAAGTTGGTGGTAACATCTTAACAAAAATGATTCAAATTCAAATTAATTATAAGCTTTCTCAATACTTTTGATACGATTATCTTCAAGATAATTACACAAGATCATATCGCCTCAAATTTTCCAGATAACTGAACAACTGTACCTAAACTCTTAATTCTTTGAGGCACAGGATTTCAAAGAATAAATAGACCCACGTTGTACAGAAATTCTGTTGCGTTTTAAATTAAACAAGATTGGTATATTTTTATTAACAAGGTACTGATATGTCGAATCCTGCCAACACAAGTAAACGTATTTATAACATCTTTTTACAGTATTACCAATTGCTTCACATAAGTAAGATTAAATGTAAACCTATGCGCATGCAGCTATTGCAATATGTAGCGGTGGGTCTAAAAATGTCCCAACTTGCATTACCGTGCACCAAAATGCTAGGACGTTATTGATCCCACCGTGCCCCAAAGAGTTAAACGGTATCGTACATTCGTACTTTATCAAGCTCCTCTCGGAAACATCGACGTTTCTGTCGTCCAAAAGTATACATGCATACAGTATTAATCGCCGAGTTCAGCCGAGCACGCGACCGATCCGTACTCACAGAGTCCCGTCACGAATAGGGATTCTTCTGCAAGTTCATTGCGCGTGTCTAGGGCCGGGTTCCAGCTGCTAACCGTGATTCGCATGTTGTGTCCCGGTGCCTGGCCAGGTAGCATAATTAAGAGGATCCTTCGTCCTTGCCGACTCACGCGTGCCACGACCTCGGCACCGCCTGGCACTCGCCAGGTCTCGAGACATGCAAGCCGCCTTCGACGAGGGCGTCGTTTCGCGAAAATTCTTCTTCTTGCACAATGTCATCGGTCAACCGATGTCCGACAGCTAATCGGCCTAAACTCTGACGTTGCTAAACGTGCTCGATTGCACGAAGGTTAGGCGCCCCAGCACGAAGGAGAACGGAGGAGCTGCATGGTCAGCGCGTGATCGGTCGAAAAGTTGCACGAACGGCAGCAGTAGGTGGAAGTTTTCTGAATAGTTCTTCTGTTCGTCACGTGACATCATATTGTGAAGCTTAATTGGCATCAGCTTGGACAGATTAGATTACGTGGCTTTGGAGCGACGATGTATCGGAAACTGATAGATGGGGGCAGGGTAACAATTTGAATAGGGCTTTGTTTGGTCGAAACTGAAGGTAGTTTGTTATTTTTTTTTTTTTAGAAAGCATAATCCTGTACAATTACTTACAGATTTTCACAGATCTAACGGTAATAACGAAAAAAAAAAACGATAAACGAGCACAGTATTCTATTTTACATGTTTCTTCTAAATGATTTGCTTTTGTATTCAAATTTCCGAAAAATTTAGGTTACGATAAATAACTCGATATACTAGTTTACTGTAACAGGAAGATAATACAATAGGCTAATAGTGTAATCTCTCGTTACATACGGCTTGCATCATTGACTAAGCAGTTTCGTTATCAGAATAATGATAAAGCGTATGTCCAAACGTCTATGTCAATTATGCAATGCAAGCGGATCTTCTAATTGAGATAATGCCACCACTACTGTAATTATTGTTTATAGCGCAGGAAGAAAGTGCAGATTCATCTTTGCAACAATCACCAAGGAGTTTGATTCGAGATAAACTGAAACTATACGTACAGCATAATTTTATCGCGCTTTCTACACACTACGGTCTCTAAAAATTTCCATGGAATCATTTTCTATTCGAATTTCATCAGAATTGTAACAGTCAAGTAAACTAAAATTAGAAATTATTTTAAGATACCGATAACTTTCAGTTCTGCTTCATACAGTTTCATCACTTGTTTAACACTATTCCTACCGACACTTCACGTATACCTATTCCTACCGCGACATTCGCACGTAAGACAGGCTACAAATCTTTCTTAAAAAATAAACAATGGAAAAAGAAGTGAATATTGAAAACTGTATTATACGTATATTTGAGAAAAAGTCTAAAGTTTAAAGGCGATTCAATTACGTTGTATCTGTGAAATTCTAATCGAAATTTTGAAAACGGTTATTTGACCGGTTGTGGTAGGAATAGTGTTAAGCATAATCGAACGACAAACGATCATCGTCCAATGTATCTATTAATCTAGGCGTTCTCACTTTTAAATCCAGTAATTCATATACATACGTTAATGACGATGTAGCTTATTTTTAAGACTCGAAAGATACTATATCGCGTTAATTATGATCCCTGTCACGATCTCTCGCGATCGTTCCTCTTCGTCTCACGGAAACCAGTCAAAATCGCGGCGCCGAAATTTACGAGTTCCATCTGAACACATCGCGTTTCGTCCGAGGTTTCCGGTTAGATTCAAACATTCTCCCGTCCCTTTCCTTCCGTCCCTTTTGCACGACTTTTTCGTACGCCTCTCTTTTTTCCCTCCATCAGGCGAGCCATGAAGCCGCGATATCTCGCGGCCTGCAATGAACGGCCGACGCGAAACGTAACGAACGGCCATCGGAGCATTTCCGGGACACGAGTCCGTACCGCGGATAAAATGGAAAATATTATCCCGCCGTTATATCGTTCGCCCCTTGTCATCTCACGTCTCTACCCCGTGAATCAGAGCCCGGCCTCGTTGCCCTGTAATGAACACCAGATACATCGTGTCGGCGTGGCGCTAGTTTCGCTCGGTTCCTCGTAACTCCAGGCGACCAACACGGTCGCGTGCTCTGTTTCCGGTTCCCGCTGCTCTGGACGCTGATTTAACCGTTTGCACTCGAGAGACGACTGTTCGTCGTCTAATAATATTAACTTCAAAGATTTTAAAGTGCAATATATTTACCAAGATTCATTTATATTAAACTTCATTTAGTTTAGTTAAGTCACATACCAAAATTTACACACATGATTATTTAGCCTCCGGGTCTGATTAATAAATGGATTAACTAAAGTCTGAAAATTTGCGGAACCATCATTTGGCAACTAACAGTCGTCTCTCAAGCGCAAATGGTCAACGACGCTTGTTTCTTTCGCTCGTTTGGAGAGAGGGAAATGTTCTGATCGAGGTAGGGAAACGATTTAATCATACTTTGAGCGGTGCATCTGGTGTGTAGATTCATGTCGCAGTCTTACCTTGAAGGTCATGGCTTAAAAGACTGTCTTTGAATAGAGCAACAAGTACATATGTGATAGTTATAATTTCGACGATTGGAGGAGGAAGCTTTTTATAAATTGTAACTTGGGAAATATGGTTTTTGAATTGCACTGTTTGCAAAGTAATATGTTTCTGGGGGTGGTTTATTATGTAGAGGTAGGTGACGGTTCCTGTTGTCGAAGTAAATTTGATTTTATAAATTAAATCGTGGAAAGTAAGTTTTGTGGTACACCAAGTACGTAGGTAAAATGAAATTACCTTTGAACCTTGGAGAGATTACGATCAAACTTATGTGAACGATATGAGATATTCCTTTTATTGCTTTATTTTAATATTTGCCGAACATTCGTGCGCAGGTGATTTAGTTGACACGAGCGTTATCAAAAAGTGTTAAAGGGGTAATGAAATAAAGTTTGCAGGCAATAATTCAAAGTAAGCAAGAAATCCCTGGATTACAACCGGATTCCTGTTTTACCGTTGAAAAGGAACTTTCGTCGGTTACAAGACGACCATTAGATTTTCTCTGTTCTTGTTACAAGAAGGAGTAACCGGAAAACTGGTCGGGTTATGGTGCCATAACATAAAATTAGGAGTAAAAACGGAACGAAGTGCTTCAGCGGTAAGGTGAGTTTTAACTTCTCTATTAGATCGCCAAGGTGAGTTCGAAAGTGTCGTTAGAGAAGCTCTAGTAGTCTACGCTTTAATTATTATTACTTCTACTCGGAAGTGCTGTATTCTAAATAATACGTGATAATACGAATTATAGAATTCGGTACATACAAGGACTAAAATATAAATTATTCAAGCAGCGATTAGAAAAATCATAGGGTACTATGGACCAACGAATTACAGAGCAATCTGCACGGAAAATAAAATAATCGTTACTGGTTCGAAGATCGATTCAGATAAACATCACAACAAACGAAGTAAACAGTTTATAATACTTAGGCATACCATGTTTGTGTTATCAGAGAAATCAGAAATCTAAAAGAAATCTAGATGAATCGATTAGGAGTAATACATTTAACGTCGCTCCTACAAAACTTACGCAAGTTATTACTTACGCGAGCGAAGGCTCAAAGCGATACACGAATTAGGATTTTTTTTTTATAGATCTATTAAATGTCGCACAGAACGCGTGAATCCTCCCCATTTCGGCACAAGAACAAGCAGAAGAACAGCAGGAAAGAGCGGCGGAGGAAAAGGAGGCGGCAGAAAAAATTCGATTACGCGTCGTCATTGGACCAGCAGCGGTGCGTTTCACGGTTGCCCGCGTCGATTCCTTTTTTCCGTTCCTACGGCGCGCGTTTCACGCCGCGAACTTTAATGAGATACGCACGGAGGTGTGCATTATCGGATCGCGGGGCAAGAGAGCGTGCCGGCTGCCGCTTTGCCTGGCGGAACGCGATTGTCGCCGTTGAAATTTTCATGCGCGACTTGCCCGAACCGGTGTATCCGTCGCGTGTACACGTGAACGAGCACCGTTTCACAAGAATTTCCTGCCTGCCTTTCTCTTCCTCTCATTGTTTCCTCTCATGCTTTTGCCTCTTGTTTTTCTAACCCGCCATTGCGGTATTTGCGTGCCCAGAGATAAACGACGTTCCCAGGATCTATTTAACTATCAAAGCATACAAATATCTATTCCTTTTGTTGCTTCTCAACCCATTCGCTTCCGTAAGCGGAATAATCCGTGCACGACGACTAATCAATTATGACCAACCGTGGAATAATACACCCTTGGTAGGTATCCTCCTGTTGCCGTAAAACATTTCGCGAGTGTCTTATCAGCGATACAGGATTTCCAGGCTGAAACGAACTATCTCAGTTTTATTTATTGTACATATCTGTAGTACTATTTTCTGTTCAATCGTTACACGTGATTTCTAAGTAAGATCAGTAATAAACAAAGGCATAAGAACTATCGTTGATTCTCGAATGAATAACGCTAGTAGGGTGTTTAGAGGCGTGATGTTAACAAATGAGTTAACAGAGTGTTCAAATAGAGATATATAGTTAATTGAAGTCGAGTTACCATTGAAATTACTAAAGAACCGCAGTAATTTCAATTGTTTACTAATAACTGTACTGTATTTTATTAAAACCAAGCCACCCCATTTACATAATTTTGAGAAGCGTACATTTTTTTCGTAACAAAGCTGTTAATACTTCCCCGGTCTCCTGAGTTTGTTTAAACGCGGAAAGCAACCCCTATAGAGTTCCAGATAGATCCTCGAACAAGATATGCTCGTATCCCCGCGTCGGAATCCGTCGCAATCTGGCTGGCAGACCATCCGTCTGCTTCCGGCTTCGGTCAACGAATACGCGGCGATCGGATGGGGACACGCGCGGAAGTGTACACGCACACGAGGAATCCCGATGGAATCCAGGCGGGATAGGCTAAGAGAGCACTTGAGGACACCTAGCCCCCAGCAGTGAATGGCCGCACGAGTGGCGGACATTCGGAGCCTCCAAAGCTCATTGGTCCGCAGCTGACGTGTACAAGGAAATGGCATTTAACGGATTAAAAGCGACCATCCAGACAGCTAACGCGCCGGTGCTCGATAACGCTCGGCTACAGCTATATAGAATTTTTTCTCTTGTTTTCTTTGCCCTCTTTCCGCATCCTTTTTCGTTCTTCAGTATGGTTCTTCTTTTCTTTTTTTCTTTAGTTCTTTACACATCCTCGTTTCCTGATTTCTTGAATGTAACCGAAGTGTTTTGCTTTGCTTATCTAGATTATCATTGGCAATAATCGATGATCATATACAGCTGATTCGATATGAACACGAGTGATATGAATACGAAAGAATTCGTGAAAGGCTGAGATTTTATCATTTTCTTTGGAATGTCCCCGAAAATTTGTTATCAATGTCTAACAGCGGAATATACTATAATTCTTGTATAATTCTACGAATTACGTGTACAGACTGCAACTGTAGGATTAACCTGGTAATTAATAGGACGTCTCAGATAGGACGCTGGCTAAGGAGGGTGATATTGATTTCGCGTAAAGCGGCGTGCAGCTCTGATCTACGAATCACTTTATCTAGATCGAACAAGAATCGATAAGGACGCTAACGATTCCCGTATTAGGTTTCAGGAAGCTCATGAAACGGCAGGGACCATTGAGCGACGAGATTCGTGATGTTTGTTCTTGAGTAGATCGAGGATATGATGGATCGCGGAACTCGGTTAAACGATCTGCACTTGTGCGCGAGTAAAAGGATATATCATAATTTACGAGCTTTTGTTCACGCTGATACTGCTTTATCGAATCGGTGTTGCGATCAATGATTGTCGAAACGTGTTGTTATCGAGAAGTTTTGAGGTAAATAGCTCACTTATCGACTAATTTATGTCCCTGTCATATTAGCTCTTCAGTACAGAATAGAGATAAATGTAAACGTGTGTGAACCATTATAACATGATTGTTGGGACTGTTAAAAATTTATATTACATTTTCTTCATTTTTGCCTCAAGTTTATTTAATAATCTCAATTACTCTTCCTAATACGGCTACGAAGAAAATCCGTAAATTGTTGCAAAAGCGCGAGTTGAATAATTGTAAAGCAATAAATTTACAAATAATTATAAATCGAATAATCGATACTTTTTTTTCTGTAGTGTACTATAAATCTACAGTTTTTAAAGAAAATTTTTTAACTAAAACAAGAGCTTGGAAACCTTCAGCAGGAAAAGCTGTTTGGTTGAACGATCGTTCGCACGGCAAGCGTTCGAAAAATATATTACTCCCATGAATTTCGTTTCGTCTGCGAAATTCCGTTGTAATTGAACACGACAAGGGACGACACCGGTCATTAATTGTTAATGGAAATTTAACGATACTCGTAAACGCGCGACACTCATCATTAGTGCGGGAATATACTTTTATTCGGACCGGCTAGTATTAATAGCACGTGTAATTAAAGTCATACTCGTTATGATGGAAACCGGTGTGTTTCGTGATGCGTTTTACAGCGAGCGAGTTGTATGTACCTGCATCTGTGACAGAAATGGGCCGTCTGATTGCTAAAGAACCGACAAAAAAGAAGTCTAGGACAGCAGAAATATATGCATTATACAAACAGCAACGAGAATATCACACAAAGTATCGAAAATCTAGAATATACAGCAGTATCTGACTAATTAACACGAGATTTATGGACATTTATTGTATATCCAGTTCCAATATACTAAGGATTAAGGTATACATCAAACGGAATTTGAAATTGCAGAGTTGAGAGGGAAATCGATTTAGGCATCGCTCCATCAATAAAAGATAGCAAAAATTGGAATAATAGTAATTGTTTCTGGAAATTTTGCTCATAAAGTTCAAAACCCGTCGATTTGACGAGTCCCGTGAATCTAGTATTAATTAAGATTAGTCTAGTCGATTGCTGTTCTAAGAACAATGACTACAAAATAACTTTGAACAGTTGAAAAGAGTGTAATTGTAACATATGCCCTATGCTAGTGAAAACACAAATTAACAGAATGATCCAACTTGATTTCCATCTTGCATTCGACATTTTACTCTTCAAATTGCATCCTCTGCCTGTGATTCCTCCCCTAAACGATATGAAAGGCGTCGAAAGAAAGTCGGATAGGTGCCGAATCTACGAAGCCGACGAATTTCGAAATTCTCACGCGTAGGCCGTTACATCTCAAGGGTTTCGGCTTCGTTTCCAAGGGGATCGACCAGGGGTTGCCGGATGAGCGGACGGTGAATAATTCATCGGGCAGCCGGCCTCACTTTTAGGGAGGAACTCGGTTTACCACGTCACCGCGGCTCGTTTCCTTTTTTTTTTCTCATCGCCCCGCGCCGCAAATTCATAGTTCGTTAGCGTCTGGTCAAACAGAACGCGGCCAGCATGCGTATACGTGTGCACCGCGAAGTTGTTTGCAGGACTTCGGCCACCGAAAGTGCACGGAATCGATGGGTTAAACGAACGACGGGCTAGCAGGTGGCGACTGTAGTCAGAGTTTATCAGGTTATGCAAAGGAAATCGAGTGGTTAGTTTGACTAAAATGAAATCCCGGCTTAATGACTTTACCAGCTAACTTCCGTTCGGCCCTCGACGTTGTAAACTTTCAAACGTGTAGGGTTCGTTGAGATATTCCACGAGAATATAACGTACGACAGATTTGAGGAACGATTTCAATATTAAAACGACGAACAAACATTTCACGCAGCTCTCAATATACATATTTCAATTGAATTCCTTACAACATCAAGTTACTGCTGTACGACTCAAATAAATTAGGAAATTGAGAAATAAATGAATACGTAGTTTTGTAAAATATAGTCGCAGAAATGACTTCCAGTTGTCACAATGAAAATTCCGTCAAAACAAAGGATGCTGTGCGTCTCATCGAGGGTTCGACAAACCGGAAGCGCTTGGACAGTGCCAATGACGCGCGAACGATGCGTCAACAACCGTCTAACCCGTTAATGAGAACGCGGGCGGACGTGCACCTAGCACACAAACATCACGTGCTTCCTCCTCGTGGACGCGTCCACGCCGAGGACACGCCGGTTTACCCTGAGCACAATCTGACGACCTGCATTAATCGTTGTCGTCAATCAGAGGTGATGGAGGAGGAGGAGGTGGTGGAGGAGGAGGAGGGTCGGCCACCTCGACCGGCCCGGCCGGTTGGAATGCGATTAATCTCGATCAGGCCGTCCACCGTGAACGAACGGAACCGACGGTTCGACGAAACGCAGAATTGAGTTGGTTCCGGGTACAGCCTCGCTGGTGGATCGTTTCCAGCGGGGCACACGCAGCCACGGGCGAAACGTTGGGGGAGCTGAAAAAGGGTCTGGGTTATTACGAGGAATCGATGTTCTACCAGGGCCGTTTTCGATTTGATCGAATTGGTGTTGCGTGAATGGTGTTATACGGCGAGCGGGATTTTTTGATACAGATTTTTTGGTTTCACGTGAGATGCATGTGGGAGATAGGGAGATTGGAGCAGGGGTGGATATATTATAGGTCGAAGGTTTCGTATCGCTACGTATTCCAATTTAGAAAGAAAATAACCTGGAATTGTGCTACCCTGAGAATGCTTTCAGCTTACAGAAAGATTGAAGCTTCAAGCTGTTTAACATCCTTCGGAGAACCGAATTTTCTTTTTATCGTTACTCTCGTTCTGCCTTCACGATTTTATACGTTCCACGATACTTGTCTACCACTAATTAGTAGAGAAATAATAATAATAATAACAACGATTTTCTTGAAGTTTCTCAAAATCGTCCCCGATTCTCGCCGTAATTATGCCGGATGCGATTCGACTTTTCAACTTACCGTTGCCTCGAGTGAATGGAGAAAGTTTCGAGAATCGGTAATCGACTCGGTCCGTTTTTACCGCGTAACCCCGTTCCCGAACTCGGTTCATTTAGGTATATCGCCGTTCGAGCGTGTGCTAGAGGAATTGCGCACGAGCGAGAGGACGAGCAGAGAGTTGAAGGAGCAAACAGAACGATCACGCGCGAAACCGCCAACAAGACGGACCGTTTTATCAGAAGCGTTCTCCGGCGCTCGCCAGCGAACAGCTAGACGGATTTCCTGGGCGTCGGTTTGCAGTTAGACGAAAAGCTGATTAAGATCGGTTCGACAAAATTATCCCTGTAATCTCTTTCGAGAGATTTCGGATTAAAGGGATCGTATCCAAATAGGATTCCATGGGACCAGACTCCAGCTTCTCTTGTTTCCTATCAAGTGTCCTTCCAGGATGATCTTCATCGAGATTCACACGGGAAGCGCGCGATCGAACATCCGTTTGTCGTACAGCCGGGCGTTCACGGGTAAAGGAGGCCCCGGCACACGTAAAAAGGGATTAATTCCGCGGCGGTGTGGCACTCAGTGCCGCCGTGGATTCTCGAGTGGCCCTGGGAAAGAAGAATCCCCGCAAAGGACTCGCTGGAGATCGTCTAATGAGGAACGTGTTCACGGATCTTCGTTCGCAACCCGTTGTAAAATCAAATTACACACTACCCGGAGGAGAGAAAAGCTCTTGGAGGGCTGTGGCTGGTCGCTGGGACAGTTAATCGAATCGTTCATTAGAAAAATCTCTGTATTATGACACGAGAGACTTTAATAATCGATGACGCATCGAAGGGGTGACATTTTTGAATCGCTTTTAAACGAATCGTTCTTATGTCACTTTTAATTTCAATCCTTAATCGTTTATTAGAAAAATCTCTGTATTATGACACGAGAGACTTTAATAATCGATAAAATATCGGAGGGATGCAATTTTGGAATTGTTTTTAACCTTTTGAGTCCTATGAGCGCATAATTGCGTCCGACGACAGTTGTTGGTAGGGACCATGGACGAATATATACGTTTGTCAATTTTTTCAATCTTCAGCTTACTACCAGTGAAATTTTTGAATCACTTTTAAACGATTCTTATCGTTCTTATGTCAATATTAATTTCAATCCTTAAATCATTTCGTTCACCCTCGTCCGTTTTGTTTTGCGTTTTGTACCTTGTCACGCGAAACCACCGGCGTTTTTTTCATGCAGCACGCTTTGATTTCATCGATCGACCTTAATGAGACGTACTTCGTCCGAGAAATTTGAAACCCGACGTGGGCTATTTATTTCCTTTTGCTGGGAAATGTGGCCCCTGCACGTTAGACAAAACGCTGGAGCGAGCCGAGAAAAAAAAAGAGGGCACAGCGGTCTAATGAGAGACCCGACGTTTTACTGTCATTTGCATTTCAAATCAAATCAGGAAAACGAACCTGACCAGAATCTTGGTTCGCGCCGGATGTCGACGAACGTGCTGGAACGCAGTCTTACCAACTGTTTCGACGTTTCGCGATTTCGAAAGCGGGGAATGCAAAAACGAACGAAATTAAACTAAGCGATCAATTGTTTCTTGTGCATTACAATCTTCATTAACTTTATTAATCTTCTTGTGCATTATTTATATATTTATAAAGTAAGAAAATATTAACATGCCGAACAAAAGAGGTAAAAGACCCAAACGGGGTCGTAGGAATTTCGACCACTGAAATTGCTAGTCTCACGACAAAGCTCGTGAAGTTCGCTTAGAATTACACCTTCCTCGTGTCATGCAATAAAGATATTAAAGTTTTAAATAAGAGTTCATTTTGCTTAATTTTTAAACCCCATTTCCAACACATTCCAAGCTAAACTTTCGCGTTTCACCGTAATCAATTCCTGCCTGCTCCCTTAATTCTGTGCGGCACGAAAACTCAGCGAAAACCGAGAAAATTAATGCCGACTAACGCGGTAAATTTCCCGACGATCCCGCGAAAGGAACGCGGTGCTTTCCCCAGGGGCGGTCGGTCAGTGTAAACGAGATAGGCGTCGGTTGTAACTGGTAAATGGCCGTCGACGGTGTCAAAAATATATCGTCACCGGTCGTTCCTCTTCGCTAGTCGTTGCCAGGGCGCGTCTGACGGCAAGAGCGCCGGTGAACGAGATAAATACGCGCGCGACAGAATTAAGGGGTGAAAAACGGAAAAAAGGGAGGAAGATGGAAAAAATAGAAACGAGGTGACTCCTCGCTCCCAGGCGCACCGCCACCGGACGGCTATAAGTTTTATCGCGAACCCGTTCGTTTGTTTAAGCTACATTTAGTTTATTTCAACGCCGCCCGCCGCTGCGCAGGGTTCAACACTCGGGGAGGGCGGGGGGCGAATCGTAACGACCTCTTAAATTGTCGATGAGTTACGCGGAGTGTAAATGAGTAGATAAATTTCCGTTAATGCTTTCTGTTATTTGGCCGGACGGAATTTACACGCGGCGGGGAACTCGCGATAACTTTCCGCGATTTATAATTCGCGGTGTAACGCGCCCGCGCGATGCAATATTCTTAAAAGTTTCATTACACCATGTTCAATGGTTGCGCGTGAATTTTCGCCGGTGTTAACGCGGCAACGCTACCCGTATCATTTCTTGCGCTGAAGTTTCATCCACGCTTGGAAAGCAGAGATATTAATTTTTTGATCTTTATTTATGGCGGACCGTAGATCGGAAGCACGGCGGAGTTGTTGCAATTCAGTGGCATGAAATATTGCGTAAAGGAGTCTGCGAACGCTTGACCAACAATTTGAATGAAAATTTATCTGTAATAGGTTTTTATTATTTATTTAATAATAATAATATAGTTTATTTCGGCCCTTTTGGCCCAGAAATGGACTTGACTTACAAATTTAATATTTATGTCAACACACATCCCTCCACTCTGCATACCACTCACATTTTAATGTTTGCCAAACAAATAATATCATTGATTTCACAAAAGATTCGGCGAATCGAGAAAGAGGTTAACAGCGTAAAGTTGTCTGTTTCGAAACGGACATTCATCGAGCAAATGTCCAGAGAGCGAAGTATGCAACGCCAAGCAGCAGTACGCGTAACTGCAGTTAATAATGAATGGGTGGTCGCCAAGGATAATGCCTTCCATTAAACCGGCAGTCATAGCTCGCCATCGAGTCCTCTACAAACCTCTCCTCGCACACCCGCCGAGGGGATTACAGTTTAGGACAACGCGAATTCTCGCTTGGCAAGGAAACAGATTCTTAAGGGACGAATTCAGAGGCGAATTCATGGGAGCCCCAACGACGGGGAGACACGGAGAGAGAGAGAGCAAGTGAGTGAGAGAGAACCTACTCGTTATAAGCCATAATAAATCGCGCGTTATGTAGGTTAACGCTAGGTCTGGAAGAATTATCCGGCGAATTTACGGCGAGCTTGTTGCCAAAACCACTGGCGCAAAGAAAGGGAGTCGGCAGACGTTCGGGGGAAACGAGGAGGGATGGAGGATTCGCGACGATAATGGCCTCCGGGACGAAGAAGTTAATTTGGGAAAGAGGATTCTGTCGCGGACAAAAAGCTTGTAATCCTTAACAAAGGGCAGCCCAGCTCCACGACGACGTTCTCGGGATGGTAATCTGCAAAAGGGGAGCGTGGCCCCTCGAACTTGATTCTTACTTTCGCGGCTGATGCCCGAGGGGGGTGGTTTGTCATCGACGAGCAGCGGTTTCGGGAGAGCCTTGTTTCACTGGGATTAGAGGAATTCGCGTGGACGCGTACGGGGAAGGGGAATCCATTCTTCGGTTCGATTAGCTGTTTAGCGTTTGTTTGATTTTGCAAGGGGGAACGCTCATTCCGTTTGTTTTGAGCTGCGCTAAATTATGCGTAGAGGGCAATGTTGTAAATAGTTCGCGTCGTATTTCGCTGATCGTGAGAGGGATATTGGAATGTAATTACCAATCGCCATGAATTTCGATACTTAATTTGATTGTTCTCCGTCCCAATCGTTCTCGATACGTCACGAGTAATCTGTTGTTTAATAAAAAAGATGCAGAATGTTACACGGGAAAGGAATCGGTAATTATCGCTGAATTAAACTACTACTGGTTAGGTCTAATCTTATCGAGCTTCTCGCGATACTTATGGACGATGAATTTTCGTTTTAATCCCGAGCTCGATATCGAGAATCGAAAAGTAGAATTGTTATTTAACGCATTAACGTTAAGTCAACCAAAAGGAAGCTCGGAATCTGATTTTGTATTATTCATCGATAAACAGCCACGTTCATAATTTATACGTGCCCGGTGACGGTGACCTGCAAAAGTGACGCGTTTGATGATTTACCGTCGATCAGTCCGTATTCGTGTAACCTGATGTTTCTGGTTAAATATGGAGAACGTGTTTATCGCGTTATTCAACAGCAGACAGAGGGCACGCACGGATCACCGATACACCGCAACGTTAAATGAGCCCATCTGTTTTCATACGTGTAAAAACATATTCCCCATGATTTATTAACTTCTGACAGCAGCTGCTAGGTTCAACAAGATATTATTAATGTACAAGGTGTATATTACATTTTTAAAGGATCACAAATGAGAAGATACAATCGATGCTATCTCATTTTTGTTGCAACGGTATCACATTGTCTTCCCACAAATTTATGCTTCCTCTTATCTATCACGCGAATTTCTTCCAAACCCCTGTCTGTTTTTTTCTACGCTGCACACCAAGTATTTCTTTCTTCCGCTGTTTATCTTTCCTTCTGACCCAATTCTTTTTGTTCCTTCTTCCTTGAAATAAATCCGTTTAAATTTTCAGTATGTCCTAGTACAGTAATTGGATTAACGCATCTCTTTTATTTATTCTCTGCCTCCCTCCTGGCTGACCCCGGTCGTTCTCTTTCTACTTTTTTTTCTTCCCTTTTTGCATACCGTGTGTATAATCAACTCTTGAAACGAAGATAAAATGTTGATATATAATAAACGATCTTTTTCGTTTTAATTACACCAAACGAATGTTTGATGCGTTGTTTATGCCGTTAAAAATTTGCGGCCACTTTTTACAATTACTACCTTATTCAAATGAAGGGCGGAGCTGTCTTTGATAATAATTTTACTCGAATACCACGAAACGCGAACGCTCGGAATGTTTATAGCCGGCGAGTTTAAAATTTTCACCGAACATAAAAACGTATTTACATTTTTGCGGGTGTATTTTTGTATTATACAACGGTAAAAAGAATTCGCGTGAATGAGAGGAGGTTGAACACTGAAAATTTACAATTTATTGCAATGAATACCAGGGTTCGGTCCTATTCTACGGCTGCAATTGCAATCATTTTGTGCACGTTTCCAGTGTAAATATAATATTCGGAACGTGTTCCGAGTTTCGGTCGTTTCGCATGATTACGTTTTCATCATCCGTATGCTCGCCACTGAATTTCCATTTATATAGTATTTAATACATTGGAACGTTACAAGCAAAGATAACACAGTATCGTTTTCACAACCCCCAAACGTATACACCTTTCCTTTTTTTTTTTTATTACAGTCTAACTGAAACAGCAAATTTTTCAATAGAATAATTTTATCATTGATAGCTTACAATAAGAGTTTCATGAATATTTTACAACCATTTTAGAGGATAAAAACTGAGAAAGAAAATTAAATATTTCTCAGGCCAAACGATCGCTAACATCCGTAACCTTGAAATCAAGTCAAGCTGAAACCTAATGCTAAAAATAAAATATAAAATTCTAAGGAAAGCCCGACGAGAAACTCAAAATTTTCAAAGAAACACAGATAGGTTAGAGTTGTGCCTCGAGCCGAACCTTTTGGCGAAGCAATTCGAGCAGTCCAGAGAACAACAGGTCTGGAAGAGATCGAGTGCTCCGTAAACAGTGAAAATATGTTCTCCTACAATATTATTTCGCACAAGTCTTTAACATTTCTGTATTATTTCCCCTATTCCTTTAACACTTAACCAACTGAAGGTGAAGATCCCCCATTCTTTTCTCTGCCACTGATTTTATTTACTTTTGTCATTAGTTAATCTTGACTCACAGTTCATCAAGCGCATTTTCTGCTTTTCCAAAGTACAATTTTCAATCAATTCAATTCCAGTTCAACACTAACTGATAACAAAAGTAAATGGAGTCAATGGCAGAGGAAAAAAATGGGAGATCTCTTTATACGGTTGGTCAAGTGTTAAGATTTAACCCACCATCCAATTTTCCAGCCAACCGAGTCTTTCTACCGTCTCCAACCCCCAAGAATCCTTTCCGCCGTGAACGCAGCAGTCCCCCGACCACATCGACCACGAAAACGTCCGAGTCCCGTGCAACTGAAATTCACCGTCAAAGGACTCTCCTCAGCCGATGCGTTTGGTCACGGCGCACGCACGCCTAAGTAATCACGATGGAAACGCGGCCTGAACAGGCGAATCAATTAACGGAGCACGCGCGCTTCCCGGGCGGCCGCAGGGAGAACCACGAATCGAAAGCGAACGACTCCTTTTAACGGCTGCAGAGACGGGGGGAGGGTTGGGGGAGGGGGATGAGGGTTGCTTTGCGAGTTACCGCGAAATTGCAGGCGCCATCGCTGAACGGGAGGACGCAGGCGGCGCTGTGACCGTTGTGCATAAATTACGAGCCAGCCCGTGCGTTCCGATAATAAATCATGGCCGCGGGCCAGCGCGACAGAGGATCCAGCCGGGCCGTCGTTGCGTATGGAACAATTTAAGATGCCTGTGTACGTACCGGCCGATACATATTTTAAGCGTTCACAATCGCACGTCCGCGCGTCCGCCGCGATGATTTATGGACGTCGTGACAAGCTGAAAAATTCGCCGCGCACGCCAACGCGTCCTGGATCTTGTAACGAATTTAATTAAAAAAATTGCACGACTGGACCATCCGCTGGGGATGGTTGCCGGATGCGCGAGAGGCGAGGGTAGCGTTTGGCGATTATACGTTTTTGTTGGCGGTGATTAGCGTATGTCGTATGTTAATATAATACATACGTTGTATTATTGAACCGTTTATGTTATAGGTAGGTTGTAAGGAGGTTGAGCAAGTTAATTTTGTAGTCGTGCGTGGAATATAAATGATGATTGATTGCTAGTTCACGGCATTGTATTAAAAAGAAGTCTTTCTTTCTTTCTGGTGATCTTGTACAAAGAAACAAACTTTTTTTCATCCTGTTCGTTTTCTTACACTTAAGCATATTGAAACGACTGATTTAAATTACAAATGTGTATATTTTGTACGTCGCTTAAGATACCATTAATGGTTAAGATTTATGCTACTAAGAATTTTAAGAGTAGAATTTCACCACGCTCGTTTGCTCGAAGGGAGCAACGATTATTCCGTTCCGAACCATATCCATGGTAGAATTGACGTCAACGAAGACATTCAACTCGGCCTCGTTAAACGCGACATCGTACACCTGTAAATCGAACCGGCTCATAAAGCCAGCCCAGCTACAAATTAGATCTTTAAACTGACAAATTATCTCCCCATCGGCGCTCGTTCATCGCAACCCCGTGGTGGCTGTTGGACACCCTCCCCTGGATAATGGATGATCTCTGAACGTTGTCCGCGATAGCCGCGTCATCGTTCTGTCCTCCTCGATCAGCCTAACCGATGAGACTCTCCTTCGCTCGGGGATCCTCACCAAGTTCCACCTCCTTGGTCGTCGTAAAATCCAGCGGATGGAAAAACTTCTCGTAACCTTCTCTGCCCCCTCACCAGGTAGCAGCGTTCCGCGATCCGAGCTCGTAAGAAAGCTGAAGAGGAATTCAATCTGGTTCGTGTGACTAATGAACGCATAAAACGTTCCTCTCTGTCACGTTCCGCCCTCCCAACGGCGGTCCCTGTTCGAGGGAACGAGGAAACCGGGTCGAAGCTTGAGAAGCCTGTCGTCCGGGACGAGCTTCGGGGCTAATTCGTTCCTAGGGGCGGGGTGTAACGTCAGAATTTAAGTCTTCATCCCTCTGCGAGGACCCGTCCAGCTTCTTTCCCATTTCTTCTCCAGCTCTCGTTCCTTTTTTCAAGCTTAGTCCGGTCTTTCGTGTTTCCTTTTTTTCCCCGGCTCACGCGGCGACGTCGTTTCATTTTTAAATAATTCCAGAAAGTTTGTGGATTAGACCGGTTGTTGGAACGCGGAGCTCGGTGTCGGGGACGCTAATGCCTTGGAAATTATTGCCGGGCCAGATAAGAAGCTCGCGGTGGTAAGGAGAGGTTACGAAGTCGTAAATATGCCGCTGCTAGGGCAAGAAAAGGAGATAGCTGGAAGGGCTTTGTTCTTTGAGCAAGAAGCAGAGATAATATTGAATTAAAGGTCGGACTGTAATGCTCGATGGAGTAACTGCATGCTGTTTGGACGTTTATCAAGCGTATCCATGAAATTCTTGTTCCAATTTCGGGGAGTATCCTTGTTTTATCACCTGCAATAATATTTATAGGCGGTGTGATTATTATTTAAGAGAACTTCCATAGTGGATACAACATTGCTCTAAGCTGGTCAGGTTCGAAGACGGTTTGAAGTTACCGATATACTATCGAGAATTATTCCCAGTCTTCGGTGTTAGAGATCGGCGGTAAAAAGTTCGAGGTTGAAGTTAACGTAAAAGTCGTGCGTAGAACCTGTAAAAGGGTGGCTACTTCTAAAGAGACCGGATGAAAAGTCCGAGCAAAGAAGTCGCGAAGTTTCGATGCTTCCGGTATCTTTTATGTGAGCTTCCCTCAGAAGAAATGCAATTTAAAGGTCATTCGGAATGGTTGATTTCTCTGTTCCTTTGACGTACTTTCAAACTTCTTACTTCACCATTCGTCAAGCAAACTTCGAATGGCCGTACTATTTACTCAAGCAGGAACAATTTTGTTGAACACCTATAATTACATCGTATAAATGAAGTTCTACAAAATCTCATGCTCGCGGTGCGTTAAACGCCTATTTAAAACAAGGTCGTCAAAGGACAACTTCGAAGTCTACCAAGGGTCGCATCAAAAATATGTCTGTTGTTTTGCACACGAAATGTTAAATTTAAGCCAGGACATTTACGCTATTTATATTTATTTCAAACGTCTCGTCTCCACGTTTCTCTTTACGCTCGAAAAATTACCAACGCATCGTTGAATACGTAATAAAAGGAGGCGAGGTCTGACAAGCGTTTATGCACCGAGGGCAAGAGGAGCTCTCAAAATGGTTACCGGGGAATCGTTTCCGGCTCTTTTGTATATTAACTGCAATTTCGCGGTCTCGCGCGATCAAACGGGTTAACCTTGCCGCGGGCAACGCGCAGCGCGACCTCAAAGCGACTAGAAACGTGCGTTGCGCTGTCGGTGCTGGTTGCCTGCACACAGGGGCGCGCACAGCGAAAAGATGCGAAAGGAAGGGGAAAAGGGTTGTCTTTGGGGTGGGGGATCCTCGAATTCGTTTTCCACGACGATAAAGGGAGTTCGACAAGAAACTCGTCCGTCTGTCGGTGCGTCCGTTCGTTCGTTTCAACTTCGAAGAAGTTCCTCATCTGATTATGAAAGTTCGCGAAACGTTCACGCGGAAGAGAACTTCCGGACGAATGCACGCCGCGACCGAAAGAGTCTTGCACGGATATTTCACGATGCTTATCCGACGTTCTTAATAATTAAAGCTGCGAAGTTTATCGTTGGACCGAAATTGCCGCGTCCCGGGTGAGCCGTAATTTCCGTTCGCGTTCCGCTGTTGTGGAGCTCGACGACGCTATATACTTTGACTTTTAATTTTTGTTTCGCTATTTACAATTTGTGGATCGATCGAGTTGTGCGACATAATTGAGCCTCGATTGAATACTTTATGGTTAGACACGGTGTCAAAAAATAAGTTCTCTATGTATCGTAGAGATGTGCTCTAAAACTGCAGTAGTTCGGTAATTTTTACACTTCGAAATCGCAACATTTGGTAATTGATCAATCGAACAGTTCAGGTTTTAAATATACGATTTGAAACGATTGTTAAGGGAGTTTGGAAGGGTGTGAGCACAAATTATTGGGAACGTTATCATTTGCCTTGTCCGGGAGCTACCGTTGTTCCCTTTATTAAAGGACGCCATTCGTTTCGGCGTGGTCCGCGCAAGTAGCAGCCGCAGCCCGCGATCCTGGTGATTTATTATCCCGAAGAGCGGATTCGGTTTTGCATCGGACAGAAGGCACGTTCGCTTAACACACAACCCATTAAGTAAGTAACGCTGACTCGTCGCAAAACGTGACACTGTCACCGGACCATGTTTTACCGTATATCCTTTTGTAACGTTAACAAGTAACATTTTTTATATAGTCGCGTGAAAATTGCGAAGGTCCGTTTTCATCAGAAAGATAGACGAGGATTTCGTAAATTTTTGTATCTCCGAGCAGAAAATTTCAACGAAAGCTGGTTCAATCGAAGTTTCTCGTTAATTGCGAACTTTTAAATGATATCAGTCGTTTAATTCGTCAAGCAGTGCTGTTAACGGCAACAGAAACGTTCGTCTCTCGATGTCATATCGAAATTTCGATTCGTAGAAGCTTTCGACCAAACAGGAAGTGTCTTCGGGTTCCCGTTCACGGGGGAAATCTAATTAACCAGGCGATCGATGTGTCACGATGTCAAAATCGCGGCACAGGACATCTGTGCGCGTGGTTTTCGTCGAACGGAAGTCGCCTCTTTCCAGCCGGGCCGATCAATTATGCAGGTGTATCGCGGGCAGCAAGTAGTACTGGTAAATGAAAAATCCACTCGAGCCGGACGCGTGCTTCTCGCACAGGCGGGCAAGGCTGAATCGATTGGCAATCGAATTAATAGCCTCCGCCTGGCGTATTCGTGCACGCGTACGTACACGATGGTGTACACGTGTACGGTGTACGAGTGTATGTGTGCGCACCCTATTAAACGTGAAAGACCGCGCGTTGGAATCGCTTTTAAAGAGATGAACAAAAGGTGTGACGGGAGAAGGAATGAAAACTCGGGGTTCTTGACTGTTTCTGGAACAGGGAGTAGCGTAAACGAGAAGAAAGGAAAGACAGAGGAAGGATAAACGAGCGATAAGCTTGGTACGATTTGAAACTGGTGTTTCTATTGCATTTACACTGGGTTTGCGTGTAAAGTGATTTTATCAAAAAGAATCTTCCAATTCTAATATTGATTAGGTTGAAGCACATTAATCTATTCAAACCCAATCGCAAAAAAAGAATTCTTTTACATCGTTTGTTGGATAATACATTTTACTTTCATTCTTTTGTACGAATATGTATACAAAAAGAAGGTACAAAAAGATTCATACGTAAATGTTTTGCGAATTCAATTTGAAGATTTGACTTTACAGAAATAAGTCTCGTCCACACATGAAAAGCATCCTCATTCGGGGAATATTTTTTCTAGCCACCGTTAAAACGGAGCTTTGCGGAGACTGATGCGATTGCCCCCTCCCTTCCACTCCGCTCGAACATAACCTCTTTATCCGAGGGTGGCGTTCGCCGGCCAACACCAGAAGGTTTAAAAGGTTCACCGACCCGACCACGGGAACCGCAATTAGCTTCCCGAACAGGTATCGCGATGTAACAATGTCCGGTCCGGTGCAGACCGATAAATACCGATTATCAACGGGAGAACAGCCTCCGCAGCGGTTGGCCTGGCGGTTCTGTTCCTTCAATTTCGAAGAGGGTGTGGAGAGGGTAAAAATTCTGCGGCGTGAAATATCGTGGTCGTAACTCCGCGACGATCTCGCGGCGGACGGGGGAGGCCTGGCGGAAAGTTCAAGAGCTGGGTTGATCCGGAGCGGAATTAACGGAGTTTCGCGTTCTCTTTCAGATGAATGCCGGCTGGCTTGTAGCCGTCGAAATTGTTCCCTTCGAGTGGACGAACGAGGCCGATTTTACGAGCTGGTCGAGTGGCAGGGGCCAACTTTCTGCGCGGCTAAGAACGGCACGTCGAAGTCGCGCGAGACGTTGGAAACGGAAACGCGGACTGAAGTTTCTTCGATCGGCGATCGACGAGTGGGCCAGGGCGCAGAAGGTTCGAATAATGAGGAACAATGACGCGTTAATTAAAGGGCTTGGTTAATGTATTGTGTTGGATTGCGCGGGCTCGTGCGGCCAAAGAAACTGGGAAAGCTTGGGAAAACCAAATGTCTCAAGTAGACTTGAGCTACGTCTCGAGCCGAACCCCTTTTCTTGCATGCACATTGAAAAGGAAAAGGGAAAATGACGAGTAAGGCCGTTCTCATTCGGAAAACGCAACGCCCTGTAAAGTATTATCGAATTGACCTTTTACTGGGGTTGCGACTGTAGGGTGTTCTATAGGGTCTTCTAAGATGTTCTTTCGCTTAATTGTATCGGTGAACCTTATGTTGAATAACGTTAAGCAACATTTGGTTATTTTCTAGATAGCACCCACTTGTTAATCGATTGTTTTTAGTAGAGTTCCACATTTTACGAATCTTTCAAACAGAATATCGTGTTCATTTCTCCGTTGGATCTTTCAACGCTTTTACGCCTCTATTTTTTATCATACTCGTGCGGCTGCGGCGAATTCGATCGGGGAGCTTTGAAACGAGATTGTTTCGTTCGGAAATTCGAGAAGAGAAAGGTTTCACGTTACCCTCAATCTTTTTGTCATTCATACCCTGCTGTCATAACCATGGAGCTTTTTTTACCAAAGTTGACGTCGCTGATTTCACCATAAATAATAAAGTAGTTGGAAATTACAGCGACACCAACCATAAACCGAGTAATTAGCTCGTAATTTTTACTAGAAAACGTAAAACGAAGAAAATCAAAGACAGATAACCCAGAATGTTTTTTTTCGTTCAATGGAGCCAAAAATAAAGGGAATTCTACGATGAAACAGAAGAAGCTTCTACGATCCTTCAGTTAGATATTTCCAGCATGTCCAGGGCGGAGTTGCGGTTAAAATTAGATATCGCCGTCTCTGTTACCTCGTATCAATGTAGCACACGCTCCGTTGCAGAATCGAACGGGATATTAGTTTGTAATCAGTTCGGAACATCGTTCCTGTTGTCGGGTATCCGGTATCCACGTTGGTCTAAGTTCGTTGAATCGGGTGTAGACGTTGCGCACGGTCGGGGGACGCAGGGGATCCCTGGAGACCTTGTTAGGAGCAAGTTTAAATGCTTTCAAGGTGTCGGTACTGACCCAGTTCTGCGCGCGGGACGACATCGGTCTCAGACTGCATAGGGTACATCCGGTTTCTATCCCCCCAAGATGTTCCCGGTGTTAGTTGCGACCCTGTCAAAGGCGGACAGGACGTCCGTCGCGTTGGTAGCTTCCGCGCCTCTGTTTTCGTCCGGAAGTCGAGATTTCGGGAATCGATGGAACGCTCGAGTTCGTTAATTTGTACGGTTATCGGAAGAGGTCGGTCGCGTAGTTACCCGGGATTCGATTATCGATGTAATTCACAGTTCGATGGAATGGTTCTGTGTAATTTAATGGGAAACCGTTCGCAGTTCTGAAGGTAATATTAAACTAGATAATATTGAACGCGGGAATTTAAACAAATATTCGGGTTGTTTTGTTGCCGGAGAGAAGTATGTATTTACGATATTAATAGGATAAAGTTTAATAATCTCGGGATATAGTATAGTTTTAGTATTACAAGGGTAGCGCGAATTAATTGCAAGGATGAATCATTTTTTTTATAAATATGAATGAACAGAAAAATTGTAATTATGGAATATTTCTTTTAAACGATCGAACTCCGAGTTACATTTTTACATATGCAGAGGGCAGTTTCACCGTAAATAATGCGACGTGTTTGCTAGCATACTCAACGAGCCGTCGTGCAACTAAATTCCAAGCACGAAATTCGCGATTCACCGATTCATCCAGCCTCTTTAAGTATACGACGAGGTAGCTACAGTAGTGAGAGGGGATGCGGCCTGAAGGCACGCGAACAGCTCGTTATTATTAATTAAAATTCCACGTGATGGCCGCCGGAGAGACAAAGTTTGTGCTGCTCGATCTTCTCTGCAGCCTTTTGCTTCGCTTCGAGCAGCCAGGGAAACTTTGCTGCTGATTAGCAAGTTCTCGAGCCGCTATCGGAAAACACGAGTGCAGCCGTAGCAGATTGTCTTCTTATGGCCGCCATGAAATCGTTACGCCAGCGTCATCCGTGAAGCTGAATAAGCAGACTGACCTTCGTTTGCTAACCTTCCACTAATTTTCATCTATTGGTATAAACATCAGAGTAGCTGCGTTGATCCTTTCAATGTAGTGGATATGTAATTTAATCTGAACGCCATCAATAACCTCTAGGTGATACGTCGTTGAAAAAAAATTGTACATAAAGATTATACCTTTTAATTTATAATAAAACATTTCAATCTATGTTCTATATCGTCGATTTTATGAATTTGAATTTGTACAAATTTTGTTCCACTGCGTTTCACGATGCCGATCTATCGACGCATTTCTATCGATTATGATAATAATTAACATCAGTGACGCAGACGAATTGAAACTTGTTCCCAGTCCTGTTACTCACCGGAAAGGGATAATTCAACCCTGAGCGGCTCGTAAAATCCTTGTTGCCAAGGACGAGATTTATCTCGCCGGTGTCCAAGGATCATTATATTTTCCTGAGCGTTCAAATCCCGCATGAAAAAGTGCCGGACGAGATTGCGCGACGTTATCGTTCGTGAAAAAGTGATTGCAGGTTGGGGAGAGAAAGAGACCGAGGGAAAGGAAGATGGAGACAGGAACAAAGCTTTCAGCGCGAGAGACCCGAGGCTGAGCCGGGCGGAGTAATTGGCTGAGAACAGCCTTACGACGCTTTGCCGAGCAACACCTGGTTAATCAGCAGTGCATCGAGGTTTTTATATTCGTAATCTGCGAGGCTGAGTGTAAGGGATACCTGGGGCACTCGATCTTAAAAAGGAAGGGACGAATTTATAACGTCACAATCATTCTTTCACCAACACCTTTCTTCGTTATGAGAAACAGCAAATTACACTGATTACATTTTAATTAACTATCGTAAAATGTGACTACGTAGATAATAGAACACCGAACGCGATAGTAACCTAGAGCAGTGGTCTTTGCATTATTTACCGTTGGAATACAACGACTTAGGCAGGCGTGTGCCAGGGGAATTAGGTTATGGGGCGGGGGGTGGCATAATTGATGCCACCATATGTTTTTTTTTTTCGTTAGTCAGTCCTCCTTTGACAGACCTCGCCGCGTCATTACATTGTATTTTTCATCAGAATAAACAGTGTAGTACAGTAGTTTTCAGTTTTATTTATTTTTTCCCCATATTTACAAAAGGAACTCCATTTTTCTTACACCGCTCGAATTCACGCATACAAATATTCGATCGCGCCACGTCCCCTAACCTCTAACAATGCTCTGACTTTCAAAGACCTTTGTTTTGAAACGAGGAACGCCAATAGCGGACGTTCCGGCGTAGCAGCAGAAATTGGCTCTAATTAAGAGGAGACGGCGGCAGCTTGATATGTTTACGCAGGGGCAGCTTTTTAAACACGACCCGCTTAAGGGACCCTTTTGCCGGGTGAGCGCTGTTTAAACGATAACTCGATTAAAACAGCCGGTCTGAACGGAACAACGGCATTTAATTAACAAAAGTGCTCACCCAGAGCTGCACCGCCACCCCAATTCAGCCGCTATCCCCTTGGGGGGAGTGGGAGTTTCTCTTCGAATTCTACTATAGGCCCTCGTCCCCGCCCCCAACCCCTTTGCCGGCTGCACGTCTTATTCTACCTTTTCTGTTCCTTTTCACCGACCACCGGAGAATAATTGCGAGAATATAGTACCGACGAGTAGTCCCACTAGATTTGCCTTCTCCCAGCCCCTTCATCTTTTATTATTTCCGTTCTGTTTCCGGCCAGCCATCGCCATTTTCCTGCGGCCTCGCTGCGAACATTAATCTCGTGTATGCCGATCACGGAATATCGGCAATATTCTGATTTGTAGTCGTTAACGGAAAGATCTCGTTGAATAGGGGTATATTCTTGGTTTTACGAAGGGTTATTGTTTCATTACTGTTACTTCTTTTTTCTGAAAATTTTCGTTTTTTCGCGTGTCAAGCATGTTGTGCTCGACGTTCTCTGTTTACTAATAAAGCTTTCGCGTTTAGTCGAACAAATAAACAATCGAATATCGATTTCTGATCTACTTTCGTCATATTGTTAGCTACATTGTATCATGTTGCGATTTTCGTAGCGCGTCTGTAGCGATTGATAATCCCACGAGGGCTGTTGGAAACAAGTTGAAGAGAAAAATTAAGGTGTAGAAATGCTAGCGGTCTTATAACAAAGCAATTGGCTAATGAAGCCGTTTTACAGAACAACTTGGAAGAGTTGGGAACTTCGCTGCTTCTCGTCACGTAAGGGGTGAAGTTTTCCGCCATGTAACTTTCGACTCGGAAGCGGAAGTTTGTAGCAACGACTTTCCTGTGCAACACAGGTATTGCACAGCTTGATTGCGATAATACGAAATTAGGCAACAATCACTTGGTTGCTTATTGTACTCGTAACAATAAATAACTAGTAAGGAGGACAAAAATTCACGTGTAAAATCTCAATAATCACGTTTCAATAATCGATTATTTTTAATTTTTAATTTATTTAACAACGAACGGGCCAAGATGCTATATTATAAATTATAAATTATAAATAATGGATTACATTATAGTACGATAATGCCACAAAAAGGCCAAGAATTACAATTACAAATTATTGAACAGACTGAATAATGAGTGAAAAGGTCAATCACAGCAGTATGATAATTTGCCTCAGATAAAATCCGATTAATAGGTCTACAAATTTTTATAATTTGTAGAAAGGATACTTCTAACCAGGTCGAAGTGAACTCTTTTTTGCCTATTTTAATACAATAAAAATATAACCGCAGAAAATTCATCCTTCTTCGCAGAACATCCCTCGTAGCTAAAACCACGACTAAAAAAGAGAACCAGAGAGATTTGCGAAGGTACCTCGATCCTTCTTCAAATTGTTCGAAAATTAAACTTTGCTTTCCGAGCGTTCGAGCTTCGGCAGGTGTTAAAATTCCCGTGCGAGCCGGTGAAACGCGAATTTCACGATACAAGCGCAGAGATGCTGGAAATGTTTGAGACGCTGACAAATCGGTGACGCGGGCGTGCATGTGCACGTACACGTCCGTCGCGAGCGTTGCTTCGCGTTCAATTCCGCCGGCAAGTAATTTCAACGCAAGGACTGCAACGGGGGAACGGTCAGTTTTTTAGAAGTCGTTTTATTTGGAATTCAGTAATCCACTCGAAAGTCAAGCCCCTCCCTGCCGCCTGTCGGTTTAAGGTTTAATTTAGGGCAGACCGGAAGAGGAAATGCTTGAGAAATTCCGATGAAGGATTTTGCTTTAATCTCCGAATTTCAGCTAGCTGGGTTCGTCGATAGTTATTGATGAACACCGTGCTCGATATGACGTGGACGTTACTATGTTTAATCTTGAAAGATGTCGGATGGTTCTGGGATTCGCCAGGTGAAAAAGTAAAAATATACTTCTCGTACCGTGGTACGTTGCAAGCAACATATTTCATCAACAACTCAGAGTACGAACGAGTGAAAGAAGAAATTACGGAATTTAATGCGAACTACATGAACAGACTGGAAACCAGTCCGAATTTTCAGACCACCAATCGTCTGCGCATACAATACCTTTTTTATCGTTCCTCACTGACATTACAAATTCATATTACGTAAAAAAGAAACGTGTAGAAGTATTTATTATTTTCATTAAAAATCAGAATGGATCACAAATACATATACTCGAGCGTCGAAAAGAGACATTCGATTCCTGATTCTCTTTTATTGCACGGTTCCGAGGAGACGAAAAGTTCAAGCTTCAGCAGCAAAGTATCCTTCGCAATGTCCACAGGAAGGAAATGTCTTCAGCAACCTGGAAACGATCCTTTATACTCTCCCCTGCCCCTCCCTTTGCCGCGACTCCGGCAACGTTAACGAGTACCCACTAGCGCGACGTAAGAACGCAATTACCGTATTCATCTCTTTCGTCCTCCTTCGGGGAAAATCCGTAATAAGAACGCATTATGAATCCGGCTTAAAACCTCGTCTCCTGACGAGGGTGGCCGCGGGGTGTCGAGTAACAATGAGACGGAGCCGGGATGAAATCAAGGAACGCACTTGCACGTCGATTTGTTTGCTCTTCCTCTAACCGCCCTTCTGTCGTTTCCCCGATCCGCTTCGATTCCATTCGACCTTTTCTCTTTGCTACTTCAAGCGGAATCCGACTGACGTAAGAATCCTACTTAAACCTCCGTTCTCGCCTTCCTTCGAAGGCTCTGCTGCTGCTGCTCCCCTCTGTTCCCCTTCCGCCCCAGACCTATTCCTTCCGCCCTCAGACTTCTCTTCCTCGTCTAGCGAGTACCAAGCTTTTCGTTGTTGGCGCTTCACCCGTCTACACCGAACTCTCCTCGCCGCCTCTCCTCTCCTGACAGCTGGCAGAGAGACCGCCAGGAAATGGTGACTTACGGAACTCGTGCCATTCCATGGGAACAATCCCGCTTTTTATAGGGGGCGAGCAATAACGCGGTTCGTTAGAGCAGCACGATGTCTATCGGGGCGAGCCGCGCTCGATGGAAATTCTCGTTGCACGCGTGTAATCGCGAGACGCGTGGCGATTCTTTGCAGATGAAACTGGTACGCAGTGGTGATCGTTTCTCGGTTTTGTAATCTTGCTAAATTTCCTGGTAACCTTTGTGTTGCCTTGTAATACAAGTCACTAACGACGATACGTCATTTATTTTAATGAACAACGGCACTCGTTTCCTTTTTACTCGTAACAAGAATCTTAACAGTGTACGACATAAGTTGACCATGTAACTTATAATACATTTCCTATATTTCTTTCACTTTCTCTTTCTTTTTCTCGCTCTCAATCTCTTGCGTTCGTCTCGCTTAACATCGCACGAGGTTGTGGTTTTTGAAGCGTCGGCTGAATTATTACCGTCGCTTTCTTCTTATCGATGTTTAACACTAGATTTACGAGACCCGTCAATTTGACGGGTTTCGAACTTCATGAACAAAATTTGCAAAAATCTGTTGTATGCCAACGTACAGTATTATCTTCAGTTAAGACTACCTACTCATCCTCCAGTAAACATCTCAAAATTGTTTCCCTGATAACTTGAAATATGTATATTGGAAATAGATGTACAAGAAGCGTTCATAAATCTAGCGTTAATCAACAACGCGGTTTCCGTAATGCTGACAGAATTTTTCAACCCAACACCATTCTCGCCCTCGTCGTTTCATCCACTGATACTCGTGATGCAACGCGGGTGTAAACGCAAGATAAACGTAACCGAAACTCTAAACGTTGGTCGGCTAGATTTAATCGAGCGGATCCCAGTTGAATTTGTCGGAGCGTAGGGGTGCGACGCAGACCGCGAACAGGAACCCGGCAAAAGGAAGCCCGACCTTAAATCCAGCGGACGAAAAGAGAGACGGCGGTTCGCAGGGGTTAGCATCGCCACCAGCATTACACCCTCGCACCACATATTCAGCGCACACGCGGCTCCCGGAAAATTACACGCGACGCGCTCTTAAATCGCTCGATTCCACTCGGTGCAGATAGAATTTCACTTGCCGAAGCTTCGCAAATATTCGCTCGACATCCAACCCCGGCGCGATGCAAGTGACAGCAAAACCAGGACGGGAAAGAAGGCCGCAGCAGGGGGAGGAGGAGGAGGAGGAGGAAGACGGTTCCCGAATCCAGACCACGTAGCCTGTGTCGGTGGCACCTCGTGATTTCGCAATCTCCCAGCTTTTTTACGTCCGACCAGCCGTCCCCCGGAACAAACCCGAACCTAACCCGAAAAATGTCGTCGGACTCGAGGGGATCGTTTCTCTCGCGAGACCGACTCGTTTTCGTCCGACGCTGAAACGAATGGGGGTTCGAAGGGGACACGGGTCGAGGGAAAAAAGAACGGACGAAACGATGAAGGGGTTGGATGGGGGAGAGAGAGAGAGGGTCGGGCGCAAGGGACTAATTTCAGCGTGAATCGTGTTTCCCGACGATTACATAATTAATCGCGTTATAATCAAGGCTTCCGGAATCCCGCGGCTATTAATTAAATGTCCCCCGTCAAAATGATCGCTGGCAGAGTCTGCGACCCCGGAATTACGTTCCTCCGCACCATGTGAAAGGGGCACGGTGGCGGTTCGCAACCAGCGCGCTGGTACATGGAACTGTCGGATGGCTTGTGAATTTTGAACGAATTTTTAGGTAATTTTAGGTTCACCGCGAATAGCACACCCGTCTGGTGTGCAATTTCTATTCGATTTGACGGGTGGCGACAGCAAGGAATTCTAGAATGGTCGAAGAAGTCGAGGGTGCGTCGAGGACACCGATTTAAGGGTATTAAAAGTATCGGAGAAAATTTTGAAAAAGTGATTTCTCGGTTTTAGTTGAATTTCTATCGTAATATCTTTCAAGTCAGAATTTCTATCCGTTTATACTTTATACGGTCAACATAATTGTATAAACCGCATTATAAGGACAGCGAATAATATCTGCAACTCTGTCGATTTTTTCCGATCTATTCATTTTCATCATCCCTCCCGTAAATAAGCAAATAAATAAATAAATTTCTCGTAACGTTCCGTTTCTTTTGAGTTTCTGAACCTTCAGGGTTAGAATCGTTACACGTAACAGTTTGATGTTTGGAAAGAAGTTCTTCGACGACACTGAAATAACGCCTTGGAAAGGTAAACATGGAACGGAGTTATAATTGCCGCTCGAGCTGGTCGATCCTGTTTCAAGCGGAACAGCTTCGAGCGCTTCGTCGAAAGAAAACAGCGAAGGATCGTCTCGAGGTTTCGACCGGAATGACCCCGGCAAAGAAATCATCCGATACTGTCGCGTGGAGTTTAATCAGCCGCGGAATCCCCGTCCGATCCCATTAAAATCAACATCGAACGATATTTCCTCCGCGTCTGTCGGCGGACCAGCGGTTGGCGACGAGAAGAAGAGCAGCGGGCGGGGAAAAGGAGGGAAAAGAAATCGAACGAACGATAAGGGAGAAAGCAGCGAAAAAAGGACAACGGCAAGGATACAGAAAAACGCGGGCGGAATCAAAAGTAAATGTTTACACTGTTAATTACTTCGGCAGTAATTCAAACGCTGGGAACAATTATTCGTCTGCCGATTGAAATTCTGTGGTCTTAGCCGAAAGGTAATTAACTTTTAATTGAGAAAGTTCAGCGGGCCCGTTCCCCCGCCCGTGGCTAGATTGCTTCTTGTTCGTTTCTCTCCTCTTTCGGTTTGCTCTTTTTCCTTCCCGCTCTCGCCAACGCTAGGGCTTCTCTATGCCACTCAACTTGTCTAAAACGTCCGATCCGTGACGTTCGACAGGGAGGATGAGGGGATAGGCTCGTGTATACGTTCGTCGGGGATGTGTTTAACCCTTTCGCTGAGGCGTTGTTAGCCACCAGTAGCGACGGAGCCGATCCAACGACTCTTATAGATCGTGTCGCGATATTAAATCTGTTAAAATATGTTAAGTACACGTGATAAACAAGAATACACCATATTCTAACATCATAACTGCATCATTATTCAGCTTTCCTTTCCTTAATTACAAAATTAATTTATAAAAATACAAATTTGCACGGAAATCAATTCGTTGACGTTAGGGAAACAAGATCGTCCACATTCCACGTCAACAGAGTGGAAAACAGATTATATCAATTAATGCAAAGATAAATAAAAAGAAAGATTTTGTTTCCATCGTCAGTCACCAATGCGTACATCGGTTTATGGATACAAGGTGAGAACGTTCGACGTTGCTCGATCATGGCCACCATCGGCAGCGAACAGGTTAAACGACCCGCACAGCCCTTTCTTTTGCTCGCTCCATCCGTGTCCCCCTCTTTCTTCCAGCCCCAGCCGTCGAGTTTTCTCTCGGTTGCCGCTCGCGGCATATATTATTCAGCCGGGCTGCCTTCCCACGGCTGAAACAACCGGCCCCCGGCCCTTGGAAACGAAGGCTTAATTTATTTAAAACTCGAGATTCTTCTCCTCTGAAAGCAGAACTTTCCCGGGGAACGAAGTTTATTTCCCCGAGGACGCATAGCTGGGCTATGTACCGCGTGGCTTATAACGCTATAGAATTTGATAAAGTGCACGACGGAGGCGGGCGGCTGCAACGCGGTATTAACGCCGGAATGTACACCGCTGCCCGGCTGATTTAGAATCACTTGCGTTCACTCGGAATCTGTGGTAACGCCGGGCCGGACGGACTGGATAGCGTGGAGCCTGCTTTTTCTGCGGCTGCGGCAGTTCAACCCTTTATGGGCCGAATTTTTGTTTTAC
The DNA here is from genome assembly GCA_033822845.1 of Tetrapedia diversipes. Lineage (NCBI taxonomy): Eukaryota > Metazoa > Arthropoda > Insecta > Hymenoptera > Apidae > Tetrapedia > Tetrapedia diversipes. The sequence goes on from JAOPTO010000921.1 coordinate 353,731, forward strand.
ATATAAAAAAAAAAAACATTGATGGAACGGGAAATTATACTAACTTAGAAATTATGTTAACTGAAATTATTTGGTAAAATGTCAATAAATCAGCATGATACTTTGGTAATACCCAATGACCAAGGGTGGATTCAAGCTTTTGTCGCTACGCAGTGAAAAAAAGAGAGCAAGGAGAAGATCACAAATGTTTGAAATACTAGATTTGAAACATGTTTCGTAAATTTTTTTAACGCGGAACAAAATTTTTCTGAGATTCGTCAGCCTCTCTGTTAGTGACCTTCAGAAAATGTTGATTTCATAATAAAAATTTTATCTCAAAATTAAACAACCCTCTCCATTACATCGCACAATCTCTTGAAACAAGCTTCTTTTTTAACAATTTGCTAACAGAATTCTAAGATGAATCGTTAAATTTAGGTTTCGATCCGAAAGACGTCAACAACGCGCCATCGACATCACTGCCGATGAACCGACGCGATACGTCGGAACAAGGAGGATCCGAGTGAACGTATCCGCAGTTAGAAACGGAACTCGGTTAAACCGACTGAAAATTGCAGAATCAGTCGCGTGATACTATAAAGGAAACGATCCATTTGCGAGGCACGAGCTCGCTGAATATGCCGTCAAATTGAAATGGACGTCCAGTTGGAAACGCATACGGGCCTCTCCCGGCGTGGATAGCCACGTTCATCTTCTACCATGGAAATTTACCGGCTGCATTACCATCTTCTTCGGACAATCTGCGCCGTATACCTCGGCACCGTGCAATTTACAATTTCCACGGATGAACAGAACGACTTCGGTCACGGTATCTAAACGACAATGCTCGTTTGATGACTGGCGCGATGAGGTAATCGAAACCTAAAGGTATTCATTTGTATGTGTGTTTATTTGTGGAAGCATAGATTCTGTAAATACAAGTAATTAAAGGTAAAACTTGACAATATGTACAAATAGAAAAGAAATACTTGTGTATAGAATGTAAAAAAAGAAATAGGTCAAAATATACTAACTTTGTATTGAAAATTATAATATGAATAGATTTCTATAAGTTTTATCAGTTTAACTGAATAAATTTTCAGATGTATAGAAACTTTTTACGTTAATTTTTATTGCTGGTGACCAAGGGTGGATTTAATGGATATTATATGGGCATTGTGAATATTCGATAATATAGGGAGCAGGTCAAAGTGTAGGTTGGAACAGATGAAAATTTAAGTTTTCCAAGCATTGAAATTTACATGTATCGATGAAAATTAGTTGCTACCAAGAAATCATGTAAATCCTAGAATCGTAATAATTGTATCTGTAGAAAACGTTAATCGATCACCAAATAATTCATATATCGACGAGTGAACTGCATTAAGATTAACGAGATTAAAATTTTTATTAAGATTAAAAGCTCCATCTTGCATCTTCCGTTCCGCCAAACGAGGTTGCCGAGACGATGAATCGAAGTAATTAACAGCGGATTTGCGTACAATTCGAGAACCGGATATCGAGCGTCCTTCCGTCAATCCGACGTGAAAGGATTTTTGATTGCACGCCGGCCGACTACTCAACGAAGGACGAACTCCAAACTTTTCGATAAATCGACGAGTCTTTACCGGTAATCGTTACAGCGTTACGCGAAAAACGGGAGAAAGTAGGATACGAGGGGGTGAAAGGGTGAAGAAGGGACGGGGATAGTTGGATATTTGAGTTCGCGAATGTTTCGCCGAAGTGTGGAACAACTTGGCTGAAATAAGTCGTAGCCCCGGCCATTAAACGATCGCGTTTTTGGACGTTTTGCACCGTCTGGCGGTTAAATGGGTTGGGCTTGGATGGCTTCTGGTCCATGTTCCGCTTCGATGAGATTCCAAAGCCGGAAATCGAGAAGTAATTGTAACGCGACTGTAAGTTCCGGTCACCCGTCTGTACTCGTTTGTACGGGAAGGTTTTTAAAATATATCGCGTTCCACGATTTATGTATGCATACGAGTATCGTGTAACCGGCAACGAAAACTTCTTGTTTTAAAATTAATTTAAAGTTTGAAGAAAATCGAAGATTTTGTTATCTGTAAATTTAGCGATTCGCGAAATGAAGCTTACAAACTATCAGGTAAAGATTGCAGCCAGCCAATGATTTTCAGTTCCTCGAATTTAAAATTAAAACCAGCACGCACGTCGTGCTGGGCTGAATAGCCGCATTATCGGCGACCTGTTGAAAATTACGGAGCCAGCTGGCGCGCGGTATGAGCCTGAAAATTCGACACGTGTTACAACAACGCCAGGCGTCGGTTTACGTAAGCAGCGTCATAAATCTATACCTGCTGCCATACTGTAAAGCACCTCTCTCGCGGGTCGGTCAGACGAGGTCGCGAGAATTTTAACCCGACTCACGTATCTCTCACCCTTTTCCACCCCTATCCTCCGGTGGATGATTTATTTTAATTCGTTCCCAGAATCGTTCCTCGGTGCAGCTCGCAGTCGCGACGAGGATAACTGTAGCCAATAAGCAGGTCTATTCGTATACATGTGACCATACAGAGGGGCGAATGTGAGTTTACGACTGCAGGGGGTAGATCGTAGACATCCGGTTCCCAACCTGTAGCTTGTGACAGTTAACGATTCGAAGTTTTCAAGAGCCATTCATATTATCGTACAGATATTGAAATACTCTACTCAATGGTTATAACGTTGATCTCTGATAAATGAGAGTAAACGACGCAAGATTCGCAGCAGCGAATACTTCAAAAACATTAAAAGGTTTCTACGAACCTTGGATACTTTTGTTAAATATTAGATTACAATTACATTCTTGTATTCTATGCTCGGTAGCTTTTCTTTTTCTAACGGAGAGGATAGGGTATTGAAAACGTTAACCTCGAATTTTCTTCTTAGAAGTGCAACTTTCTTAAGGTGCAACGTTCACGCGTGCGTTGTTTTCTCATTTTTATAAAAATACAATATATTGTCCAAACCACATTCCCACCTTTCGTGCGCTAATTAAGGCTACTGTTCTACGTAAACGCGTTGGAATAATTATAAGACAGTTCCATTGCCCGAAAGTGGTTGAGAACACTATCCTAGACGCCTGGCGAGGCCAGGCGGAAGTACGGAATATAAACGGAGGAAGAAACGTAGGATAGACTGACGCGCGCGTCTGCTTCGTTTCTTTTATCCGTTTCGCGGAGTGACGTGAGAGAAAACCGGGCAGTGGCACGGAACACGGCGAGACGAAGGAAAACGGGATGAAAATGCGGAGGAAAGAATGCGGTTTCACGGCGGCCAGGGAACGGGTGCCGGGTATTTTCATTAAAACACTCGTGTAACGAGGAGCTGTATAAATAGGCCTTGACAAATACACTTCGCCGGCGGAGAACGTAGACGGACTGCTGCTTCTTCCCTCGAAGGATTCCCTAAACCCCGACGACTCGTAAATATTTGCCGTTACATTAGCGCGGCAAAGGTAAATCCGGTATCAACTGTAATTATATCCGTCAGCCGGCGGCGCGTTCCGCGGTCTGAGAGCGGACTCGAGCGGAAAAACCGTGGAAAACCGCGGGCCGAGCCGAGCCGGGCTTCTGAAGCGGTGAGCAAATTCATCATTAGTCTTCGTTCAAGCGCCTCGAATCTCCTTACCACGTTTCACCGCCAACTAGGAGGGCGTATCATTGAGCTGCGCTACTGGCTACCGTCTACCGTTGGAACCATACCGCATACCACCATTGAGAAACCAAAAGATGAGAGACTACCCACAAGCTAAAAGACCCGAGACGCAAGGGGGATCGATGGGCCGCTCTACCTAATCCCTTACACTTGCCAGATTCTTGCTTGTTATTGGCGAAGTCTAGCACCTCTCCTGTTCATCGTGTAACGAAGGAAGCGAAAGAAAAAAAGAGCGACAGAGTGAGATACAGCATTACTGAATGGCACTGGCGTAGACATCAACGTAGAATATTAACATCACAGCTATTCCAAACTGTATCTCCCAGACGTCAAAGTCTACAATGGTACATGAAATGAGTGACGTCTCCCAGACGTAATTGTATGTCAAGGGGTAATCCACCGGGTTCAACGAACAATTTGATATTTCCGGTTAATCGGAGACCGGTTCATGTATTTTCTCCTCCTCGTTTCACGCTCCTCTAAAAATGATTTCGAGCTCAACCGCGGGAGAGGAGCACCGTTGCAAAAATGAAACGTAACCCTCGAGCGGTAGGCAAATTTGCAGTGGATCCTTATTTCACCCGGGCACGAACTTTTCGAGTAACTTAATTACGCCGGGAACCGGTTAGATCTTCGCGTGCAAATTTCTGCACGTCCAGTCGAGTCGCGTTCGCCGATCGCCAGGCTTCATCCCTCTTGGTGGGGAACCAGTAACGGAAAACGTGTCGGCGGGGAATTTAAATGAAAACAGTAGAGAAACCAGGAAACGAGGCTCAACGAGAAATTTATCGTTCGATGGCAGGGTGGAAGAAGGGAGGGGGTATACGATTCTTTTATTAAAAATATCTTTCGTAGTCCCTTTCACGCTCGTTGACTCCGTAAATGAATTTCTGCGTCAAGAATACCAATTACGTAGAACGGACTAACGTTCCTGGAACCGGTTCCCGCTGGAAACATTCCAATTCCGCGAGAGGTCTGCCAAGTGCGTTAAAATCTATCGATCTGCAAATTGCAGCTAGAGCCCATATAATCTCGGCGGTGCTGTTAGAACGACATAAAACGGCGTAGCGGCGGTAGTATTGTCTTTTACATAAGGACCGTTTGCACGATATAATGGAACCTGGGTCCCGTTCTCCCTCTGCCTTGTTTTATTACCCGAACACTCGGCCGCGCGAATGGTAACCCTTTAAACATACATCACTACAATCGCCGAAGTTCGTGCTATTGATAAATGTTAGGGTAATTATACGGTGGAGAATAACAGCGGTCAGAACCAGAAATCGGTTACCTTAATGCACAGGGTTTCAGTGGAAAGGTCTGAAACTGTTCTATGAGAATCAAGAGACCTTAGGTTAAATCTACGCAAGTTCCGTTCATAACCATAATTGGTAACGTTCGATTTGTGGCCGGACTTGTACGCTGCGAACTTTAAAAATTGTGCTTATATCTAATAGAAATGTAAAACATTTCTTATTCTAAATGAAAAACATCTTATATCAAACACAAAGAAGGATAAGAATAATGTCCATCTTCGTAACGTACGAAAAACAACATTTATTATAGTACTTTGTGACCTTTCTGCCTGGTCCAAGAGTTAAACGAGTCCACGATAATTATGCTGGCGCGCTTAGCGTAAACAGACTGTCAGCAAGTGCGGGCTGCCAGATTTTCAGTGAGCCCTACGCCCTAAATTATATTATCCTTGTGAAACGCGGCCTTATGCACGGCCAGGAACGTCGGGGACAAATATAATAAATGCCTGGACCTGTTGACAATAATGAAAGCCGACCGGGGGCGAAAATTACGGTGAATCGAAGCTTGTGTGCACCAAGGGTGTCCATGCCGCTGTCCCACAAATTACGAGGGCCCGTTTAAATGGCGTCCCGTTGCAACCGTCAGCCATTTGCGAGGCGCGAACGTCAGCGGACTTGAAAAGCACTCGCCCCTTTAAAAGGGACGAGCCGAATGGTACTCGTGTTTACGCGGGGCTAACCACAGTGGCTGTCGCCACGTAGACTAGACCTCGTTTAGAACGGCCACTCTTACTCGATATAGAAACGTGAAGCGAGATTGAAGCGAGGATAGTGGATTTAAGAACAATTTGAGTAGAGTCGACAATAGTTTCCAGCGTTTTGTTTACTTTGTTCTTGGTTCCTTGTTGAATCAAGGCAGAATGTAATATTGTATTTGCTGATGGCTCAATAAATAATTTTAGTAGGCAAAAGTTCGTTTTCAAGATTTTGTTACAAGATATCTCTAATATTCTTCATAACTCAAATAATGATAATTTTGTAGTTGTTAAACCAAGTAATAATAATTTTGGGTCTAATTTTTATATACCGAATTTATGACCTAACTGTATTCGTTGAACGTGATGAGTATGAATTTTAAAATAGATAGTTTGTCATCTGAATAATTCCAACATTCAGACACCGTTTGTCTACTCTGTCGAAACCGTCTCAAAGCACTCTCCTTTCCGCGGAAGTGCAAGCGTTAAGCGAAATATCTCGTAGAGTGTGGCCGATGAATGAAATTTCAGCGAAGCCTGGCCAACCGGCGATGGATGCTCAACAAAAAGGAAAAATCATCTAGGAAATTGACGGTATCCCGCGAAGAGAAGCGTCGCAGACGGTTTTCAGGTTTCCCACAGTGGTCGAAAGAATGTCCCGATTCAATTTTCGGATGGGCCACGCAAAGGCGTGTTTATGAAACGTTTCCGCGGAAATGGTGCCCAGCGCAGCCGGAAGTCCTCGAGGACCGCGTCGATACCAGATATCGAAGTAATTGAGAAAGTTTAAATAGAGCCGCGTTCTGTTCACTGCGTGCGACATCTTCGTTTCAGCTGCACGTTTTTGTTTCTATGGTGGTTGACCCCATGAAATATTTAGAGTCTTTTAGGAAATTGCCGACTGTTCTACTTTCGCTTTCATCGTTGCGCAGTGGGAGCTGATAGAGTGATCGGCGTCATTCGCGAGAGATATTCGAGCTAGCGTGGGAGAATTAAGTCGTGACATAAATATTAATTGCGCGTAAAATTGTGCAGATAAAGAGGATCAGATTTTTCTCAGACCGCACGGGGAATAAATCGTCCCGAGCGATTTAACGTACCGTGTAAGCGACGGCGATGGTTAAAGTGGTAGTTTATGTAAGGGAAGTTTACGCGCGTCAGGCTAGAGCCGAGGGAGGAGAGAATGAAAACTGGCGGTCGCCCATTAAATTCAAACGTGTCGCGAATCAACTCAAGTAAATAAACGTTGGTACTGTTCGAAAGTTCGGCTGCACGTCCACCGAATTTTCATTCCACTTCAAAATGACGAACATGCTTTCAGAAATTCATGTACACTCGAACTTATACTGTGATCGATAGTGTGCAAAAATTGTCAAACTTCCATCGATAAAACATTGTGTCCTTTATTCCTGCATATATTATAAAAATTACATAACTTCATACTCGAACGATTAATTTCCGTTAAAACGATCTCCAAAGTTACCGCGATTGAATAACTAGAAAATTCGCAACCACCGCGCGATTTCTCCTTCAGTTTTAAAGCTTGCAACGCAGAAACGACGAATCCGCGTCCGTTTTAGGAACGTTTCGACTTCGTTCGTTTTCACGGTTCTATTCCGTGCCTATATCCATGCGGCTGGCTGCGGATACAAGCGGTTCCGTTACAGCTTCCGTTCTTCGGCAACGCTCGAGTGTCATAAACCGCGTCGGTTTCCACTGAAACACGCGAGACAGGCAGAAACGTATAACGCGGGCCCGTGTGCCAGTGTAACCAAACGAGTGGCAAAAGTGTTTCTGGGTCGACGGGATGAGGAACGGTGTCACGTTACGTGCGCGGGGCTGGAAAGAAAAGCCGACAGTGTACACGAAAGCTCGACTTTTTAACATTCCGTGTACGCGACCCGGGGTAACGGCGCGATCCTTCCACCTCAAAGCCTGCGCACCTACTTTCCTATCTATTTGTCCGAGCAGGCGTTCGTGTATCGGCCGCGAATCGCACCGTTTCCGCTTGTTCGCGCACTTGTCGACACGCGCGAGGAAAACACGATTTATCGCGAGCAGCGTTTAAATCTGATAGCTGCTTTCATAGGTGGAACAAAGTGCAGAAGATTTTTCTGCTTTTCGTTTTCCTCCTTCCTCTCTGTCTCGTTTTTTCTCCATCGTACGAAACGAACGTTTCTTCGTTTGAAATCTTGCACAGCGCGTTACGAATACCGTCATTGAGACAGCGTTTAACCTGTTCGGGAGAGATTCGACAGATTTGTCGAGGAAGGATATTTTTGTGCTCTTGGCATGCATTTTTAGAAAGGGTAGACGAGTCACCTGGAACGGGAAGGTTTCCCGATTTTAGGCAACGAAGGGAAAATTTCGTACGGGAATGTGTGTACCGACTGCGCGTTGGGCCTTTCGGAAGTTCCTTATTTATGATACGCGCTTGGCCATCGAGAAAACACGGTTGACGTAAAAATTAAGACTATTGTCCCGATTTTAATTAGTATTAAATTTATTAAAAATATTTGGAAATGCAGAAAATGCATTTGACGAATTGTGAACACTAGCACAAGACTAACTAATAATAAAAAATGGCAGCGCTTTGTTGAGGTAAAAATGCAAGATCTCACCATTCGGTTGACTAAGTGTCAAGAGGGTAAAAAGGGGTTAAAATTTCTTGATCCTGAGAAATAGCTCGTGTCATAAATACGACAAGGAAAACTTGCCGCTTTTGTTCCCTGGGACGGAACAGATGTCGTTGAAAGATATTCTTTCGTCGGCTACCGCATTCGCGCGGCAAGTTAAGTCGTTTTCCCCGGTTAACAGAACTATCTTCGAAGGGAATCGCGTGGCCCGTAATAGTCGTGCGACTGAACAGAGTACGATCAACGATAGCGGGCGTAAGCGCGACATACGTTGCATAGCGTCGCAACACCAGCCACTGAGGGGTGGCAGGTAGGCTCGCAGGCCCCTGCAGATATGTACACGTCACAACTGCACGGACAACGGATGAATTTCGTGAACGGGCACGCTGGTATGCGGGACCAGTACGAGAGCAAAGGGCTTGCCTAATTGTTGCTGGCAACTATCACGGAACACGGCTTCGTGTGTTGCTGGACGCGCGAGTGCACACGCGTATACGTGTATGTTTAACCCGACGGTACGCTCCTTGGCCCGAATACACGTGTTAATGGATTCTTGCACGGTGAGTTAGGTTCATCTGCCAAATGGACGTGCACGTTGCCAGCAAACGGAGCCCTAATTACCGGGACCGCTCGCAACACATTGGCAGCCGCGACAACGAGACGGTTTTCCAAAGCGACCGGGGCTCTGAACTCCTCCAATTGCGCGCGGCCGCGATGATGCTCGTTCGATCGAAGGGAACGGTTGGCGAGCTCGACTGGAAGCTGGACGCGCGATCCAGATGCTGATGGCTCGCGGCGACTGCCACCGGATTGTTGGCGATACTCGACTTGGATGGACGACTGTTGTATGGGTGAATTATGGGAGCCCGGAATGCTTTGAGAATTTCTGCTGAATTATCCTTGACGAACGGTGTTCGCTCGCGTATGCCCTATTGTTAATCAAACTGTAGGGTTCAAAAAATCGATTCTGAATTCCATCGGGTACTTGGACGTCTATTAGATACTTCGCGTGAATAGATATTCCTCTCTCTTCGTTGATACTTTGGATCGCTCGCTAACACCTCAATGGAAACCTCCGTACAAAGACAAAATTGCAGTTAACGTCTCTTCGCGTCACGTTAATTACTATCCTTCCCAGGCACACCAGTATCGGTGAATCGTTCAGCAAGTCGCACAGTATCCGCTTGGGGAATGTTAACTTCGATAAGACCGTTCCGCGAGCAACAACGGCGTATTCTGGCTTGCACCACGGATTAATGCGTGCGAATTCCATTCGGCGGATCCTTTAACTAGGCGGCAGCTACTGTTACACGCGAAACAATTTCGAATCGAGCAGGATCTCGCGGAGATGAAGCCACGATCACGGAGACGCCTGCACGCATGGTCGCAGGAGGGGCACAGGATGCTTTGCGGGGGTGCGAGGGCGATGGTCCCTGGACGAACTATTTCAATTCGCCGAACAATTCCCGATATTAGCGGAATTACGGGCGCTAGACGCGCGTGTTCCCCGGGATACGCTACGACCCGCTACACCGGTAGTTAGAATTATGCAGATTAAGTTGGTTCACTTGCCGTGTCCAAGTGCGCGGGAGCTGCTCGACAAACGTAAAGCCGGGTGTGTTCTTCGATACTCGAGAAGAGACGGAGGAATCATGCTTGGAATCATCTGTTTTCTTCTCGATTATCCTCATCTGTGCATTCTTTTGTCGTTAAGGAACGTGGTGAACGGATCCGATAGATATTTCGTCGTATAGGAAATTAAATGAGCATTAAAGAAAGTGATTTAGGTTAACCCATTTTGTTCGACAGATTTTAATCTTGATCGTTCCAGAGTATTTTTGACTGCAATTAACACAATAAAACAGGTACGAAAGAGTATTGGATCTTTCTTAAGTTTAACACTCGCATACGTGGATGTTGCTCTTTTAAATTTATTCTAACGTCTCGTGAAATAAGTAATTAATACTTCACCGACCGGGAGCTAATTAACATTTAACACCTAACCGGACACTGTCCATCTGTATTAAGAATCGATGAAAAATTGTACCTTGGAAAAGCAGAAAATACATTTGACGAACTGTGAACAACACTAGTTTAAGATTAACTAGTAACAAAAGTAATTAGTTGTTGCAGAAAAAAATGGGAGATCTTCCCATGTTTGAAAGAACCATCAACATATTCATGCGTACAGAAAAATGTATTCGATCGTTATTTAAATTCTTCCTGTCGGTGGTTCCTCTCGGCGATGGTAACGAGTTCGCGAACAACGTGTGTCGCCGCGGATGGGGCTGGGCCTCTCTAAATGCTAACGAATCCCTCCAAAGACGTCGGCGACGAACGGAACGACGGTATGATCCACGGAGCGACATTCATTCTTAGTCGATACACGCGTACTTGGCACGTAAGCGCATGCATTAAATGCGTTTCCAGTGTACGTCGAATCAAAATCAAATCGAGTTTGGAACGTGGTCGGATGGCTGCGGAGCTCGTGGAGGACGGGGAGGATCCCCAGACCGAGACGACTACGACGACGACGACGGTCCCCTAACTCACCCCGAAGTTTCTCAACTGTAATTCCGACTCGATAGTTGCCACGGTATTACGGTACTGCGCGCACCACCCCTAACTCCATTAATCATTACGGCTTTGAGATCGGCATGGGATCGTTTTTGAGAGGAGAGGACCACGAACGAACAGTCGCTACGACTCGAATCCTAATCCATCTTGGATAGTATACTTACGACCTACGTCGATCTTCTCCCCGCGCAGAAATAGAGGCTGGCTCTCGTCTGAGTTACGAGGCCACGTCGCTGGGGCGATCTCCCCCTTGCGGTCGCTCGTAGACGCGGTTAAGAAGGTGAAGGGGAATTCGGCTGATTGGTGCCCGGGCTGATGCCGTTGAGTGACGGTATTTAAAGTTATATCGGGATCGAATCTCGATGGATTCGATTAGCTTTAGCTGCCACTGATTTTGTTCGCGAAAACGACGGAACCTTGAAGGGAAATCGAGGTGTTTTCTGTTAACAGGAAAGAGTGTTGACGAGGGGTGAAAGAGTCACGGGGGAATTAGAATGTTAGGATAGTTAGGGATATTATTTACAGCGACCAGTGTTGGAGCAATGTTGAAAGTCGATCGATATCAAATATCCATAAATATTACTTGATGAACGTTAAATTACTTGTAATGAATACTTCGTTTCTGCTTGCGATTGCGTTCGTTCCTTTTCAACGAATGATCCCCACCCCCGCTCCTCACACACACACACACGCACACGTGTGGATGTTCAGAAAGGAAATTGAATCACTTGCATCTGAATAACTTTTAACAATAGCATTCCCTGGATTGCTTCATTTTCGCTTAATGAAACCACGCTTTGGTCTGGTAAGCGCAATACGGGAATCCAATCAATACCGACAGAAAACGTCGCTCCTTGATAAAGAACACGACACCGCGTCGTTTTACGTTCCCCCGGACGCGTCCGACCGTGCTGAAATTTCACTGGCCCCGATTGTCAGTTGAAACATAAAGGGATTAAAGCGGATCCCGTAGAAAATGCGATTCTTCTGGCCGAGTGAAAAGGCGACGCTATCGAGGAGCCTTCGAGACCGAATCAATTCGATAGAATTCGACACCTGGTTTCCGTTAGAAAAACCTCGTTTCTCGCTACGGTGAAACCTCCCCGTCGATGATTCGTTGTCGCTTTGAATTCCTCCCGAGCAATCTTCAGCCTTGTCTTTCCTAGTTGGGGATAATATCGAGCATCGAGGCAAAGAAGGTTCGTCATTCTTCTGCAGCAACGAGATTCTGCGTGAAACAGGATTTCAACAATCCTGCATCAGCTACAGTAGCAGACAAAAGTTTAACCTTCAGAATCCTGATTTTCCAAATTTTCTAAAAATATGTTATTTGAACAATTTTGACAGCTGACGTTTATTTTTTTAACTTTTGTTCAAAAGAACATTATGTGATGGTAACATAAATACAATCAAATATTAAAAACAAATCAGTTGCAAGTGTACAATTCGATTTAAAATTCTGGTATTAAATTTGAACCTTGGGGCATTTAAAGGTTAAGACGACAGGACAATGCAAAACATTGTTTTGTTGTTGTTGCGAAAGAGAAAGAGAAGGGAGTGAAGAAAAATGGAAAGGGAAACGGTGTTTCGTCCTGCGTCTGCTAGTGGATTCATCAGTAAGACTTACTGTCTTAGACGCAGGGATAGGAAGGGCAGGTCGGAACTCGTATATACAGAAACTCGTGGCGGACTCGAGCATTTGCGAGAAAAATAGTCGGTAAATCCCTCCTAGTGGCGAGGGCAGAAAGGTCGCCACAGTTTTATGATATGCAAATGTTGTTGTCATTAAGATGGAACGCTACTTATCGATTAGCATAGAATACGAATTATATTTATTGTGCTATTTCTTATTAAATAATTAATTTGGTTTCTTTGACCCTTTGGTCTTAAACTTTTGTCCGCTACTGTAAGCGTTCAAGGTGACACGACGGAATTTGCATTGCGTCATTTATTCCAGTAATTAAATTTTACGTCTCCGTGAGACGTCGTCACGACGCGTCGAATGGAATGTGACGGTACCTGTTGATGAACCCGGCTCTTTGCGTTCTTGATAATTTTCCATTAAGGGAACAACGGATTCGTGCATGTGTATGTATCAGAGACTCGTTCATTGCGGGAGTGATTTGAGGGTGAAAAGTTTCGAACGCTTCGGTTGGGTAGGTAATTTGTGTCTGGAGGGTGAGTTGCAGTTAACCCTTCCGAGGTCTCAGGTGCACTTGCTTACGTGGTACTGGGTTCAAGTTTAGACCGTGCATACTTAGGACCGCAAATTGCTGTTTTACTTATTTTATTTGAAACTTGTTGCATAGCATAGAAGTCAAAGTTGGATAAACGTCCGAAAACTTTCGAGAGTAACGGTAAATGTAATGAACGAGTTATCGAAAGAGAAATATTTTAACATAAACGTGTAGATCCTTTTAATGAACCGTTCACGGGTATTATCGATACCCGCGATCAGCATTTCATAGTGCTTACTTTCTAGAAAGCAATTAACCAGTTTAAACCATAATATTCCCTGACTGTGTATTTCACGGTCAATATACACCGAATCGCAAGCAATTTAATCCCTTTTTCACACACGATTCAGTTCTCAAATCCGTACCAAAATTGGCATCGCTCGCAAAATCAAAATCTAAACGTTCTTCGCCAAAACAGACAATTGTGGATTCTCGTTTCTTCCATTCAATGGGACTCGAAAAGCCAAGATCAACGTTCGACGCACACTTTGTGCGAATTTCTTTTTTATCTCCAAGCGTTGAATTAACTTTCTAGCTAAATTCCGCGCGTTACAGGGACGCCCGGCGTTTCTTCAATTGCCAAACGTAAAACGGAACGAAAACGTCGCGTTGTGCCGGGGATATCGGCGAAAAAAAGGGGAAACGACCGGAATTCACGCCGGCGCAAAACGACGGGAACGTTAATTTCTCGTCACACGGCTCGGTTTTACAGGCCATAAAAGAACCCGTTTAATCCGGACGAATGACACGCTCTTTGATTAAAGCTGATTTACGTTGGTTGTTTAAAGTAATTTCGCGGCGGCTCCTCTCCGGAAGGACTTCTTTAGCGCGGCCCGGAAGCGCGTTTCGAACACGTTAAACAAAGATTTACGCGTTCGCCGTTTAATCGCGTTACCGAAACGTGTTACCGTTTTTCCTCCTTATTTCGTTCTTCCGTGAGACACGTTCTGTTTATTTCCTCCTACTTTCCTCCTATTTTGCTTCAAAAAGGATGTCTTTCCGTTTGAACCGTTCCACTAGCGGAGTTTCCGGTTACGTGTTGACTTAACACGCGACCAGAGGCCTGCGTTTCGCGTTTCAATTCGAAGAACTCGGATTAATGATTCCTCCTAAATTCGTTCCCGCCGAATCAACGACGATCTCGCGAAACGACCGCGATCGCATGGTTAAATCATACATGCCACCATACCGTTTGCAAACGCCGCCACTCCACGAATTCCGGCAATAACAGCCCGGTAATGGACGATCGGGCGTCCGTCTGAAATTGTTTTACAAATGAGTCAACTCAGCCGGCAATAGATCAATTCGGACGGCAATTTGCCGGCCACTTTCGGACCTGTCGACAGTAAAAATACACGGGGCACACGATTTATGTGCCGCGGATCGGTTTCATTCCGCGGCGGGGACCGCGTTACACCGACGAATCGCCGCCATTCAACGACAATTATTCCTCCCACGGTACTGACAAGCGCGTTCAATTGACGTTTCCACGATGCCGAGCTTTCGTTCCACCGGCAGAACTTACTATAGTAAACTAGTCCGCCTCCTGTGGAACCTCTCTCCAGGTCAGGATGAAAGGGTGGTGGTTAGGGGTTGCAGTTACGTGTCTCTCACACGATCGAACGATGTTATTTTTATTTTGAAACAATTAACTCTTTGAGGTTAAGTGCGTTAAAACTGGTCCCACCTTTTGCTTAGCTTTTCACACATGGTGGAATATATTTTGACCCACCCCGAAAAGTTGAAGTTACTCGGTCAAACAGTTTAATATTTTAAAAATTGAAATGAATGTTCCTTTTTATTTTTTTTTGAGTTAAAAAAAGTTTTGTGCAACCTGGGTTTTTATTTTTTTTTTAATCGTGTGCCTCAAATAGATAAACAGATTGTATCGAATGTTGGAATTTTTGAGTGCGAATAAACGAATTTTCGGTAAAGTTTAAGTTTGGTAAGTTTAACACTTTGATTGCTACGTTGATCACATATCCGGTTACGATTTCTTCCTGTGACGTTACGGTGGTCATTGGTGATCGGAGCGCTTCAACTACTTACAATTGTAAGAGTTGAATAAAAATCGACGATTAGTGCATTTTGAATATTATTATTAATTAGAGGATACTTTAAAGTAAACTGTCCCACTGAACAATGAAAAATTTTTATTAGACCATTGAAAATAAAAGATTAAGTTCTATAAAATATTTCAAATATGTGATTTCGGCGTGGCAATCAAAGGGTTAAAGTGTGGCTAACAAATTCATCCTGTATGTCTCCCCTTCTCGTTTTCTAACCAATCCTAGACTCACACTCTCCGTCTATATATATTTATTTATTATTCTCTGTCTCTGTTTCGCGCTGTCTCCTTTCTACCGGCAGAACATTTGTAATTCCAACGGCCACGAAAGTCAGCGCTCGACTCCGTGTCGGGAGCGGGCTTGCAAGTTAAATATCGAGAATTTCATTTCAATGTTATCGCCGCTCTGCTCCCTTCGATTGGCGAACTTTCGCGGCGCACCGCGATCGGTCGGGTCGTTCAACCTCGTGAATTCATTGCGGCTAAATTGAAAATAGGAGGAAGGTATTTCGAGCTTGTCGAGTTTGTTGCAGGTATGACGCGGTGTCGCGAGATGGCACAAGATCCTGACAGTTTGTGATGAAAGAGACAGCGAGGTTGATAGGGTGCGATGATTGACAAGATAAAACGGATGGTAAAACGTAGTTGCTTAGCGAAAAAGAGAAGCAACAAGAGCAAATATCTTCACAGGTGTTCAAAGTTTCAACGGTATCGGAGCTTTGGTACTATTTAAAACTTGACACCGTCAAAAATATTTTCTACCCCCGATTAATAGCGTAGGATTGTTAGGTTGTGTGGGCAGATTACGCGAAGGGTTGGAAAATTGTAGGATAAATGTTTATTATGAACGATCGAAAGATCTTAACCCTTCACGGTGCGTTGGTTCCGCTGCGGAGACATTCTGTATTTTATACGATTAAATTCCAGATGCTTCGTCATTGAGCTATTTTCCGACCTATTTTTACAGTTAAAGACTTGGAAGAATGTTACGTTGAGAATGTAAAGCTGAGCGATGGTAAACATGTGTTTTCAACGAAGAAACCAATCCCTAACACTATCCTCTTTCTCTTTTTTCTTTTTATATTTCTTGTTTGTAACATTTTTCTCTTTACAAACTGTTTTCTATACCTTGTATGAACTGTATTATATCTGTCACTCATCTATATAAATAGGGCTATGCCCGAATATTAATTAATAAATTCAATTGAAATTAAATCCTAATGTCACGTCCAGCCAAAATTCCTCGGTCTAGTGTCACCTGAAGCGATAGATCATCGTTAACGCCTCGGCTGCTTGGTCTAAACAATCTGTCACTCGCGATATTTATTCGCAACTTTGAAACATTGTTCGTTCGCTCGACTATAGCAAGATTCAAACATTCTGCACGGTTACATTCACAGAATGGTAGCGATTTCAACGATTAAAAGTAACGATAAAGCAATTTATTTTACTTCTTTTTCTTTAACATCTGTAGGGGATGAAGTCACTGTTTTACATTGTTTGTTGGGCACACAGAAGGTTTTACAGTATAACAAATAATCGACGTACACCTGGCACACGGTATGCGGTTCCTTGACGTGTTCGAATATAACCTTACCGTCTTTCACGTACTGGCTGAACGGTATGTCAAATATCATGGGCCATCCAAAGCTTCGTGCTATCCTCGCGCAGTAGCTGTACGCAAAACGGCATTATTAGCGCTGGTAAAGTTTCAAACGTGTACGAAAAGAAGAAAGAGATGGAAAAAGAACAATAATCAAAAAAATAATTCCTTTTCTTCGCTACATAAAGTAACGAGAGCGAGTTCTCCTGCCCGAAGAGATCGCTGATCAGGTAACACCGTTTTAAAAGGAGTGGAAGTAAAAAGGTACAACCTTTTTACTTCTTTCCTATACCGAGATGAAAATCATAAAATACTTTTTTTCACAGCTGTCGAGCTGAATTTCAGCTAATCGACGCAGCGATAGTTCTCCGGAACTTCACCTACTTACGTCCCAAGCTTTTATACGTTTCTACGTGTAGAAACATATATTTCCGTCAAGGCCTTAGCGAAGGTGTAAATTTAATTACAGCCCATGAACTTTTTGTCGGAAGCCTTTTACAATTTTTAAACCATCCAGTTGTAGGACAACACGAGCTTATTGAAATTCGATGTACCTTAGCAAATTACCTTTCAATGTTCCCGCGTGTACATTTAATAACTTTACGTATATGAGCTGAAAAGCAATTAACACAACCCTCGATCACTTTTAATCCCTGGCTTTGTATTTTGGTAATCAAAACTTAATTACGATTTTAACCGCAGCTTTGGCGTACAAGATCGACAATTGCCGAATACAGCTGAATATAATATCTTCGCTATTACGTGTTCGAAACTGTATCGAAACAGCGAACACACATTGGTGACAAAAATTAGCCAAGGCAAAGGATTAAATAACCTTTGCTCCCTATCAAACGACCTTCGATAAATCTCAACTTAAATATCATGGAGATAAATCTCTATTTAACACTAGAACTGCCGACAATTATAATGTACTTATTTGCATGGAAGAGATCAAATTAAAAATTACATGAAAGGATATTGAATACATAGAAAACAAATCTTTATTTATACTTTCTATAGAAAATCAAAGTAAATTTTGAAAGCTTTTACCACAGTGAATTTATAAGACTGCTATGAATATATCACCAATTGGTCATTTTGACTACTCTGGTAGTTCTAGTGTTAAATCCTCGAAACCGTTCAACTCACTTGCTGTTACAGTCCAGTCGAAATATCTGATAGCCGCAGTCGCGTGCTAGGAACCAACTCTCCTGGATCAGCCTCGTGGCGATCCCCATGTTCTGGTGGTCCGATCTCACGGCTAGGCTGCACAGCTCGAACACCCTTTTCACGCAGAAACGGTCGAAAATCTTGGGTATTTCGGCTATGAACCCGAAGAACTCGATGAGGTTCCTGATCGGTCCGCATTCGCAGCAGTTCGCGATGTTGTACAACTTCTCGGCTTCGCGCTCGTCCGTCACTACGTTCAGGGCTGCGCCGACGATACAGTTGTCCCTGCCCTCGGCAATGATCGAGAGCCCAGCCTTCACCTGATCGTGCATCATGGCCCTCCAAATGTTCGGCGCCTCGGTGCCCTGCAGGCCGATGTTGATGACTGCCGGCTCGTGTTTGTAGAATTCCTCGCACATAAATTCCACCACGCTTTCGTAATCGGGCGGCAGGGCCAAGCGAGTTGTGTAAGCTGGACTATCCTGGAAAAGTGCGAGATGATTGCAAACATACAGAAACGATCTACAGCAGGTGTGACGATTAAGAGGGTGTACTCGCGAAGCTTCGGTTTCAGCTTGTTTTGGGGTAGATTAGATTAAAGTATACACAATTTTTATGCACCGAAACTTTCTTAGATACGTCGATTATTAGATGCAAAAGAAGGGAACGGTGTGTATTTATTGAAAGTCTATAATATTTCATCATTGGCGTAATAATACACATTTTGTAGGGTTGTGGTGGAGGAAATTTAATGAAAGTCATAAAAAATAATTATTCGTCACTGATTTTAATAGGGAAAGTGCAGAGAAAAATTTCGGAATTTAATGTTTTCGAATTCAGAGAAAGAGAGGAAGAGGGAGAGAGCAATGAAATTTCGTGGTCCAACGTAAATGTAAGTGTCAACGAGTTAATTGCTTCGTTGTATAGGTTATGTGTACATCTACAAGGTTTCAAGTCCAGAGCAATGGGGAGCGTACTCACATCGCACTTTGCTTGCAAACTGTTTGCCGTAAAATGGAAATTAGCTGTCCTGTATCCAATTCCATCGCAATTCCGTGTATGCCTCAAACACCTAAGGGTATACCGTCCGTACGACTTCAGTAGTAACGCGGCCATTTCATTTCGTTCGGCGCTTCTTTCCGATAAAATAACGTTTCACCTGAATAGCCATGCTACATTGTCTCTAAAATTACAGCTAGCTTACTTGTAACGGATTCAAATGCGCGCGCGTGCGTGCGTAGAGAATATGCCTCTTGTCGAATATCTCGTTTCTCGATCCTCCTAATTGTTCAGCGTTCCCCAATGGCGACGAGAAAAACGAGAGAAATCTATCGTTGTTCAAAGGTTTATTCACATGTTCTGGATACATTCTTCGTTTTGAAAAATATCGAAATATTATCTTACAAGTACAAAATTAGAATGCAGCGAATGCAAAATAATTAAGACCGCAAATCAATCGAAATATTCCCATTATATTTATTATAAAATATTATATTTTTACTACCAAATTCCTCGTACACACACGCACACGCGCATATACAAATTTTCCTTCGGATACCTCGCAGGTTTCACGGCTGCACGCTAAAACGCGTGAAAAGTCTGAATACCCTGCGGGCTGCGCTAGATTTTGAAAGAGCGGGTGGAACGATAACTCAAACACGGCTCTATTCATTCATGGTCGTTGTACGAAATGATATGGCAGCCAGCAGACCGGCTGATTTATGTATTACTCGCACCGCGTTTCACCGCCTCCGATATACGGGTACACATACACGCGTACACGCATATGGGAAGTTCGCCTCCGTACACACACACGCGAGTATACTCACTTACACACCCTTCGACACCTTTGTCTCGGGAAACGGTGGCTGTATACGAACACACAGTGGATCTAGATCTGGTGTAGGATCGCGGAGACAAGCGTATACATACGGTACACATGTGAAAATTACACGCTCGCAGCTGAACAGATCTAAGATGGTAGAGGAGTTGACAAAATTGAGAAACAACGGAGCCATGAAAATGGGTAAACAATTGAACGAATTGTGCGTGTTCTATAAGCTTTGCAAACGCGCACGTTGAATTCTGCTTCGATTTTCGAATTCCACTATATCAAGCAAGCCTGACTTTGCAGCCTAGTTACTCATAATCATTGAATAGCAGATTGATCGTAAGTATAGTGGGATTTAAGGAAAGAATCATATTAATCATCACGCTAGACAATGTTAAGCTCTAGAAGATCAAACACAGTAGCATAGTGCCCCTTTTGTATCTACAATGTATTAGCATTAGCTTCGTCGTTACTATGTTTTGAACAAGCATTCATATTCACGGAGCCCGTCATGGCGAAAATAAAAGTCCGTCACGAGAGAAGATGAAGCTTTCTGTCCGTTTTAGAAGCTCTCGCGGATGCACGGAAGCTGTCGACCATGGCTGCCGTCGAACGAGAACGAAACCAGACAGAATACACGGTACGCGATGGGAGTTTGCATCAATTACCGTCTTTTATTCCCGTTTCAGCCGATACGTCGAAAGATTGCAATTTATCGGCGCAACAATGCCGGGCATTATTAATATCCATTAATCAAGCTGGCGGCACCCGCTTGCTGACGCGCGGAACGAGGCGATCCCGTGCACGGCCGAATCATCGGCTGGCGGCGTATAAATAAAGCTGGGGAGAGGGTGGAAAAAAAAAAGTATGGAAGGAGCAGAACAATACGTTCCTGATGAACTACGGGCAAATACGGGAGTATATTTTTGGGATTCCCCATCCCCAATTCCGTCCTCTCCGCTCCTCGTCGAATCGATGACACTCGAAATGAGAAATTCTGGGGCCGTTGGAGAAAATGCACGGGGACACGAGGTAGACGAATATAATCGAGACGGAAGAGCGAAAGGCTGGTTCTCTTTTGACGCTGAAATGCGTATTGTTTAACTCCAGAACTCCTAAGGGGTAGGGTTCCTCGAACCCACCAACTGAAGAACCTTAAGTTAGAATCGTTTCCCTTTCATAAAATATTCTCTTAAAATTATTTACCGTTGTATACACATTTAAATTGATATTAAAGAGTTACGTTGCTATGTTTAAAAAATTAGTAAGCATAAGCGAAATATAACTGATTACGCGCCGTGAATCGGGGCTCAGGAGTTCTAGAAGTAACGAAAGAAAATTAATATCAGGAAACTGTGGCGCCAGGATCTTTTTTAACCATAAATCTTGTTTTTCGTTGTCGAGGGAAACGTGTAGTCGGTATTGTTTGAGGTCGAAGGGAAGAACTAAGCGAAGCGAGAAAGAAAGGTGAGGTGTAGAACTTTATTGTTCGTCATGCACGAGCAGATCTGCTTGATTAGCGAGTGAATTAATTTTAGCGATGTTTCTGCTTTTTTTACGACTCATTCCGAGATTCTGTGTGTTTTATGTTTAATCACAAATATCGGAAAGTTGCACGTCGCTATTATAACGTCGAAAAATGGAAACAAGGATATGAAGAAGAATTGGTTTCCAGTTGACGTTGAAGGGCCTGCGATTTAAAAAGAATATCGTGTATCATTTAATATCGCCTAATCTCTTTCGATCATCAATTCGTTATAATGAAAACACCAGTACTTCTTCTATCTACTAATCTCACGAGCGATAAATTAAACGCACTATCAAACCACTTTAATTTATCTCAATAAATTTATCCTGCTATACACGTATTCGTTGTATTCGTGCACCGTCGTTCATAAATATTTGCCAATCCAATATTTTCTACCTCCTTCAAAAGTTCTAAAAAACCTAAAAACAGGAACCGGTTTTGTTTACGACAACTGTGTACGTTTCATATCGATGTATTGTTGCAGCGAACACGTGTTCCATCGACGACCAGGTAAATATTGATGAGTTAACGCGCTTTTGTTTGGCCGAAGCCAAACTTTCTACCCTCGTTCTTAGCTGCCTGCTTAGCGAATCCCTGGAAGCTTTTAAAGTATCCGTCGTGACCGCGTCGGGCCTCGTGACCCTTGGATTCTCCTTCCGTCCGCGAGCTTCCGTTCACCCCCTGTTTATCGAGTTCAACTTCGTCCGAGCCGGAGTTGCGAGTGCCGCCCATCTTGAACGTGCCCTCGACCGCGACGTGTTTCTCGTTGTATCGTCCGTGCTTCTTCGAATGGCCACCGTGGTCGTCGTTATCGTAAAAGTCGTGATCCTTCTTGTACTCGTCCTTGTGGTACACGTTCCGATAACCGGTCGCTTTACGATCCACGTGACCGTTGCTCTTCGTCCTGTGATCAGCTGCTCCGCCACCTCCATCGTGTTCCGCTTCGTGTCCCGAGTTATACTCCCGATTACCTTGAGCGTTCGTGTTTCCACCTGTCTCATTATACTGACTTTTCTTCTTCTTCTTCAGGTGTTCACCTTTTTGCAGCTTTTCGAACGAAGAAGACTTCCGGTGTCCTTGTTCGTCGCTGTCGTTCTTCGATTCCTCCTTTTTCGCCATTCGTCGAGTACTCGCAGCCTGCTTCTTCGATGGTTCAAGCATGGGAACAGCCTTGGAAACTTGCGACTCTGCATATCGCAGCTCCATGTGATCGACTCCTGGAGGCTTGACGCCTGTGTAATGAGCCGGCAGCATTTCTGCATCCGGTTCCAAGGGCCGTGCGAATATCGCGAAATTCTTGTCGACTATAGGCTCCTTTATGGGGATCAATTTTCTCTGGAAATTCGTCGGGTGATTCGATGATTCGTCGTCGACTGTTTCCCTGGACACGTGTCTCGCCTCGACAGCTTCCGGTTGTTGGGTCCTCCAATCGCCAAAGGGTGAATTATCCCCTCGCGCGATCGCCGAATACGCGCACACGAGAAAGGCTGCGCAAACAGCGTGGCATCCTCTCCCGAAAACTCTCATTCTCATCGAGTTCAGTTTATTTTGAATTGGAAATTAAACGACGATAGGATCGATCCACGCGCTGTCGTAAACACGTTGGCTCTAGCAAACGTGTTTTCTTCTACTGTAATCGCGGCGAAATCGACCGAGCTCTTTTATACGTCACGAGCTCGAGCCGATTTGAGGCGATCGCCTCTCACCTAGGACCAATGCACCGGGAATGCATCTGGAAGGACAGTCGTCGACGTTTTCACACGAGAATTTATGGCAACGCAACGGTTTCGTTGCGCAATACCAATATTTTTCGTACGATCACGATTTAACGAACGGATACCCGCGATTAGGCTCATCGTGTTTTCTGCATTAGAGGACACGGTTTCAACGGTTCAACGCGTGTTTAAAGTTGTGAGAACGTTTCTTGTTCGATTTTGCTGGATCGATCGAGCAAATAATCGTTGCCGGTTTCCTCTTCACACCGTTGAATAAGCTCCCGCGGTGTGGAATTTCACGTGAACGGTGTTGCGAGCAATTAAAACCGCCACGCCTCGAAATGCATTTTATGTTCCATTTATGCTTGCACTTGGAACTAGGTTTCCCCGTAAAAACATCGAATCACGTAAACTTTCCAATATCGCTTCGCGTGTTACGTAACTGATTACACGGCCGGTTTAAGCGTGCCATTCCCATTATTTGGTAACTAGCGATTTACATTACACGTGTACAGTTAAGTCTAAGCGTAGTCTAAGTTTCGAACGGTATTAGTTTACGCTAGAAAATTAAGCATTTGCATAGCGTTGAACACACCGTCCGCCAATGTCAATGTCTTAGAAATCGCTACTCCCTTGATACCCCAATGTCTCAGAAACGAATAAACACAAATTCTTCGATCATTTCTATGCTTCATTTTTTCATTAGATAATTGATCTCTCGCATAAGAGAGCATCCATATCCAAAAATCGTTCGATTCCTCTTCGATTCGCGACACAATTAAAAATTCTGCCCCCCCCCCTAATTATTCTATTCATAGAACCGCATGGCCAAACGTCTCCCATTTTATTCGTACGATCAACGTTCCACAGCACTGGTGATCCCTGAACGACCTCGCCTTGGCGCGCCACGGTTTCAAAACACTCTGCAAAACACAATAACGCGTTCGAATCGTCAGTGACCGTGACCAAAGGCGTCCCGAAGGATCCGTGTACGATCGGGCAACGCTCGAGCCAATACCGTGGCGGCTCATTACGCAAATCGGCACGATTCCCCGGAACGGGCTGACGTACAGGCCGAGCAGCAGCCGTCAATACCACAGTGTACTTGAATTATCGGGCTCGACCGTGGAATACCCACGGTTCCACTCGGCGGCGATCCCTTATTCGATCACGTTCCCGTGTGTATATATAAAGGCGAGGCTGCCGATCGAATAGGCGTACATACACGTCAGTTCGCCGGTCGTCGCAGGCGATAGCACCAGAGGCCACCAGTCGCCATTGAGATCGGTTACGCGACGCGCAGACCCTTTATTTTCGAACACGCTGCCAGCTTCGCGGTGACATGTTGCTGAGAGCGTTTCCTGCGTGTCTCGTGTTGCTTCTGTCTCGTCAGAGCGACGCGGCGCCGACGTCGGGGGTCGAGACGAGCGCCACGGACCTGGACGGCTCTGCCACCGGTTACGTGTACCATCATCAGCAACAGGGTCTTCCGGTCTACTACGTGCAGTACACCAATCACGGAAGCGGACAGCACTACCATGCACCGGACGCCGTGCGGTACGTCGTCGAGGGCGCCGCCGTCGCACCTGTTGCTCACGCTGTTCCCGAAGCGACGCCGATTCTGCTACCCTATGCGACCGCGAAGGGTGCGCTGCACTCGCTGCATCAAGGAACTGTCAATTACGGTGACGAGCAGTCATTGACAGAGCCTGTCAAGTCGGCGCCGCGTGCGCCGTATCACGTCGATGGAGGGATCAACGTGGAAGAGGATCGTGGAAGGAAAGAGGAGGACCACGGGGATGGGGAGGGGGAGGATGATCAGGGAGACGGTGTCGATGAGAAGATTCACGGTGGATTTGGTGGATCGGCGAAGCAGACGGGCCACGCAGCTGGTTACGGTCATGGGGGTGTGGGTGAGTCCCAGGGGAACGAGGGATCTGTGTTCGAAGCTGGAAATGGGGAGAAGCAAGAGGCTGAAAAATATTCTGAGACCGGGGAGAAGGGGGTGACGGGGTATGAATCGCGGAAGAAGTTTAGCGAAGGTGAACGTGGTAGCGATGACAGCGAGCATAAGGAAGGTAAGTTTACCATTTATTACGCATAGATATCGTTGCTGATCATTTTGTTATTGTATTTAAGTTGTATCCTCGCATAAATTATAGCTGTAGGTTTACTAACTTTACTTCGACGCGAAACGATATTATCGCGCGTTACGCTTATCGTGTAAAGTTACGCACGGTACGAAAGAACAGGCACAAAAGTTATGCAAGTGCCGTTACAGTAAAATCGTGTTTGCATTCGCACAATGGCTTTCGAATGTTCAGGATACTACAAGAACAGAGGTGGACACAAGAAAGGGCACGTCGACGAGGCTGAAAAGCACGGTTCCCACGAGGAGGCAGAGAAAGGCAAAGAGGGCGGCAGTTACGGTCACTCGTCGTACCATAAGAAAGGGCACAAAACTAATGGTTTCCACAATGTCTATCACAAGGACGAGTACAAGAAGGAGACGGACTTCTACGACGATGACCATAAGAAGGGTCATTTCGAGGAGCACGAGGAATTCGACAAAGGTTACAAGAGCGGGGAGGGTGGTTCCGAGAAGGGCGGACATCATTCTTCCGGCCACGATTATCAGGATAACGGGAAGAAAGGATATTACGACAAGGGCCACCACGACAGTCAGGATCAAGGTCATCGGGCTGAAGAAGGCGAGAAGTCGTATTACGCGAATCACGAGAATTACGGCGCTGAAAAGGATTCGAAGTCCTCCAGGACACACAAATTCAGTGAAAAAGATCGTTGAGCGTTTCCATAAACAGTTAAAAGTTTAGTTTTGTAATGTTTACATCGTAAGCTGTGCAGTATAATAAAGATTTACAGATTACATCGATTACATCGGTTTTTTCTTTGAATTTGTAACGGTTATAAATTTTGGTTGCTTAATTCGACAGAAAACTGGAGACAGTAAGGGGTTTACGAGATTGTAACTATTTCAGTGACAACACTGTTACTTAATCGAATGATGTAACTCTTGCGGAAAGTGTTATTGACCTAATTTTTTGGGGGCGGCTATCGCGCTGTAGCGTGACCAACAGAAAAACGCGGGGCCGTTGAACTGTTACGAGAATCATTACGAATCAGTAGCTGCAGATTTGTCAAACGCCACAAAACTGTATTGCTAAACGAAAATTTTGAAATCGTCGCTGAGTTTCGGTTTATCTTGCTTTGATCAATCTTTGATACCGCTCGAGTGTAAAATTTTAAATGGTTGAAAGAGAATCACTTTTTTCGGAGCGAATCGTTTAACCGATTAAAGAAATTTAATTATTCCTAAAATTTGTAAAATATTAAAGATTTACTTTTAAAGCAATAATTATTAAGCATCGAAAGGGTTAAGTAGTGTAGACTACCTTCATCTAATTCTAATGAAACGACAAATAGTATTACAAAAGCAAAGAATATTTATTTCGATAGGAAGAGATTCTTCTAAAACGCACATTTATTTAGATCGGTTACAAAGATCAACTCAACACGATGTTCAACAAACATAACAATCAGTAAGAGCCAACCCTAATGCCCTTTCTTATATCCCCATGATTTGTGATCATCGTGGCCACCCTTCTTGCCATGATGAGAGTGATGATGATGATGCTCCTCGTGTCCGCCATCGCTCTTGTGCCCCTTATCGTCGTGATGATGGTGTCCCTTCTCGTAGTGCCCTTTCTTCCCGTAGTGATCCTCGTGGTCCCCATGATCATGGTGACCCTTCTTGAAGTGCCCGCCCTTCTTGTGTCCGTGCTCGTGGTGATGGCCACCGTGGTCTTCGTGATGCCCGGAATCGTGATGTTCATCGAAGAACTCCTTGTCCTTTTTGAACTCGTCCAGCTTGTGAACCTCGTGGTGGCCCTTCGTGCTGTGTCCCTTCCCGTAGTGCCCCTCCTCGTGGAACTTATGCCCTTTCTCCCCTTTCTCGCCCTTGTGATGCTCCCCATAGTAGCCGTCGTCGTGGTGATGGCTCTTCTTGTGCCCTTCGTCCTCCTCGTAATGGCCCTTGTGCTCGTCCTTGTCGTGGTGTCCCTTCTCACCCTTCTCGTGGTGATGGGACGATTTGTAACCCTTGTCCCCTTGGTCACCGTGCTTGCTATGGTGGTCGCTGTAGTGTTCCCCACCGCCACCCTCTTCGTGATGGTGATGGGTCGCTGCAGTGGCTAGATCATCGTCGTCCACGCTGCCGATCTCTCGAGCGGGGATCGAGCCGAACCGGCAGACAATGCACGCGAGCAACAGACAAATCGCGAGCCGAGACTTCATCCTGACGGGAGGGGCGACCGGTTGGATCGGCGGCGATAGCAACGATACGTTCGGCTCCGGCGCTGCGTTCGGTATGATTAATCCCGGTCACCACGCTCGGATTATATATCGAACGGGGTATAATCGATATTAAGGAAGCGGCGGTTCCGTTTCTGGCTCCTTACCGCGTTGCGAAAGTTAACGTCTCCTTAACCCGCTTAGGCAGGCAATTCATCGATTTCAGCGCCGATCCGGCGCCGTCAATCGAGACCGTTATGCAACCGAGTTCGAAATCGCTTGCTCAAACTGCCACCGAAACATCTAAACAATACTTTTCCCGCTTCTTCTGCGACACTGTTCTGCGTTACGCAACGGTGGCGCTCGATTTCAGCTTTTCGGCCGATTTGGATTTTTTGCGTCCACCGATTGCTATCCGTCGGTTGCCGTCTGTCAACTGCACAAGACCACCGTGTACAGTTGGCTCTGTGAAATTTACATAATACAAATCTGTCGTGCAGCGTTTAGGTTACAGTGGATTGGAAGGTCTCTAAATTTCAGATCGAGAGTAAACAGAACGCGTAACGTTAATCGTATTCATTGCTGGAGGTTCGTGAATCTGAATGTGACACAGGAGAAAATAAACAGAGCTGCGTTTATTGATTTCCGTTGTGCACGACCGCAACGTAGATCAAATCATTGTACACCGTTTATTAAAAAATTGTCCCGGTTTCGCGATAAATATAATTATGCTGCATTTCTGATTCAGGCATCTTTAACTTCTTACGAAATTATTGTATTTATGATACTTGTATCTGATTTATTAGCGGCTAATTGGTAACGATAGAAAATTGCGACAAAAATGGAGAGCGTTAAGGTTCGATCAGGAACGAAAGTGAGAAACCATCGTTGCAGAAAGAAGTTTGGTGAACGGTGAAAACAATATTTTCATATTGCCGGCTGTTTTGCAACAAACGTTCTGCCGTTATTCGGCCGACTGCAAATTGATTGGCTTTTTATCGGGAGCCGTGTTAGCGATGCTTGATTTGTCACCGTACTTTCCACGTCTCCTGCAAACAACGCTAATTTATTTCACAGTTAATTGTTTCACGGCCAGAAAAACCGTTGTCTGTCTGTAGTCGTTCGGAAATAGTGTGTCCTTATCTCGATCGATGCTCGTCGTTTAACCGTTTAAAATCCGAGCAAGTTTTCCTTTAATTTTTTAATTTTCTTCGCGTACACTGGGAAGTCGATACATTTTAGTTAAAGAAGCGCTCAAGCATTTTTATAAAACACATTTTTGCTTCTTTTTCGCCTCAATCAATTTTCGCACCTCCAAACTTAAAATGGCAAATTTTGCAATCTCTCGGCTACCAAAATCTTTTGCTTCTTATTTAAACCCTCAAATCCCAATTAGATTAGAAATCTTTATGTAGAAATTAAACTATGACCATCGGCGTTAGGTGAACGTAAATGCTCACCGAGGCACTGAAGGGTGAACTCCACCAGTGTAGGTGTACATTCTATCTAAAGGATTAACCTTCGGAGGACGGTATGGGTTACAGGTCGGTGACGTTTACGAAATAAGGATCCAGTGTAACGACAGCTAGCCAACTGTGCGAACGAACGAACGAAAGTGGTTACGTATGAAATGCCACCATGACAGTAGGTATATAAGCATTGCTTTAAACGCGACGTGATCAGTCGATAGCACTCGTTGGTCCACAAAGTACCAACATGGCGAAGAGTTTGTGGCTCTGCCTCGGCCTGGCCATGGTCTGTACATTTATCTCCTTGTCCACGGCTAGAGAGCTGAGGGACAGAAGGGATCTCGAGATGGCAGCCAGCCATCATGGTCACCATCACGAGGAGGGCGGCGGCCATGACCATCATGGCTACCACGACGATGAGCACGGGGAGAAGGGCGAGAAAGGGTACAAGCACCATCACCATCACGACAAGGGTGACCACGGTCACTATGGCAAGCATCATGACGAAGGCCATCATGAAGAACATGGCGGACATAAGAAGGGACACCATGATGAGCACGAGGAACACGGAAACCATCATGAACACGAGGAAGGACATAAGGGTTCGAAGTATGGGCACAAGAAGGGTCACAAGAAGGGCGAGAAAACCCATGGTTACCATCATAAAGCCCACAAGGACGAGTACCACAAAGAGCACAAGTTCTATGATGATTATCACAAGGGTGGCCACCACGAGAAGCACGGTAACCACCACGGACACCATGAGGATAAGGATGGTCATCACAAGAAGGGTGGACACCATCATTCTGGACATCATGAGGACCACCATGGAAAGAAGGGTCACTTCGATAAGGGACACTATGACGATGATCATAAGGGTTATCATGGGAAACACGGACACGACGAACATCACTCGCACCATGAAGATTATGGCAAAAAGGATGAACATCATGGAGGGAAGAAGCATGGATACTCGAGTGGCGGCGGCGGTGGGGGTGGCGGTGGTGGCCACGGTGGCCACGGTGGCGGCGGTGGTGGCCATGGTGGCGGCGGTGGTGGCCATGGTGGCGGCGGTGGTGGCCATGGTGGCGGTGGTGGCCATGGTGGCGGCGGTGGAGGTGGTGGAGGACATTATCACCATTAGAAAGAGCAACGGACGCAATGAAATTTATCTACTTTTGTTGCCCTGCCTGTTTTTTTTTATTCCATCGTTGATTAATTTTAGATACTGAAATGTGCAATTTGTCACGTTTTCGTTTTATTAATAAAATTCTCCGTCAACAATCAAATTTTACTTTTACCCGTTGAAACATACCATTTCATCCCTTTTGTAAAATTTCACGTTTTGATGTTTCCAATTTATCTCCAATTTAATATAACACGATACGTTTCATACTTTATAGCAATGAATACGACGATTTAAAGCGTGTTGCAAATGCAATTAGATACTTTAGTGATTGGAAGAGATAAAAGATAAAAGCTTTTTAAAACGTAAAAATATAAGTAATATTTTATTAACTGGAATAACTGTATAATTCGTAATCGTAAGTTGGTTACTAAAATCTTCGCAGTTTATGTGTAATGTATACTAAAACTGAATTTTCTCCGAACACGAGATTAAATTACATACTTACATATATAACTTTGTAATACGAAGAATAATATTCTGTTCTGTTTAAACATTCGAAGAAAAATATTTAAGAATCCTTTATCTCATTAAGATCTCGAAACAATAAATGATGATTGACGATTTAATAAGATATTTCCATTAAAATTTTGTAGAAAATATTTATTCATATGATACATAAACAGAAACTTTATATTCGATTTAGTATGCAGATCCTCTGCCATTCCATTTCTGCGTAATTTTTTACTCAGACCGTGTGTACCGAAAAGAGAATGCATAAAATTCCACAAATGTGTTTAAACGTGTTCTGTCATTATTTCCAGCAAACAAGTGCTCCATTATCGTCAGTTTTTACAAACTGTGCTAACATTATTTTATTTTCATACAACTCGATCGAAAAACAAAGTTTATTCCTTTCTATCCTTTCTGCATTGTCGTCACAGGACAAATGGATCAACAGATTTTCACTGCAATAGTTACAATAACCTTACATCCCTTACGATACAATCGCACTTTGATTGCAGTTTTCCATTGTTGCAGAATCTTTTACAAATGGTACCAGTATCAAAGGTTCTGTCCTAAAAAGTTCGACAAACGAAGTAACCAATCAACAGATACAAAGCCTATCCACAAATCCTACAACACCAGACTATTTTTTGTCGCAGATACTTTTTCACGACCACGTACCGATAATTCATTTGGTGCCACACGTTCCCGCGTTCAACAATGAACCATGAACAATCCGTGGCTAAATTGCAGAGCGACAATCAGTATCTCGCAATCGGAATTACATAATTTTTCCCAGAGGACCAAGAGGTGGACGGGGTTGCAAAACATTCGAGTTCACACACACAACACATATCGAATGTGTTTTTCGGTACAGCATGGGCCAGAAATCAAACCGAGTACTTATCTCTCCGTCTCTCTCTCTTCCTCTCTGTCTGTCTGTCTGTCTGTCTCTCTTTTTCTTTTCACGGATATTTCCCGAAGCGTTGGTAACGTTTTGCACGTTTTTCCTAACGGCGGCGGGCGGTATATAGAGGTACCACAGGTGAAAGACATATAAAAGTTAGATTTTCGCGCATCCGCATCATATTGGCCGTAGCTAGCTCACCGTAATATCGCTGGTTTCACCCACTTGCCGAGCAACTATTCCGCACGAGTATTCGCGAACGAACTCTTCTCGCTGGTTGGCTCGGAAAACTGTGTTTGCGCTGCGAACGCGTTTTGGATTTGTATCGCAGGTAAACTGTACGACAATTGGAGGTATCTTTTATATAGAATATCCCTGATTTTTACTTCACAGTGAATTCGCTTATATACGGTACATACATCTATATTTTCCAAAAACAAAACACCTTTCGTCGCTTTTAACGTGGTTAATAAAGCGGTTAATAGATTATACCAATAGTTATTAATAGGTATTTGTGGTCTCTAAATATTTCTGTATTTTTCTCGCTATTACTTTCGCGCGAACAATTTTAACGAACCTGCAGCATTGAAAAAGAATTTCAATTTTCAAATAAC
Organism: Tetrapedia diversipes; assembly: GCA_033822845.1. Lineage (NCBI taxonomy): Eukaryota > Metazoa > Arthropoda > Insecta > Hymenoptera > Apidae > Tetrapedia > Tetrapedia diversipes. The sequence continues at coordinate 385,689 of JAOPTO010000921.1, forward strand.
TTCACAAAATCTCTCCTAAATTCGCAAAGTTACCAGTCATTTAACCCCTAATTCATGTTTAATTAAACGCGATGTTAATTTCCAAACTTAATTTTCCCTCACAACACAAATCCCTTTCCCTTTCCGAAGTTCTAGAAACCTGATCGATTAAAATAAAAAAGGAAAATATGCCGCAAACACGCTTCCAACGATCCGCGAGTCAATATATACCCTTCCAATCAACCGTATCGTCCAACTTTAGATACACATTTGCGCCCCCTTCAAAAATAGGATCTTGGCCAGCGGAAAATTAAAGGAAACCGATATGTTTGCCGTACGTGGAGCTCCGCTGTTGTTGGTACTGCTGGCTGTTTCGACGCTCGCGAGTTCCGCATGGAGGATTAATCGCGAGGATCTGGAGCGAGCGTTCACCTCCCATTCCGACGGATACGAAGGGGGTGGCGGAAGTGATCGTTACGCCGTTCACCAGGAGAAAACTGGTGACCGTGTCGATGAAGGTTACAAGGGTCAACTGGTATTGAAAGAAGCTACCACGGGTCAGCATGGCATGGGCGAAATTGATGGACACCATGGCGAACAGGGTGGTGTAGCGGAGCATCGTCATCGCGACGATGGTTACCATGACGAGCATCACGAAGGCGAGGATGGCGAGAGGGGCGAGAAATTCCACGACAAAGGTCGCTACGGGAAGGGACACAGCACGCATGGTCACCATGAAGTGAAAACGTTGGACGAGTACAAGACGCACAAGGAGTTTCACGACGGGGACCACGATTCCGATTTTGACGAGCACGACGGCGGGCATTACGATGATCACTGGCAGCAGGAGGGTGGATATTACGAGGGAGGTGCTGGAGATTATAGTGAACACGGTGCTGACCATGGTAAGAAGGATCACCATGAGAAGGGACACCGTTATAGGGATCACGAGGGACACGATAGCGATGGGGGCCTTGAAGATTATTATCGCGAGAATTATCGCGATGGCAAGAAAGACTCCCGTGACGATGGCAAAAAGTGGGATTACGAAAAAGGACATTAGTCCCTTTTTTCTGTTTTTTTAACAACAAAATTTGCTTAAAATATTTTTTTTTGTAATTCTCATTGTACACAAGCGTTTATGGAATACTGTTGCTTGTAACGAATGAAAATGTTGAAAGCTATCTTAATACGTTAAACGATGTCCTCCCGAAAACCTGATTCTCAATTACCTCGCGCCACTGTCTTTCAATGCGATTATTTTCTCATGCAAAAACAAACTGTTAACGTACAAACTGTCCACTGTACAGCACATTTCGCGAAACGGAAGGAGAATAACGGCTTGTGCTGTTAAAAATTTCAGCGGATCCTAATATAAATTCGTGGAAACGTAAAAGCACGTTTGTCCCGCTGCTCCTTCGAAACGTGCAACTTCACGCGCACAGATGCGTTCCCATGGTCTTTTTTTCCATTTTCTTCGCAACGTTTTCGCTTTATCACGCGCGCAGACACTGTTACACCGTGTACACGACGAGAAAATCGCGGTCGGGCAAGCGATGGGACGAGGAACGGTCGCAGGGCATCCAGCGCGTTCACCGTTGGCGCGGGTTTGATTAACGATTTCGCACCTCCCCCTGCAAATGAAATTGCCACGGCCATTTGTGGCTCTATCTAGGCTGGATTCCGGCGCGCCGGACACGGATTAACCGGAGCTTTATACGCTTCTTTTAGGGGCGGCCGGGGCGCGACCTGCCGCGCGATCGCGCTTGCCCATTCTCGGCCGGAGATTGCATACAACCGAGCGGATCTACTTGAAATTCTCTGACGTGTGACAATTCCGCCGACCCCTCACCCCCGCCGTTCGCGGCCCTCAGACCTCTTTCCACCAGAAACACCGGCGGCCATTGTTTCATCCACGTGATGCACGTACGTGTGGCTGGCTTAATTAATCTAATTGGAGTGGTCGCGCGACTCGCAGAAGAAAAGGAGGAAACGGCCGTGCCGTGGGTTGCGCGCGCGCGCGTCACCGGCACACACGTCGGTACAGTGTGACGGAGAAAACGTGGAGTTTGCGAGGGGTAAAGTTGACAAATTTGGTAGTGGCGAGGTTTTTAATGGGACTGTTTCAATTTATTGGACCGACGAGGGTGAACGAAGGGGAAGCACCAGAAATGTTGCGTTGAACTGACGAAGCGATGAAAATTAAAGTATTGCTTGCGTTGCTCCGTTTCGATACTCGAACATGCGCGGTAGAATTTTTTAAATTTCGCTCGGTCCAGCGATACACAGCCAGAGCTGGGCGTTAAAGGGGTGAGAAGCGAATCCGGTCCGCTCCGGTACTTTTTGATCGATCGCACAATCATCCTGTCGTTTGGCCAAATTAATGAGCACTCTCGAACATCGTCGATGCGCTCGCCTCGCAGCCAGTCGCCTAGTCCCGGAGAGGCTGTCGTCGGCATGATACGAACAACAGGAAAAATTATCCGCGTCTCCCAGCGCGAACGAGCCACTCATACGGAGCAATTTCGCGGCCGCGGGGCAGAATTTTTCATCGAGATCGTCTGGTTTCGGGAACGCATACAACACGTAATACCGGATGCTCGCGATTTATCGGTTTCCCTCGCGGTTAAATATTCGCGATAGGAAATCACTTTTTTTCACTCCTTGTTTTCCTATTCTCTCGCGGTACTAACCTTCCTGTTTTGCATACCAAAGGGTTTCCGCCCGTATGTAAACAAATATTACGTCAATTCAGCTGCGATTATTAATGCTTTTCATTCAATCAGAAAATCAGCATTTCAGAATATTTGAAGCGTTATAATTAATAACAGCTATGGATGGTTTGCTGAAATTGTAGCGACGCGACGTTACCAAGTTTAAAATTAATTATCAACAATCTTTCCGCTGCTAAATGAATCGTCAGAACGAAATCACAAACAAGTAGCGCTAAAAATTAATTCCATTCCGTTTTCATATGTTATACGCGCTTGGTTGTCGACGATTCATTCATATGAAATTAGGAACGTCGGCACAACTTTCTCGCTCAATTTATAAAACGTTAGTTAACGCGGGTTCCGTCTCTCCGTACCGGGATGAGGATTATCTGCACGGAGTTCTGTCTGATTCTCATCGTTCAGCTGGTTCTCATTTATCGTCGCGTTACTTTTTCCGTTTCCAAAATTGTACTCTATCGTCTGATTGCAAATCAAATTATTTTCCACGGAACACGTTGACGATTTGAAATTAATTTGAAACGAAGCTTTCTATTTGTTTACTGAAATTTAGTAGAATACTCGCTAACTCAAACAGTAAGCATACCTCAGACTTATGCGAAGAAAATTTTCTCACGTTACCTTCCTTAACTTTACAATTCTGTAGCTTAATAAAACAAATAAGAAAACGAATTTCTGTACAGGTTTTATTTCACTATCTATTGTTTACAAAAATATGAACCTGTATAAGATCAACACTACTAAATACTTTGCAACACAATAAAAGGAACCTCCGATTATTCAATTAAATTTTAATCCAATTAAAATAAAATTAAAACTAGATTAAAACTGAAACCAAAATTTTATTTCACTATCTATTGTTTACGAAAATATCAACCTGTTTAAAATCAATTCTACTAAATGCTTTATAATAGGATAAAAGGAACTTCCGGATATTGGATTAAATTTTATTCCACCATCGAATAATTTTATTCAATTATGCGCTGACACTTACATACCCATTTTTAATGAAATTAATTACCAAGTTTTCCTCGCGCTGGTTACAGCAACCGATATTTTCTAATCAGAATTGTAAAGCGTCGCCTCCGCAACCGGTTCCACGGGCTAAAACGCGCGATCTCCCTTCGAGATGCTCGATCGATCACCGCCGTCAGCGCGAACAGCAGACACGTTGAATTAGTAACCTAACCGAGACCTTCGCCGGTCTGACTTATTAATTCCCCGGATAGCACGGGAACGTCGCGTCGCCATCGGATAATTCGCAGCGGGGCCGCCGGAAACGTGCGAGCTCTCCGCGGGTACCCGGTAACCGGTTTTGTTTTAATGAAATCGGCTCGCGAACGAAGCTGCTAATAGAGTTTACTACCGGCACGCAAGTAGCAGGTAACGAGGACTTAGTATGCGAGCCGGGGACAATGGAAAGCGTTTGAGTTAAAGGGAACGCGAGCAAGTTCCGGTAGGGGAAAAGCCACGTTGGGAATACGAAAATGAAGAGGGCTGGAAAAACAAAGTGGATGATAGGCGGGGACGAATCATCGGAATGGTATGATGAAATGTGAAAGATCAAAGTTAGCTTTCAATTGTGTGTGTTTGTTAGAGTCAGATATGTAGGCAATTTAAGAACCTAAGAATTTAGGCTCGGGTATTTAATAAATGGTCGTCTGGACAAGGACCAGGTTTACGAGGCGTACGTATTGCTAGGTCATTTGTAGATGTAAAGGGTTACATTGTAAACTTGGTCACCAAGGGAGATGTAGGCAGTCGACGTCCTAGCTGCAGAATCGTCACCGGGGTTTGCACGGAGGGGGGACCTCGGAGGCGTATATATTTTTTAGAGGGTCTGATTGGCGGAGGCAAAAACCGTCTATCAGCCAGAAAAAAAAATAAATAGGAAGCCTTGCGGGAGGCATTAGTTTTGTCTTAGAGAAAATCAGAGAGTAGATTCTGTAGCCATCGATCATCCTACAGTTTAAAAACACCTTTTCTAGTTCATAGTTCTGGGGTGTGTCGTGGGATTAACCACAGTCCTCTCTCCAGACGACTACATAGCCTTCCCCACTCCATAGCCAGATCCTTCAGGACAAAGGTCTTATTTTTCAGGCGATGTTACGGTCTAAACATTTCCAAATCCAAAAATACGCGGTTGCTAATACGTACAACTATCGGGTCTGTTTCGTACTAATTTTTTTCTTTGAATAAAATTCCGATCCTTTATAGAAGGCACGTGTCGTTATATGAAGGTTTATTTGAATTTGAGGAAATTATTGTTTCATTTTACAAAGGTGAACGTGAATTCCACAATCTCTTTGATGTTTTTCGTTTTCGCAGCGAGTACCTGGAAACAGAACATATAAATATTGTTTTCGGCGAAGATAAACAAATGCATATTGTGCAAATAAAGCTACTATGAGATAGTAGAGCATGATCCATGTTTTTTAGGATTTCCCGGATTCTTTGATTCCACAAAGATAAATTTCATTTCACAGGCTTCACAATACACTCTGTTTGTTTTCCCTCGTGCTCGCAAGCTGCGCACAACTGTGCACCGTTCTCAAAGGACGAAACGAACACGGGGCTGCGACGATTTCCTTAAAAATCCGGCGACAGTATCCGGCGATACGATTCCAAACGTGTATTTACCGCGAACGATGTGAACGCGAAATGCATTAACGTGAAACGTAATTTTAATAATCGTTTAACGTTCGCGGGATTGAAACATGCAAATCGTTTTCAGCCTGCGAAACGGAGGATCCCCGATGCCGGCAATAATCACGGGGTACAATCGCGTGATTCGAGGGGGTGAGTTACGACGGGGTAAAAGTTATCGATGCAACGTAATGGACGTAATAACAAAGTAATCCAGTATTAACCGAGGAACCTTTGATAAAACGTTCACCAGCCAGTGAAATAATAAACGGGCCGCGTCGTTACGACCCTTCCCCCGGCTACGTCGTCGCCCTTGGAAATTGCACGATAAGGCCGCGGAAGAAAGCTTTTGACGATATAAGCCGGCTGGATTAAGTGGTCGGACTAAGCTTACATTGTTCCCGCGTTGGCATTCGGTGTATTATTCCGAAAGTCCTGTTAGCGGATAATACGGGGAGTCGCGTAATTAAAAAATGGATGTCCCTAAAGCCGACCAATTAATCCGTAGCACGGCCAAGATATTCGTTCTGTTACAAGTTAATACAGAGCTTACGGATCTGTGAGAATTCGTGGTTAGATCGTTTTGTTCTATAATTCTATCGATAGAGCAGCAATCGGTTCCAACGATAAATCAAATTCTAAGTGGAACCACGTTGAAAATTGCAGAACAACACCAACCTACAAGACAGAAATACGATTTCCAAGTTCGACAAAGATTAAAAGCACGTCGAGTTTACATCGATCACGTAGATTCGCAAACTTGCAACATCATTCGCTTCATCTACCGTATCTTTTCCATCTCTACCAGTGCCACCCGTTGCATTACTTCCACGTGCAACGCAGACAGGTATGTCTAACCCGCAGAACACAATTCTACTATTTTGTTGTCATCGAAACGCGACGAAACGTTCGCCAACTCCATTACCGTAAATCCAGCAGCACTTTTTCCCGCAGCGTACGTACAGTAGCGAACAACGTAGAGTATAGTTTTGTTATCTGCGAATATCGTCCGTACATTCATTTTTATCGATGTTACGCTAGAACACTGTTTATTGATTAGCACAAAATACGAATTCAGTTTATCGTGCCGTTCCTTACAAATTAGTTAGTTTAATTTCTTTGATTATTTGATCTTAAAAAACTTTTGTCCGCCACTATACGTCCCCGGAGAACAGCGGCGAGGGAACAAACGAATTTTTCCCGCCCGAAACGCGAGCACGAATCCTATGAAATTTTCTTACGATACGATTTAATTGCTCGACGCCGGTTGCCGGTGTAACTGGCGCAGCGCGGAGAGGCGGCAGCCTCGAATTAAATTTTTCGAGCGTGCGGAACGCGCGCCAGTGAAAGAGCCTTTATTGCATTACGCGAAACAATTTCCGGGCGACGTGTGTAGGGCGGAAACGCACTCGCATAAATAGCGAAATTGTCCGGATTACAGGCAAACACGATCGTGTTTGATTAAAATACCGAGCTGAGCACTGCGGGGCCGCGCTCGCCTGTCTTTTTCGATCGCTCTTCCAATTTCGCCCTGAACACGTTGTTCCTCGTTCTAATTATTACAGTGGTCACTCCTTGCTGATAAGAGAAACGGGTTTCTTGTGTTACGATTAACTGTTTTGAGAGTGTTTACGATAAACTGTTTCTAAAGAATTGATAAATGGGAGGGGATAAATGTGGTCACTCCTTGCAGATGAGAGGAAGGGGTTTCTTGTCGTGTTACGATTAACTGTTTTGAGAGTGTTTACGATAAACTGCTTCTAAAGAATTCATAAATGGGAGGGGATAAATGTGGTCACTCCTTGCAGATGAGAGGAAGGGGTTTCGTTATGTCGCGTTACGATTAACTGTTTTGAGAGTGTTTACGATAAACTGTTTCTAAAGAATTGATAAATGGGAGGGGATAAATGCATGTGGATAACAGTGCTAACAATTTATGAAACATCAATGCTGCTTCAATGAATAATAATACAGGCGCCCCTCGGCTTTCGCACATTTTTAAAAATTCAACTTTTTAAGCTTCTGCGGTCGAATGTCCCTTCTAAGGTTACTAGACTGTTCCCTCTCGCAACAATTTTTAGATTACCGAAATTATGGGGTTCACGGTGCATATTTTCTGTGGAACGTTGGTCAAGCGACAATAACAAGTCGTCGTTGTACACAAACCGACACTTGAAACGCATGTGTCACGGCAATGTCGATATTTCCGGTCGGGTTCGCAGCGTGCCCGACACTCGTTCGAATGTAAACAAATTAGAGACGCCAGTCCCGAGCTAGGCGAACGACGTGAACGCGCAGAGTTCATAATGTAATCGATTAATATAATCACCAGGCGATTCCAGGCGCGGCCGAAAATCCGCGGAGCATCTGTTATTTGTCTGCAAATTTAACCGCGTTAACCGGATCCACGGTTATCTCGTCGGGCTGTGCATTAATATCCGAGGATCAATTGAATCGGTAACGCGACCGATTAAACTCTATCATTGCCGTATTACCGACTTTCTCCCTGTCACGATTAAAATCATTTATACATCATATCGCTGCGCCGCGCCGGAAACGTCTCCACTTTGTGCATAATTCGGCCGGAAACTAGACACGCGTGTTTGCCCCGGTTAATATTCGACGTACCGGAAGCGTGTGTTCGATCGATCGGCGCACGGGGACGTCGTTTACAATATTTCACGTTTTCGAACGCGAGATTCGTAAGAGTGCACCAATATCGTGAATTAAAGCTGGGACACGAGCCAATCAAATTTCCGACGTTTATCGAGCTTTTTGATCCTCGAACGGCACTCCTGAATTATTTGGTCACAGAGACATACATGGATACGTTTGCACACAGATTTATGGATCCATCCGTTTGGCGAAGGTTTCACGTAAGTATTAAAATTAAGATAAAATAGAGTGATCATACACCACGACCCACTCCATGAACGTTATAATTCAAAAATTAACCAAATTTCTGAAGTATTGAACGAACTGTGTTTACTTTAGTGTGAACAAAAATTCGTTTAACCTTTTTCACTCAAAAGGTGACTGTTACTCGTTTAATAATATTAACGTCAACAATTTTCAAGATTCTTTTATATTAGACTTCATTTAGTTTAGTTAAGTCATATACTAAAATTTACTGATTGATAAACAAACTAAGGCCTGAAACTTTGTCTCTCGAGCGCAAAAGGTTAATGCATGGCGTTCTATGAGTCGGCTCGCCTCGCAGATGCCTCGAACGATTATCCCCTAACACAGGCGAACCGTTTGCGTATGATTCGTAAAAACTGCAGCAGGTTTGGTCGATTCTATGCGTTGCAAGGATTTCTCACCGTCGTTTTTGAAAAGAAATGGCTCGGTTAACCGTATAAAATGGTCGTAACTGTACAGGAAGCCGTACGAACCTTTGCGTGAATGTTTTTTTCTTCGTTGTACGCGTGTATCGGGAACGAAAGTTCTATCGTTCGGTCGAACCGATGAAAATTTCATCGGAAATTCGGCAAGAAAGGAGCATGCCGCGTTCCAGTTTGATTAATGACGATATTATGAGACAAATATGAGCGTTGGAGAAACTTATTTGCAGCGCGCCACGCCTCGTGGAAAGTGTAAAGAGAGCAACGTGGCACGCTATACCGCTGCTTTTTCTCGCGCGGGCAACCGTTATATCTACGTTGGTATTTACATAATATATTTACACAATACTGGCCGGGATATACATCGCACCGCTGGGTACTTTATTACCCCGTCACTTTTGAAAAACTTAAGACTGGCGGCTGTGAAATATTTCTGGTATTAAACGCGTGCGACGTGAATAACGAGCAGCGTAAGTGATGGCATTTTAGATACATGATTATGTCGTATCTTACACTAATTTTCCTGTCACACAGGAAAATCTTTTGCTACCTCTTATAGTAAAATTAGAATAAAGCATGTAATTTTTGTCGATAAAATAATTGATGAATAAGCACGAAACATAATTTTATTAGAAACGCAGTGAAATCTTTTCGTATAAAAATATGAATTTATTCATTTCCTTTCGATAACAACGTGATAACAACTTGTGAACGAAAAAAAGAATCGCAGTTCCTTTAATCGTAGACGCACAACGTTAAAACACTCGAACCAAAGCAAAACGTTCAATTTCTATGTATAAGAGAACCTCGTTTCTGAATCAGCTTAACACTATTCAGCCTTTGTGTCCTTTATCGTATCCGTACTTCTTCCCAGAGTGATGGTCGCCCTTCTTCCCATGCGAATCGTGATGGCTGTAATGCTCGTCGTGCCCGTGTTTCCCATGATGGCCCTTATGCTCTTCGTCGACGTGTCCTTTATCGTGATGGCCCTTCTTGCCATGGTGATCCTCCAGGTAGCCGGAATGCTGATGGCCGCCTTTCTTATGCTGTCCCTCCTTCTTCTCATGGTGTCCGTGAAAGTCGCCGCTCTTCTTATGATGACCCCCTTTGTGATAATCGTCGTAGAACTTGTGCTCCTTGTGGTACTCGTCCTTATGGAACTTGTTGTGGTACCCCTTCGTCTTGTGGCCCTTCTTGTGCCCCTTCTTCTCCCCAAACTTGCCGCCCTTGTGCCCTTTCTCGCCCTCGTGATGCTCCCCGTACTTCTCGTGCTCGTCGTGATGGCCTTTCTTCTGACCGCCGTGCTCCTCGTTATGGCCGGAGTGATGCTCCTTGTCGTGCTCACCTTTGTCGGCCTTGTCGTGATGGTGATGGCTCTTGTATCCCTTCTCACCCTTCTCGCCGTGCTCCTCGTGGTGGTCAGCGTGATGGCTCTGTCCACCGCCCGACTCGTGGTGATGACCGCGATGTCCCGTTGCGGCGGCTGCTAAGTCGCTCCTCGATTCGTCATCCGCTTTCGAGCTGGGTGCCAAGGTGGCGGCCGCCATCGTCTGCATCGCCTCGCTGTGGTCCGCTTGGACGTCGCGACGCCCGCGAACGGCGGTCAGCTCTCGAGCGAGGCATGCTTGTTGCAGCAGCAGCAGCGTTAGAACGGCGACGGGGAACGCGACGCGCAGCATCTCTATCTGGCTTCGACGCGGTCATCCGACTGGTGACCATGTCGCCACCGGTGACAGTTAAATATCCACGGTTCGATTGTTCCGTCACGGGTCTTCCGATCGTTTCCGTCGATTCCACTTTCATCCGCACGACCGCAAACCTTCCGCAGCGTGGGGAAGGGACCTTTCACACTTTCTCGAGCCGGTAATGAAATGCTCCCGTTGTTTTTCCTCGTCGGGGATTCGGTGAAAAAGATCCGGACAGCCGGTTCGCTGAGATATGATGCAACAACGGTGGCACAGGTTTTCGATAGGTTTTTAGCGGACGAACGCGGAAGAACGATCGAGGGACGGTACAGTTTGAGACGGAAACGATTGCGACGGTTTCAAAGCATGTTCCGTTTGCGAAAACGTTGGTTTTCATAATTGGAAGTAAACATAACTAATTATGTAAACTCTGAACATCGTTTAATATTCTTACTGTATCCAACCGTCGAGTCGCGTTTTGCGAGCAACATTTCTGTTAACGTTCGAGCTAACTAGTGCATGACCGGTCGAGGAGTCCAAAAACTTTGCAGGACTCCGAACTTTCTAAATGTAATTAGTCCATGAATTAAATTACGTTGCACCATCCCTGCCGTAATTTAACTTCAAATAGTCGCAACGTATAGTTCAATAATATTTGTACATGAAGGAATCTAATACGTTAAATATTTATAGTTTAGAAAGGTGATTGTAGATATCATTTCAACTACAAGCCTACCCTATTCCAGACACTCGACTTCAAACTCTAATTCTCCAATTTCATTACAAAGTGACATTAACCAAACTTCATCATCCTCATTTTTTCCAAGGCCTTGCTATAATAATCGCAATAAACGAAAGGCAATAAAATAATTCCTGCGGCGTCATAAAAATTATGCGGTAACGAGTAAACGCCATGTCTGGTACACGTGTCATGCATCATGCATTTGGTTATCGCGGGACGGCTCGTCGATAAACCGCCTAATGTCACCATTAATCCTATCACTTCCAACGCGAATTCACGGCTCATATTTATGAAGCCCCCGTTATTTATTACGGGACAGGTCCAATAAATAATTTACCGAATTTTTCAGACATCTACGACGCGTATATCGTCGCTCGACGACCGTTTCGCTAATTGCTCGATCGTTTATCCCGTATTTTATCGTCGATTTTTTCGTACAATTTCGCAAAATTCTGATAATGACGAGAATTTCGTGTCTTCAAAATGTCGGTCACCTGCTTGCGCGTGTACGCAAACCTCACAAAAATCTTGCTGCGTCTTTCGGGTCGATTGACAAAGTTGCTGCTCTAGCGCGCGAAATTTTGCAGGGTACCTCCGTGTCGAGAATATCTTGGTTACGAGGTTCGAAAGGGTTCCGCGACATCATAGTTACCAAGTCACGGGAACTTTACGTCGTGCTGTATAATCTCGTAGCGCGCGCTTGTTTTTAGCATGATATGCTCTTCTTCACAGAAGGAGTATGCAAAGCGAGCTAAAAGGTAGAATGGTTAATACGCGTTTTGCGAATAACCTATTAATTTCGTTGGCCGAGTACTTGTGCGTACAATGTGACTAGTAAGAGTCAGACAATTTAAAACAGTGGTACTGTTACATCCGTAAAATTGTATTCCTCCTGTAAGAATAATATCAAACTTCGTCAACCCTTATTAATGCAACGTGTTACAAAATATCTTGCGATTAACCATTTTTTTGTCAAGAGAGCAAACAAACATTGTTCAACCAAATACGTTACAAATCTGGGTTTATCAACCTTTTAATCTTCGATCGAGGAATTAATCTGTGCTCCCTTATTCAACGAAACTATTTCAATCCCGGTCGGAAGTTTCCAGTTCACACTCGTTAAGTTACTCCCGTGAAGGGTGCAGGTAGCGTCTCGTTTCCCGCTGCTCCCGATACAGAATCGAGTTCCCTTTCTTCAGCTACTTACTCCACGGGGCGCATCCTGGTCGTTCCGTTGCCCCTCCAATCTCCATTGCAAATCAGTAGCGCCGAATTCGCAGTTCGAAACGGTGATCGATAGATTCGGCCTCTTTACGACCTTATTTGGCAGGTAGCTCGGCTAGAGATTGGCTCCTCCGGCGTTGGCGCTGCATAATCAAGATAAAGATTGGTTACTGCCCAGGCTCCTCCGTCGCGCTCCTTCAGAGGCCCCGGGAAAACCGGATACCGTGGGCTCTGCCAACTTCGATTTGGACTCGGCATCGTCGTAACGGAGATTAGATTAGGTGGCGTTCCCTTTGGACCTTCCCAGATGGAGAGATTGCTTTGTAAGCAGATCCGAGGACGGCGGTGGATCACGGGCAGCCGAGTATCCACCCCCTTCGTTTGGAAAAGAACAGGCCGCGGACTATTAAATTAAGGCTTCAAGTGCCGCCGGTTACTCGAAAACGTTTCAACCAAGTGCTGTGTTGTTGTACTGACTTTCAGATCGCTTCAACTTCCTCTCTCCTTTCTGCTTTTCTTTAACGCCGAATAGAAACCGACTCTAATCTCAGTTCATTTGTTCAAGTTTCCCTTAACTTTATTCGTATATAAATGTTGGATATTGTTTGAAGAATTATGAACCTACAGTATTTTTGCACCTGCGGCATAGAATGAATGTGTATCCATCGGTATCCTAATAAAATTTCTTTACCCATAATATAAGCCCATGATATCGTACCGATCGACGGTGAACTATCGTTTTCAATTTCCACTGTGTTCAAATATCTGTTTTATAGATTTTCTTAATTGCATCAGGTCCTTATTCTACAAGGCGACACAGCTCCTCCCCCTCGCGATACTGGGTGGGGTGCAATCAGTTGATGGCCCGACGTAACCATCCCCTCCATCCGATCCCTCGCTGAAATTACTTTGCATTCAATGCTAGATGAGCTTCATCGAGCTGGCCACGATTTTTCTCGCTCGTTTTTCTCTACCACAATTCAAGCGCACCACCCACGAGCACTTTCGTTCGACGAATCGAACGATCGAGCGGCACGCAGCCCCGAACAATGGAGCTTGCGCTGTCCATTGGACGGCTAATGAAATTGTTTCCTAATTTGGCCCCACTTCACGGTAGCAAGCTCTGTTCACGAGCGGGAAGAACGGTAACTAACATTGACATTCGCCGATCCGAGTTGCCTGTTCCGAGGCGTACTAGGTTATTCCGATTAAGTGTACTCGAACGTGGATTGCGTGCCGTATTCGAAAGTGAGCCGAGCTCTCGAGGACGGCTTGTTTATTGCACAGACAAGGGCGAGGGAGGGGAGGGATGATCGAATTTCATGCACGATGGGGTCTGTCATGGAATAGCGCAGCGAGGAAAACTTGTATCTTGTTCGATGAATTTTGGTAAAAGTTGGAGAGGGAAGGGGTGGCTGGGGGTTCGAACAGTTTCGTTTTGGAATTTATTTATAACGTGTGTCGCTACGTTCAGGGTTTTCAATCCAAAAAACGATGAAAGTTCGCTCGAGAGTTTCTCTTGGTATTTTGGTTGAAATTTTTATTTAATTTAAATTTCGTAAATCACTAGGGGACTAATTAAGTCGCACGATTGTATTTTTGTTTAATTCCACCATCTCTAAATCTACGTTCACGTCGTCCCCCGAGATAGGAATGGAATACCTTCTGTTTGAACCAAGATCGTTCATCCTTTCGGTCCACCAGGAAATTGATTTCCCTGCTAATCCCGGTGCTCGTTTCATATTCATCGAAACCCTTGAAAAATTAACAAACGAACATTGGGTGCGGCGAGTGGCACGGTAGATGGCGAGAAGTTTGACGAGTTTCGTCCTCCGGCAGAATTAGGCGACTCCCTCTCCCTTCCCCGGTGACCACGGAAATCATCCTTTGTCACGCGCGAGGCGTTTAACAATAATTATCTCGCGCAATTAACGAACCGATTGCCGGGCCGCGGTTCACCTGAAAGTTTCCTCGTTATAAATAATTGCAAAATCCGCCGGGCAGCGAATTCCCACACTCTTGCGTCAAACGTCGCTCGCGCTCGCCTTGCGAGACGTCGTCGCGTGACCGATCGTACTTTTTAACAAACCAGCCGTGGAACTTCTTTGTCAGTCCGAACAGACAACGATAACAGCGATTTCTGGACGAGGTACAGTTATGGCGAGCGAGAGAGAAAGTTTCAACGCGGATGTTTAATAATAAACTATTCAGAACCCATATCCGCAAACATGCTCTTTTAGATCCAATTAACAGAATCGGTAGTCTACTAGCCAACAACTTTTTTTATGAGGGTTGATTTTTTCTCTGGCAGCAACAATTTTAAAGCACGCCTGTTTGGTGTATTTCAATTTTTATTTTTTCAATTGTACTACCCACCCTGTATGTACTGCATTGTACTTATTTCTTATCTATATAAATTGGGCTATGCCCGCATATTAAATAATAAATAAATAAATAGATAATAGGTGAAAGAATATTATTATTATTATTATTGTTATTGTTTCGGTATTAGCTAAATGTTTGAGAAACGGTCGTTACTTAGCACAAAACGCCGCTATGACGGATCTAGACTGAATCAAACCGGCCAATGATCGTCCGTGTATCGGGCAACGTTAACGTAACAAGCGCCGAGAAACAATAGCGGGCGATAACTAATTGCAATTTAGATCGGCTCATCAATGCAGAACAACTGTGATATCGTTAAATTTCGTAATAACAACGTGCCACCCTTGCGCGGCATCAAAATCATGCGCTGTGTTCGTTACGCGATGAACGTGCGCGGCGAACAATGTGCCTATTTCCGAAATAATTGACGCCTGTGTTATTGCCGAGCAACAATTCAGCGTATTGACAATTTGACAACGCGTACACGCGTACTGCTGAAACCTCGAGCTTGATAACGCTGTAAACAACGGTACACTTATGTATTTATTTGTTGAACAGTTAATAACAATATTGTTTCCAGAGGATCGTACAATGGAAGTAACGGATAAAACAATGTACACTGTTATCACTGAATGACGTTTTCCAAACGCGGCACCGAATTACTGCCCTCCACTTTTGTTCGCCAATTCGATTGTTAGCGTAATCATTCGCTTTTAATTGATTAATCCGTAATTGATGATACTGGGCGAGCGGCTCTCGGATTCGGATCCACTCGCTGTTGCTTTCTTGTCCAATTTGTATAATTATCGCTGTCGATTCGACAGCTTGGCAAACTTTCGAGCGGATAACGTAGCGAAAGATAAAATTGAAAACAGCGAAATCGGAAAGGGAAAGCTGGCGTTGCCGAAAATTGGTAAAACTGAGATTCTTCAGTCTGAGGGACAAAAGATATAGTCGATGATTGGGACGTTTATTAATAGTAATCGCCTCCCTCGTCCCCGTGTTCGCCACCAGAACTTTTCGAGTAGGAGCTGTGGCTTTCGTAGGAACCATGCTCGTCATCCCCGTCCGTGTAGCTTTCACTGTGTCCGTAACTCGAGGATTTTGGTCCGTGATCCATATAGTGAGCGCTATTTCCGTGACTATAGCCTTCGTGATCGCTGGCCTCGACCTGCTCATCGTCGTCATTCTGATGATCGCTCTCGTCCTCTGCATAATGGGTATCGACTATGGTGCCTGGCAGAATTTATGATACGATTGATAAGAAAAAACGTAAGACGATATTGTAAAATTAAAATTAACCCCCAACTTCCTTACAATTCCGCTCAAAAGTTGCAGGCTAGGCATTCCTTTAATATTTTCACCTTTTGATTTTTGTTATAGTAGCTTTTACCGCATAAAATAATTTTCAACGATCACTTAATCCTTTCACGCTTCAAGCAAATATAACTGGTGTCCTAAAAGAAGTCCACACTTTTGGAAAAAAAAGATTCTATTGTCTAGCTACTATTAAATTTTGTTCTGCCTAAGTATCCATCTCGAAAGAACTTAATCAGAAACATTCAACGCGAAGTTGGCGACTTTACATTTACATCGTCTGCCATTTGAGCGGAAGTGCGCGTGCACTATGTTCCTCTGTACCTGCGCCCTCGTGATCAGCGGCTTTCGCGTAACGAGAGGCCGCCTCGTCATTGTTGCCACTTTTCTTGTCAGCACGCGCTTTGCCGTAGGCAACGTGCTTCTCGAATGCGTACTTGTCGCCATCCTGCTTGTGGAAGGTGTCGAGGGTCTTGTAGCCGTGATTGCCCTTGCTGTAGGTTGCCTTCAAGTAACCCTTCTCGCCCTCGGCGTCGCTGCCGTACGTCTTGTAGTATCCACCCTCGTCTGATTTGCCTAAAACCACGGTATTACTACTGCGCTTGTTATCGTTGACGATACTGCGGGCACCGCGAGTGCTCGGGGGGTCGCTTAAGGCTCGTTTTCACGGAATGCCTTTCAAGCTGTGTTCCTGTGAATTCGTTAATCCCCTTTTTCGTCGACTCGTTACGGTATACGAACGATATCGGATAAATTGATTTCGCGTCTCTCTTAGTTAGCGTTCTGAGCGATAAGCGTTTCGTAAATACTGTTGAATTTGCAAGGATTTATAAAAATGTATGGAAAAGTGATGGGGGACGAATAAGATTAGAGAAATCAATTGCTTTATGCAAATATCGATAAAATTAAATTTTCTGTAACATTAACGTGAGTCATGTAGCGATAGATTTAGAATTTTATTCGGTTCTCAATTAGAGACATTAAAATTGTGTAATTGAAAGAAACTGAATAGATAATTTGTTAAATTTCTTTGAATAAGAACACTTTGAATTAAATCTGATCATTTCAAAGCTCCCTTCTACCGTTCGCCTTACCGTTTTTCAGGCAGAGGTAAACTGATTATTGCAAATTAATTAATTACGCGAACACGTAATTACGGTTATAATCTCTGTTTCGATTCACAAGCGCAACTGGTTCCACGTGGAAACGAGGAAAGACGAATCTTCAACTAAATTATATCAAGGCTTCTAAACCAGCGTGTGAACATTTCTTAAAAACCTCTTAACGGGGTAAAAATTAACATTAAAAATCGACATTACTCACAAAACAACCTGTTACGATTTTATTTTCCCTCTGTTTATAATTTCTCAATTACCCATAAAATAACTGACGGCTAAAAACGTCAATTGCTCGCGAATTATGAAATACGGTCAACAGTAACGTACCAGACGTGTTCTTCATGCCTTTCTTAGGGGTCTGTCGTTCTCCCGGCGAGTTGCTCTCGCCAAGCAAATCCTTCACTTCCGTCGCGAATGCCGGTTCACGGGCGTCTCGACGCCGCGACTCGACGCTCACGGCGTCGCCCTCGCGGCCCCGAGCCTCGAGAGGCGAACCGCGGCAAACGAGAAGCAGCAACACAACGATCGGTCCTCGCCGCATGCTCTCGATTCAACGATATCGATGTCGACCGTTTGTTGGTAAACTTCGGCAGGGGCTGCTTTATTCAGCTCCTCCCACTCGGCTCCGCCGTGAATTTTCTTCCAGGCAGAAGGGATGTCGCGGCAGATGCCGGAGATCGAAGGGATTTCGCAACGACTTCGAAGTCCTTTCGAGCGTCGAAAGGATTTCTGGTGCGGTTTCGATGGCTCGAAATTCGCGTTTCGAATTGGGAGAAAGGCGGTGTGGCACGGGGGTTCTTCTGATCGCAGCGGCAACCTCCATCTGTACGAAAAAGCAAACGGTTGACACGGAAACGTGGAGCAACAACGTGGACGTGTAAAAATAAATTATTCGACAATGCACGATTATGCCCCGAGTAGTTCTAGGTAATCGCGTCGGTTAATTTCATTGGAACGAGACTATGTGAACTCGGGGTCATAAAGTATGCATACTATGTTTCGTGACATTTTTAGCGAGCTCTCTGCTTTACCGGGTTCAAAGCAAAGGGGCGTGCGAGACGTACGCGTCGCTGAAATTATGCATTAAAGGGTGACTTTCAAGTAGGCATGATCTAATGGAGAATACTTCATCGTGTGCAGTCAGGGTCAATTTTTACGCTACAATTTCATATTTTGTAGTTTCGTTAAACCGATCCCGGTAAAAGTGAGCGTTACGACAATGAATCTTGCTTAACGAAATTTCAACACTGCGTCCAGTGTTCGATAATAATGTCTGATCTCCCATGGTACGTTTATTCGAAGTTATCGCCACTAATAATGATCGACGTGCAATTGATGAAACGTTAATGCTCGCAAAAAAGGAGAGAACGAGATCGCAGCTCTTTCGAGAACAAAGTTGCTTTCTGTCGGTCGACGCGTTAACGAAACGAGGAACAACGATCGATAAACCGTACAAATCGGGACACGTGCCGCACGAGCGATTTCACGCTTTCCACGATCGCTGAAACGAGACGGGCTACTAGATCGGATCGATCACGGCACAATCGTGTGACATAACGGCGCCGGGAGAACGCTGGCCCCGCGAAAGCGTTTCGTTCTCTTTTTACCGCGGGCGGCGGTTCTTACGCGAAATCGATCCACGATCAGCCGCATTATCTCACGCCTGTTACGCAGACGTTTCAGTTAGCCGGCTGTTGCTCGAAGCGCTTAGAAGTGCCCGTTTTTCGACGGTTTTTGCCAGGATCGACTTGCCGGATCGCTGGAAATTGTGCAAGCGATAGCGAGCGAGACGAACACGGGGCACGGTTGGATACTGATGCTTCTAAATTTATTATTACCAAAATGATTCGTTCTTTGAATCAGTTACTTTTAATAACATTTCTTGTAATTCGAAGAAGACGTTTCATGGTGTGCAATATTCTGTTAGACAGATTTTTCACGATTTTACAACCTTGTAATTAATATTATGGATAGAAGAGTGGATACGAAAACTATCTGTATTACACAATGTTTCTTTCCAATGTTAGATATCAATATTCTTGAATCTAATAAAATATTCTATGGTTTCCTGAAGATCACGTCACGATTTTTAAATTTATCGATTTAAACAACGAACAAGCCAACGCATATATTTTAAGTTTTACCTCAAAATCACGTGACACGGTTCCGGGAACGTTCGAATCGCCATGGTTATTAAGAATTTTCGCTTCGTACAGCACTTCATATTTTTCCTCGTGGCGAATAATCCATCGTTTCGAAGGATACCACGTTCTAGGATGGAATCTCAGGCATTCGTTTGGGTCTGGAGAGCAATTTTTTAGAAAAAGCGAGCGCAACGGAGTAGGCGTCGACATAATCGAGCTTAAAACCGCGCGACTAACCCCAAGTCGAGGCTAAGCTGGCCGGATATCCGGCCACGCCAGCTATTTTCCATCCAGATAATCCGGTGATTCGAAAATCTCGGATGGAATGTAACTCCCTGGAACTGGTCGACGTCTTGTCCGGTTCTTCTTCCGTTCGGGCCTTGTCGGAGCGACGAGAGACGATGGATTAGGATGAAACGGAGGGGAGAATAAATTAACTTAATTAATTCCGGGTTCTCGGCTGACACGTTCCATACGTCAGCTACGTTCGAAGGGATTTGTAGAGAATTTTAGGGCGCGGAAGCGTGTAGTCGTACACTCGAGAATGTGCGTGGGAAAATTGCGAAAATCTGAAAGTTCTAGAGTGTGCAAAGGTCTAGCAAGTTCGAGGAATTGGAAAGTTAAGTTTCGGTCGAAGTGAGAATGTTAAGAGTAGCGCTTGCAATTTCGAAGATTAACTTACAATTAGTTAACCGAATTGGGAGATCTCCAATTTTTGATTCTATTTATTTTTGTTACTAATTACCCCCAAAACTGGTGTTGTTCACAGTTCGTCAAATGCATTTTCTGCTCTTCCAAAGAACAATTTTTAATCAATTCTTAATATGAAGTATTAACCCTTTGCACTCGAGAGATGACTGTTGGTCGTCTAATGATACTAACTTCAAAAATTTTAAAATTCGAAATATTTATTGAGATTCGCTTATATTAAACGTCATTTAGTTTTGGTTAAGTAATATACTAAAATTTACATATATGACTATTTAACCTCTGGGTCTGACTAATAAATAACTAACTATAGTCTAAAAATTTGTGAAACCCTCATTTGGTGACTAACAGTCATCTCTCGAGCGCAAAGGGTTAAGATCGCTCTCGTTGAAGTTTATACCCGCGTGAGTGCGTCTTAATTTTTCAACTATGAAAATGGATAGTCTAATTTAAGATACGAAAATTAAAACGCTATTCGGGGTAGAACGATCCCCGTTTTCATCGTCGAAGCTCGTTGGTGTCCACCGCTATCCGACGAGGCGCACGACTAGATCAATCGGAAAGGCTTTCCATTTGGGCGCACATTCGTGCTTCCAATTAGAAAAATTCCAGCTTAAAGCCCTCGACCGACCGGAATAAATCTCGAGGGACGTTTACTTTTAATTTCATTACACCGAAATGTACTTAGCGGTTTCAATAAAGAGCCCGCGAAAAATTGCGACCGTGCGTTTACCCCGCGAAACGCGCGTTTCACGGACACTTTGTTTCTTTTGTTCCCGTTCGACCGTACTGTTTTCCAACGTCCACCCTTTGTTCCGACTTTTGACTTCTATTGGGTCGCTAACTGCTTCGCTATGGTCTGGTGCTTGAAACAGTTCCCGGTGGAAGTCAATTGCAGCTGATTTGTAACTTTTCATTCATCTCACGAGCGACTCGTTCAAGGGAACGAAAATATAAGAGATGTTCCTAGAAATTACTTAAAAAAACATAGTACTTACTATACATGGGATGAAAACGGAGAGGGACGCAGAAAATCTGGGGAAAATTAAATATTAATTTCGTTCAGGTGCACCGATGGAATTGTTTTCATGAATTGTATGCACCACTTCAATATTAATATGAAAATGCGTTGAACTTGCAATATTCGTATTTGTTGATCAACAGCAATAATTGTATCGATACTGATCAATAAATTAATTAATAATTATACAAGTAGGCTAATAATATTTGCTTATGCCTCGCTGTGCAACGTTTCGTGTCACATGAACTCGCGTACAATGACAGCGCAGGCATTGAAGATTGCAAAATGTTGCGAAACAAACGTGGAGAAATTTGTGGAAATTTAACAAAGAATTAACAAATACCAGTTCGTACGAAGTCGGTGTTACGCGACGTTCATCTAATTTAAAAGTTTTAACGATTGCTCGTCAGGTTCCGGTGAAGAACGAGCACGAGACGACGGCAGCATTACGGTGAGTACGCGTTCGGATAATATTTAATAAGGGCGACGAAGTTGCAGCGGCAGCTTTTGACGAGAGCGGGCGCAGAAAGGAGAGCAGTTGGCCGGAGCAAAGAACGCGTTGATTAATGGGCACCCTCTAAACGGGGCTCGGGAGATACAGGCCGGATAAAACGAAGCCTCCGGGATAAACTTTGATAAAACCTCGTGGTTCATTTTGCGATGTTGGCTGATACATCGATGACGCCGCCGCTGGAAAAAGCGGCGTTATTTATATTTGTCTTTGAGGCGATCTTTCTTGCGTCAAGATTGATGGAGTCGCGTTTCAAAACGATCCACTTGGCGAGGAAAATATTTTACACGGCTTCTCGTTCCTTTCGAACGCCACACACACACACACACTCACTCTCTCTTGTTTCTTAATGATGCTCCAGGTGATAGATAAGTTTAAAGCGATTTAAAATGGTTGGAGATAAAATTGCTGTCGTTTATGGTGAATAAGTGATTGGTGTTAGAAATTGAAGACAGGAATACTACGAAGCAGATATTAACCGAAAACTAGCTTTTCTCTTAAGGTACTTTCTCAAGGGTTTCCTCCAAGAACCCAAAGTACGAAAACGTTAAGAAACTGAGCAAAGGGGTTGAAGGACCCGTATGGGGTCGTAGGAATATCGATCACTGCGTTTGGTAGTCTCATGACAAAGCTCGAGAGGTTAGGTAAAAGTGTTATTATAATATTTCAAATAAGAGTGTATCTTGTAGAAAAATTTAATGCATGTATATTCGTGAAATATTTCTCGGTTATATCAGAGTACAATTAAATGGTCCCTCTAGAACGGATAACGAAACGCATTAATTGTTTCTTAAAGCTCTGAACTCCTCCTTTTACGAATGTTCTCTAAGGATTCGGCGTAACAGATGTTTTGAAGCAAGAGAAGCTCGGAGGCTTAATTCACACACAGAAGAATGTCGGTGTAACGTTTTCTTTGAAAGATAATGCACGAGCAAACTAGCTATTCCACTGCATTGTGCTCTGTTCTTTGCTCAAAACTCGTAGGTTTACTCGTAGAAAAAGATAATTGCACCTCTCTTTGCATCGCAACTTTAATTACGTCCTTTCCTGTTTCGCATTTTATACGCGTAGCTCTAGGCACCGCCGCCGTAATATATACAGATTACGTTTAATATCAGCACGCGTCCGTCGCGAATTTACCGTTGGCAGAAATAAAAATCGTGCATTAAACGCTGTCCAATAAGCAACGCACAAGAGAGAACCCTCGCAAGGTGGCGTAAACGCAACGAACCCTAGCGCGGGGAACCCTTTTACTCGTTTACAACCTTTACCTTTTATCCATTCCGCTGCGACGTTCCCCCGTTGGATTTGATAACGCCAGCTTTACGGCCTACGTTTAAAGGGAGGTTAAACACGAGATACTATTTATGCGGCCCTAAAAAGTGCAACCGTAAAATTTCACTTCTCGAAGAATCTCCTCGTACCGGCAGGGGAATAAATTTTTAAGTTTCACCCGAAAGATAGACCGTTTCCGGTGTCGCGAGGAACCGGCGATGGCACGGAGGCGCTCGATATAAGCGGTTATAAAGTTCCCAAATCGCTTTCCGTTTCTGACTTGCTAGTCGAATTCGAAAGTTGCCAACTCCATCTGCTTGCCCCTGTGTTCCCGTGTTTGTTCCCGTTTCGACGATTTCCCATCGGGAAATATGCCTCGCCTCGCCCCGTCCGCCCCCGGATCCTTTCTTTGTTCTTTCGGGCAGGCGGAAGGAGGTAGCCGAAAGCCGCGTCCGGAGAAGTTCAACGGGCTGTCTCTGGCTGCGCGCGAATGCTGCCTAGCCAAAGTGCGAACCTAGCTTTCGCGTGCAACGGTCTTCCGCGTTGGAGTAACTATCCAAAACGGAAACGGACGCGCCGCGTCCGCCTGATGCACGCTGTTGCGATCCGAATGCGCGACGACTTTTCGCTCCCGTCTCACGCGTTATTTGGCGGTGATATTTGTTACAATAAAGCTGGGCTTAACACGTTGAAGCGACTCGTGCAACGTTGAATTATTGAAGATTTAAACTCATCGCTCCAAACGTTGGAGGAATTCTGCTTTCCAGAGCACTTTAACTCGATATTGTTGAATAAAGTTTAACACTAGATTTACGAACACTTCTTGTGAATCTATTTCTAATATACATGTACCGAGAAATAAGTATATTTGAAATTATTAGGGTATATTTGTATCAGTCCATCGAAAAAAGTCGATAAAATTTATTAGGGTATATTTGTAATAGTTCTTCGATGAAAGTGGATAAAAATTATTAGAAATAATAGTAATTATTTTGGCAAATTTTTCTCATAAAATCCGAAATCCGTCAAATTGACGTGTTCCGTAAATCTAGTGTTAAACGGCGGTCCATCAAGGAGGTCTGGATTTATCGAATAAAAATAAGATATTATGTAATAGGGAACACGTGTAAATCATGAACATTTAATCGGAAGCTGGCCAGAATTTTTTACGCCACACACGATCCTATGATATATTTTAACAAAGATAAACTCGCGAATGATATACGACGCGGACGGCGCGGCGCGGGAAATCAGAGGATCGATACATGCAATTTCTGGTTTATTTAAATCCAAAGTTCCCTTGAGTGGAGCGTAACACTGTGTCGAATCAATCGTTCAGAAGAGATAGTGGCGGTAAAGCACAAACTTTTGCTGCAAGTTCTGCGTATCTAGCAAAGGTTCATGAATTTCGCCGCTAGCCGATCGTAGTTTCTATCGGTATCGTAATTTCCTAGTTTTTGTCCACCTGTAGACACGAAAATATTGCGACGAAGATAATGCTCGATGGTCTTATAAATCCCTCTGAAATCTTAGAAAAATTCACAATTAATATTCCAACAGTTTTCATTTAAAACGATACAACTTTCTTCGTGTACAGTAAAAACCGGTTTTGCATACCACTCAGGGTATAGAATTATTCATGTTAATAACACCTATCCTACCCTAAATCTATTCAGCCAATCTCTTCACCCTATAAAACAGCTACTACATCGCTCTTCTCTGTAAAATTTTTCTTATCTTTATACACTTCTCTTCCATTTGTATATTTTAACTTTTTTCTGTTTATCATTATTATATTTTCATACCTCACTGTAATAATTTCCTTGAATTAATTGTCGATAAATAAATAATCGACTGTCTTAATCGTTTTAGATCTCATCCTTAATTCGCACGATTT
Source organism: Tetrapedia diversipes (assembly GCA_033822845.1). NCBI lineage: Eukaryota > Metazoa > Arthropoda > Insecta > Hymenoptera > Apidae > Tetrapedia > Tetrapedia diversipes. Next base: position 410,417 of record JAOPTO010000921.1, read on the forward strand.
ATTTCCCTTCGATTGCTGTAAGATTTATATCGACGCTCCGACTGGCAATCGGTTTGTTTAACGTTGATTCGAACTCACTGATTTAGAAATTTATAGGGATGAATTGAAATTGTTATGGTAGCGATCCCCGGAATGGTCAGGCAGGAAGCTCTTAAACCTTAATTGGATTCTGAAGGAACTGGACGGGACGTCGTGGTGTTTCTCGGGGTATCGGTTTCGCGTCGTTTTATGGGACGATGTCACGCGTAAAACGTTGGAAATCCTGTTTTCCTGTCTGGCGATTGTTTGTCGGTGGTTGGTCGTTAAATCGGTAGCTCTGAGAGCTTTTAAGTCAAACGAAAACCGATCTATTTGTTTTACGATTGTTAGGATTTCGCCGTTGGTATGTATTTGCAGTGAGGAAACAACGTGTAACAAGAACCGCTATCGAAAAGTCGGTATTTTTGTCCCGGTGATTTATGCAAATTTTTTCACGGTTCAACGTCAGATTCCAGGGAATTCATTTGATTGCCGCACGGGCTGAAATTCTCAAGTACCAGCGCGTACGTTCGCTTGCTTATTCAATTTTCAACCGGGAAACAATTTGAAATCTGCTCTCGGGAGCACAGCAATCAAGCATATTGTCTCGCGCCTGGCCGGGCACCGAAGGGCAACATAATAAAAGACAGTGAAAACTGATTCGACCGAGCGTCTCTCCCTCGAGGATCATCTCGTACCGTTTCGATCATGTTGTCGTAGATCGTGCACCATATTCTGTTCCTCCCTCGTATTCCACCCATCCCCTTCACTTAGCTGGATACACGTGATCAGATGTTGCATAGATACGGAAATTTGTTTAATTCAGCTGCTTTAATTATTTTAGGCATTGGCAAATAATGTAGATTTAAATTAGTAAGAGAAAAATACTGTATTAATTACGTAAAAATTATATCTAGGTATATCTAGGACTGTGATTTTAATTTATATAGTATTTACGGGAAAACGATAGAAGTGTTATCAAATATTTCTAGAAAATAATGAAAATTTCATTGTGCATAATAATTTATAGCATCAAATGTATCGACATCTATTTAAAATAAATTACAGTTTCACCTAACAACGATAGTTCTCCGATGGGTTGTTATATTATAGTAAATTACATCATTTTCCACGGGCTAAGATAACGTAACATCCCGAGAACGTTTCCGTCCTCTCGTTGATATCCGTTGGAATTTTCTACCTAACGAGGTGTCAGGAGATCCGGTCCTGATTCGATTTCCCGAAGAACTCTTCTCATTCTTTGGCGAAATTCAATTTCGACTTGAATCTGAGATCCTGTCACGGGGCAACTAAGGCTGCGTTTAAACGGGAACGGCAGCTAATTAAAAAGCCCCCGAGATTTGCATTCCCCGATCAACTGAACATCCCTCGCCAGTCCCCTCCGACCCCTTCCCCCGGTAAATTCCGCTACGGCGTTCCAGCGAAATTCTTCCTTGATACTTCACTCGGACATAATTATGCGGGCATCAGCTGAACCGACATCAGGCGAAATTTTTCCAGCTAACCAACACTCTTCTATAACGCTCCAAATATTTTATCGGAAGCACTTCAATCGTTTCAACTCCAATTTATCGGGAACAATTTTTCCAGCCATATCTTCCAATTTCATTTCCCCTCAAATTCTATCGGGTATTAACTTGACACGCTTATTGCCTTATTTGTATGGAAGAAGTGAATATATATTTATTTTGAGAAAAAAGCGATACAAATTATCCACGTTTTTACCACTAGTGCGTACTCCAATAAATTTTACTCCATGTGTCGTCCAAAAATATGAATCAAAATATGATCGATCAAAAATCCAAGGTGGAGTCCACACAAGAACCAAATAGCCTCCATCGTTTCAGCTCGAACCTTTATCCCTTTTCCGTTTCGCCTTATCGCCGGTATTATCGAGCGAAGCGCAGTCGAAAAATTGAAATTAACGCGGGAACGTCGCTCGATCGTTCGATCTTAATTCATCGACGGGCGTCGGATGAGAGCGGCAAAAATCGGCGTCGAAATTTCCCTCGGCGTGGGTAATCGCGGCGACCAGACGGGAGTGGAGGAAGAAATGAACGGTGAGGAGGAAGAAGATGGCTCCTGCAGGCCGGTAAGTCGGAGGTGGATGGATTCTGTCGGAATTCGAGCTGATGCCATTCATCTTCGTCCGTTGAGCGAGCAACGAGCTGGCCCTGGCTCTCCTCCGCTCCGAGACACGTTCCTCTATCATGTTCACCAATACCTTGATCCGTTTCCTGTTCCATCGTCCCCCTCTCCTCTTGCTGGCTTGTGTACGGATGCACGGCCCGTTTCGACTTATTTCGCTCCCCCCAACCCCTCCCCCGTTTCCCCTCTCCAGGATCCGTCCGTCCGCCTCTTTATCAGCCGTTTTTGCCCGTGAAACTTTTATTTGATCAATGACGAGGTGAAAACTTTTTGGCGTGCCTCCGTGGTTGATAATTGAGTTGCGTACTTCGCCACGGTTCCACCGCTTCCGGCGTGTCCGGGGGGAGATTGAAAGATTAATATCGCGAAAGGGGGGACGGCGGTGTTCGTTGAATTTTGTAACGCGCTAAGCAGAGAGAGAGTGAGAGAGAAAGGGTGAGAGAGAGGGAGGGAGGATGGAGCCTGGCTGGAATTTATTCTTAGATAAGAGTTTCCTTTACGGTACAGCTTTTTCCGAGGAGCACGCCGGGGGAGGAGAGATTGATTCGGTGTAAGTAGCAGAGATTGATGAAGTTGATTATGAAGCCTTTGAGGTCTTAGACATTAAGCCGTGATATATAATGGCGAGCACCGTGAACGGTTTTAGCGGCAGGATAATCTTATTTTCTTTGATGATGATTATAATGCGGGACCTTATTCTTCTTCGCGATATACCGAATTATCCTGCGAAGTGCGTTAAACATTCTGGTATCTATTATTTAAGCAACGAAAATTCGAATAAGAAATGAAAAGATAGCAAAAGGAGACTGTCGTAAACGTAATCTATGTTACAAATGTTCAGCAACTATTTCTGCAAAACCTTTAAGAAGAAGATTCCCGGTACTCTTTATTCCCATTATTAAATTCATAAAGATTCAAATGAACGAAAAAAGATAAAAGGGTTAAACGTCATCGTGAGCGAAATTTTTATTACTAATCTCCGTTGACTACTTTTGTATACGTTTCAAGAGGAGAATTCCCCCTACGTTCGACTGGAAAAACATATTCGAGTAGGTTGAATCAATTGCAAGCCTGCAACGTCGGCCCCGTCGCGTCTTTCTCCGACGTAAACGAGTTTCTTTTCCATGAGAACGTCATTAATCACGCGCGTCTACACCGGGGAGGTGATACGCTCCACGGAAGGCTGGATTGGTTCGATCCACAAGGGTTCGCGAGAGAATTTTCACTCGATCTCATTTGCCGGCGCAGTCGAGCATAACCCGCGACCCTAAACACTTTTCCAAGCCGATCCGCTTGCTGCTCGCGATCCAACTTCTCGAAGCCAGGGCTCGATGTTAAACCTCGCCTCCAACCCTTGCCACCTTTCGAGCCCTGCCACCTCCTTCCTCGCCCTGGTCTATCTTTTTCTGCTTCCCCCGTTCCCGCGCCCCTTTAACGTCGATAACCCCGTACCATCGATTTTCTTTCCGTTAATCCGCTCGTCTCTCCATCCAGCCGTCTCTATCGGTCGTTCCAGAAGCGATCTCCTCGATGACTTTGCTCCTTCTAGTAAGCGTCGCCGCTGGAAGCACCAGAGGTGAAAGATAATGATTTCTTTCAGCTGTCTCTTTTTATTCTTCTTTTTAAGCGAATATCGTGTGTGTGACATTTTGGTGAAACAAGCAACTCGCGGAAAAAGGAGTGATTGTGCAATTATTTCGTAACGGGAATCTTTAAAGCATAATTGTATAATTTTCTTTAACACTAAATTTACGAGGCCCATTAATTTGACGGGTTTCCGACTTCGTGAGTAAAATTGGGCAAAAACAATTATCATTATTCCTAGAAATTCTTGTTGACTTTTATTGATGGACTTTAATTTATTTCCCTCTCAGTTCAGCAATTTCAAATTCTTCTTAATACATACTTATTCCTCAATATATGAACATTAGAAGGAAATATACAAAAAATGTTCGTAAGTCTAGGGTTAAACGTTCAACTAGAGAACTCTTCGAATGCCTGACGCGGTTACGATTCCTATCCGACGCGCAGGGTGAATTAATAGTTACTAATGCTGGGATTGTGAAGCAAGAAAAGATGATTTGACAAATGCGGTACGTTAAAGTTGTCGACGGCGACAGCTCGAGCCGTGTGGTACCGGCAACGTCAAAACGTTGCCTTCATATCTTTCCTAGAATCGTGGCAGGATTGCAGTCTGAACAGTCAAACGTAGCTCGTGCAATCCTGTTGCTATTACTAATGCATTCGTTCCCAGAGGGCAGCATCCCCAAATCCACTTACCGCTGTTCCTTTCTTCTCCGAAAGTTACCGGAAACGTGTACCCGTTCTTTCGATCGGACAGGTACTAGATATCAACCGGCGCGTTTCATTTAACGCGCATCTTGCATTCCACCTAGATTTCTGAAATTTATCCACCGATCCCAGCTTTAATCTTATTCCCGCTTTCCGGTTTCCACGCTCTGCAGAACAGCAACACGATCCAAATTGCGATTTATGAAACCGTCTAACCCTTTGCGCTCGAGATATGATCAATGTCAGTCACCAAATGATAGTTTCGCAAATTTTCAAACTTTAGTTAGTTCGTTTATTAGTTAGACTCAGAGGTTGAATAGTTGAGTATGTAAATTTTAGCGTATCGCTTAACACTTAGCCGATCGAATGGGGAAATCTCCCATTTCGTCTTCAACAGAGCGTTGCAATTGATTCTATTTGCTTTCGTTATTAATTAGTCTTGAATTAATACTGTTCATAAATTTTCCAAAATACAATTTTTAATAAATTCAACATCAGCTTAGGGCCAACCAATAACAAAAGTAAATGGAATCAATGGCACTGCTTTGTCAAGGAAAAAATGGGAGATCTCATTCGGTTGGCTAAGTGTTAACTAAATTAAATGACGTATTCTATAGACGAATCTTAGTAAATATTTTGAATTTGAACATTTTTGAGGTTAGTATCATTAGACGATTAAGTCACCTCTCGAGTGCAAAGGGTTGATTCCTTTGCCGCCGTTCCTCGAGTTTCATCGGCAGAAATAGTTTCCGCGAATTCACCGTCGTCGTCATCTTTTTCGCCGGCGATCACGCGGAAAACAAGTTCCGAAATCTCCGCGGAAACTTGATTGACACGCGTCACCGGAAGTGGGCGGGGACTGCGGAAGCTAGAAAATCCCCGGGACGCGGAATTGGAACCGCAGAGAATTTAATTGCGCGGTGCGATCGACCACATATTTATAAACTGAAAGGGTGGTTCGGTCGAGAAACTTGTATCGGTCCTGGGAAAAGTTCGTCCTTCGGCTGGAAGTTAGCCGAGGCGTTTCCGTTCGGTCGAAACCGGATGCTGCGACAGAAATCGGGAACCATTTCTTGGGGTGTCCCGCTGGACGCGCGGCTGCTAGTGATCAATAGCATCGCGGATAAGATTTCATTTAAATCGGTTCTCTTTTTCTCGAAAAACTTCGGCTCCTATCTTCGATCGCTTCTGACTTCGTCTAACTTCGTTTCGATCTTTACCTATCGGGACTGAAGAAACTTTTTACTTCGATGATACTGCGTAACAGTTAAGTATCATTCATATTAGAGCAAAGTTTCTTTTTAACGCTGTGCTATAGAGAAGTATTAACTCAAGAACTCCTGAGCCTCGATCTCCTAAGGGGGGGTGGTTCCTTGAACCCATACCTCTTTTTATATATTTATCCTGGAAAAAGTTGTTTTTTGGAAAATTTTTTGCAATATTAGGATATGCTATGGTTTGTAAACAAGAGAACATTTTATTTGGCTGAAACTCATCTCAGTATTTAATAAAAATGCTGGGAAATTAATGGCTTGGCTGGTAAGTAAAGTTTACAAGTATTTATTGAACTTATAAATCTACATACCACAGACATTCGGAGGAATACTCTATAAAGTCGTTCCCATATCCTTGCTGACCCACCGTTACCATAAAATCCCGAAGCAACTGCGATAAAATTAAAGAACAATTCTCGCAAAGAAGGAAACCCCCAAAATAAACTTCCGGGCTGCAACTTCGCTCCGAAACTTTGGTCAGATTCACGAGGAATGCGAATGAAACGGCAAGCATTCCGATGCTCCCTGCTGTGCATGTCAGATCGATAAAGCCACGGGTTAAGGTCTTGTTTGAAAAATTCGTGATTGTGAACGTATTCAAATTAATATGTCGTTGCGAATCATGCGAGCCAGAAATCTACTCAGAAATTGATGGAACCTGGAAGCTTTGGGATCGTTGATCAAATTACTGGAGGATATTTCCGGAGGAAGTGAGAAATTGATAGAATCTTCCAGTACCTTGAAACGAACCCAAAATCTTACTCCTAAAATCATGTTCCCTGTGTAGTCATCAATTTATACATAAATGTATGTAACACGAAGAGCTCGACAATCAAAAGCAATTTTCTGCTTTAAAATTTTTTCTACTCCTAAAATCATGCTCCCTGTGTAGTCATCAATTTATACATAAATTTATAGATGTGTAACACGAAAAACCCGATAACTGAAAGCAGCTCTCTGCCTTAAAAGTTGTGCTAGATAATGTCGTGGATACGTGATACTAATGATACCAATCGTGCAACGTGTCCACGCGAAAGAATACGATGTGCCAAAAGAAAACGGAGCGAAACAACGAAATACCAAAAAGTTTGCGAACCTGTTAAATCGAGAACTTGCTCTTTATCCATGTTCCCTTGTTGAACCGTCCGTGACCGGTAGCCGCGACCGAAATCGTACTTCCTTCGCGACGGTGGAACGCCGTTTCGCAGGAACGGTCTTATCGGATCTCGGCTGCTTAATACTCTATTACGAGGACAAAAGCGACGCCAGGCGTCCGACAAGCTGTAACGAAGTCGACGCTTTCACAGGGGCTCCTTTAACGTTGCCACGAAGTTCGTAGCGTGCCGCGGGGACACACGGCGCAGACAATGCGGCGGCGACCGTCTGTTAACTGGTCTGAATGTAATTGCGAGAAAATGACCGGAGAAACGCGGTCGTTGTCCCTCTTTTTCCGGGCAAGCGCCCGTATTGCCTTGTTTGCCGCCGCAGGAAAGGGTTTTTAATTGCGATCAAGAGATTTGGCGGGAACGGTTAAAGCGCTGTCAGGGATAATTGATTCGGACGTCCGTTTCGTAGACGGTACGACCTTCTTCTGCTTTCGCTGCTGCTCCGTTCGAACGTCAGCTAATTTTCACGTAACACTTTACTTATCTCGGAAGGTGGACGATTCAAAGGGGAAGCGATTAAGATGAGGTATATCGAACTTTTTGTGCTCCTACAAGGATTCGAAAGTGTCAGGGGAAAGGTTAACAAAATTGCGATCGATAAAATTGGAATCGAAAGGAACTCGTGAAAATAATTATATATGTTTCATAAAAATGGTAACCTCAGTGATGTCTACAAAACACGGTGACAGTGCGAACATTCATACATGGGAGTATTAATCGTGTCCCGAAACCCTAAGAAGACGACGTAATATATAATATCGAGGGAGGGGAAATCTTTATTTCCTAATGCCTTTAGTATGTAGATTTCTCCAATATTTATTATCAGTTTACATCTATAACCTGTCAAGGTTCGAAAGAAATCTAATTTCTTTGCCATTAGCCTCGTAATAGAACATAAACTTGTTAATGGAGAAAAAAATGGTTAAAATCGAATCGATTCGTGGACGTTTCAGAACATCGAACGGTTCCTCCGGATCGTATTTGTTTTGCGATGCAACGGGGCGTGGCTCTAATTTCGTCGAGTGATCACGATTAACCGCGATCATTTCTCAGCCGAAGTAGTCTACGTTTCCTGTGAAGCCGAGCAGTTAAATCATTTCCCACTAATACACGAGCGATTTGTTCCCCTCTCTCGGCGAAAGACGATAAAGGCCGTTTCTCAAGCAACGCGGACGCCCGGCATTCGAGTCGACCGGATTCTTTTAAAGTGCAATCTTTTGCACAAATGGGGAAAAATTGAAACGCTTGGAATAAATGGGCCATCGACTAGTACCCTTTAACCTACACCGGTAGTCGAGCTTAGTCGCGTTTAAACGATATCGTTTGTAACACCTTCTACGCTTTCAATTTCAATATGCCTGACGTCGCGCAATTTTTAATCGGTTCTAAAGTAATCTGCTATTGAAATAGGAAAGGTTCATTGGAACGAATTGAATAAATCTCGTAGTTCCCTTAGAAACTGTGATATCTAGCACAATCTTTACAGGATTCAGGATTCAGATCGTTGTGGATCGAATAAAAAACACCTTGATTTGTATTTATAATTATATGCCTTTATTTAATATATATATCCTTAATCCTAACACTTAACATTAATATTTTTCACCCTATATTACGCAGGGCACACTTTGCATCTCGCAACGCTTGACTGTCCACCTCACGCCCCTCAATTTCTCGCATTCCTTCCCTAAGGCAGATGCTTTAGAATTAATGGGTAGCTCAAATTGTGACCACTCTAACAAAGATAACAGGAAAAACGGTTCCTCAATGTTACAAACGAAACGCAGAAAACGCTGTCTCGAATATTCCTCGAAGACACCCCCAAATCCCGATCAAACGCCCACGAAGTACCGCTTTTCCCGCTTCCAGTAGGACTTTCGTGTCCAGTCGCATCGGCAGCCAGCTTATCTCCACGCCGACCGGACGAAGCATAAAACTCCGCGAAATCCCGTCGATATTTACGTCGTGCTGAGCGAAGCGGTGCTCAGAGAAGAATGGTCGCGAGCCTTCCGGCCGGGGCTCGCGTTAAGCGTATTAAAGGTCGGCCGCCAGCCGGTTTCCGCCCGGTAAATATTATCCCCGGCAACGGAGATCGACCGGATCCCGTATCCGTCTTGCGAACCGGTACCCTCAGGATCTTCTCCCGCCGGTGGCTGAGAAATTGTCTTATCGTCTCGGACGTACCCGTCCATGGGATAGCAAGAGTATCGATGCACCGCCGCGTGTCTCGAATATCGTAGCAGAACCCCGGCCAAAGTATTTACGAGAAGTCCTACCGCGATCCGACGGCGCTATCGATAACACTTCGAGGGCTTTTGCCGAGGCACAGAAGTTTGCATGGCACGCTTCACCGGGCCACGATGAAATAGGAGTCCGTTGCTGCATTTTCGAAGCTCTGCCAGGGCGCAGTTTCGTTCGAGTACAGTAGCGGACAAAAGTTTAAGACCAAAGGGTCGAAGGAAATAAATAATAATAATCTTTATTCGAAGGGTAAGTAGTCCATTTTATACAAAAGTATACGTAAAAGAAATTTCGGACGTTTGACATGATTAAGTGTGCTAGTTAGGGTTAACTACCACTGCTTATTTAACTGAGTGCGTAGGTTGTTGCTTGAACATTTGTAATGGAATACAGAAAAAATCGACATGGTTTGGTATCTGAGAAGCGTCAATTAAGACGCGAGATGCAAAAGATGCAAAATAAATTAATTAATAAGAAACAACTGTGTAAATAAATTCTGTGTTCTGCACTGATCGATAAATAGTGTTCTACCACGATGACAATAAAAATGAATGGATAATGAATAATTGAGAAGCATAAAATTATGTTTTACACTGTCCTGTCGTCTTAAATTTTTGTCCGTTTCTGTATACTTGGTGCTGAGCTGCATCAAGAAGTTCTCAGCGAGGAAGGCTGGCCGATATCTTTTCCCGTCTGTCTCTCGCTTCCTGTCCGCGCCATCCGACGCGCAGCTTCCTTTCCTTTAGCGAGAATTCGCAAACGAAGTCCTCGGTCCCTGGTGGACACCAGGCGGCTATAGCCGCGGAAAAAAATGTACTCGCTCATTGCTACGTCGCGACTTCGCCTCCCACTCCGCGGTCTATCTGGGCGGTGGCGCGGAGAGGGGGTAGCGGTAGGATTTGATTGGACGCGGCGTGGCCGCTGAACTTCGATGCGATGACGCGGAATCCGTCTGGACAGTCAGTGTACTCGACTAGACTTCCGTTTGCCCGTAACTTATTCGTCGAACTTTGACCTACCGGCTTCAAAGCGATCCGCCTTGCGAATATCGATGTCTTTTTCTTTGATTACAGAGGCGAGGTTGTTCAGCCCTTTGAACGCTGAGGACGATTTGTTGCGCATCAATGTTTGATTCGGTAGGTTCTGAATTATTCTGAGGAACTGCCGAAGAATTTGCTATTTTCTGACGTACTTTTTAGCGTATTAACGATCCTCACGAATCGGTTAGTACGTTTATTACAGTCACAATTTTTATATGTTGCTATGACGAACACGGTTTTTCACGTTTTTCGAACTTTTCGTGTATTTCAACGATATACATTCACGAACCAGCGTAGACATAATTCAAGGTAAATGGGGCAGGCATTTAGATCGTAAAACATGTTCGAGTTAATTGAAGTACCGTGTTTCCGGGGCTGATTTTCACAAAATAAAAGCCCCGTTAACTTTTACATCGGTGTGCGTCGATTTTGAAACGATTATAATGTACCCCGAAAATAACGTTTCACGTTCGCGGGTTACAAGCGCGCATTAACCCAGAAACGTTCTAATAAATTTCCTGCGGTACCCATTTAAACTTGTCGATGATGCTAGCCGCTGGTCAAGCGATAAAACTGATTTTGATTAACTCCGTACTGGCGCCCAGTTTAGCAAGACGTATTAACGGCAATATATTTTAATCAGAAACACGGGAACGCGCATAATTGGAAACAATATTCGCGTCGCTGGAATTTGGACCTCCCCTGTCGGAGGAATCGTTGCCGAACGAACGAGCGTGCACTTGTAAATGAGAAACGTGGATGTCGAAGATAAATGGTGTGAAAATTTCGCAACCGAAGAATGTCATGAAGAAAATTAATAACAAACGACTCAGCAATAATTTACAGATTAATCGATTCGTGTTTTCCTAATTCTTTTGACAAGAAAGCAACATAAACTATAAATTACCCTCTTTCTGTATTAACTTGACCTTGATACTATAAGCAAATGACTTAGAAATATCTTCAAGTATCTTGACATAATCTGGAGTGCTCTTCAAATCACTCGAAATAATTCACAAAATATGTAAAAGCAATTCTAGAATAACTTTTAAATGTCCTTGAAGGGTCCTTGAAGTTACCTTAAAATAACCTTAACCACCATATCTCTATGGTGGCATTCAAATAGTACATGCTTGCAATATTTACTTTCGGGCGCAGAAATAATTGATTCGTACTACTTGCGAATACAAATCCTTACAACTACCTGTACCTTGAGTTCCAGGACGAACTCCATAAAATTGTATGCACATCTAACTGCCCCACCATGACATCTAAACCATTTAGAAGCAGTAGCAACAGCCCAAAAAGGCTGCGTGCACGTTTTAAATTGTAATTAAGCGCGAGCTATCAACACAATAGCAACCTAGCGACGAAGGCTCTGTCATTGGAAAATTTTGGCGAGCAAGGAGATCGTTTCACCTGGGAGAAACTGAAAGATAGTTCAAGGTGGAGGAAAAAGGGACGTCTTTCCCGTTTTCTCCGGTGAAGCGAGATCTCTGGCCGCCCTCAATGCGATAGTCTTCTTCTTCGTTGAAAGGCGGCATCAACCGGGAGTAGGGGCCGGAACAAAACTACACACGGGTCGAGAAAACGAGGGCCGCTGTCACGATTGCGTAGTAACAAGCATCGCTTCCGCCTGCGGCACCTTCTCTCTCCTCTCTGTACACCGAAAGGTGATTAAGCTGTCGAGGATGCAGTTCGCCGACCGTATCGTGGTCGTGAAGCTTTGGCATAATGCCGAACCGTGTGTTTCGTGCACTTCGTGACTGTGACGCGGATGGAAGCTGAGACAGAACGGGAGGTGGTTGAAAGAAAGCGTAGAAAAGAGAAAGAAGAGGAGTGGGAGTGATAAAGGGGTGTAAAAGGGGAACATCGATGTTTATGAATAATTTAACGCGAATTATCCTTTTTCGTCTTCTACGAGTTTATCAGGATCCTGCAGGGTAGAAACATAAATCTATGGATTTACGACTTAGCAATAAAAGAAACCTGTAAGTTGTTAAGCAGCTTTTCGATATCGCTTTAATGATCTGCAAGATTGACGATTATCATCGATAAATCCTTTATGAACAATATTCTCGAGGATACGATACCGATTAAATGCAATTTGACCGGTGCAATTTCAATTCCCCTTAAACTTTCGTTCGCCTGATTCCAAGCATCCACGTGCTCAAGCGAAGCAACGGTTCCCGTACAGCTCGTCATAAAGTCGAGGGTTTTCGTAAATCATCGCCGCTTCAAGCTGATCCCGACGTTCTTTACCGCTTCTAATCGATTCCAACCGCCTACCGATATTATCGTTATCATATGGGAGTAGCGGTTGACCCCGTACTTCCTACCGTCCGCGATTTATCACCCTATTCATCCTACCGCGCATATTTCGCGAGGCGTGCGAGCGTTTTAGCATCCCTTGGAAATTATTCTCGGCCCGAATCTCGGTTTACTTGTGTAGCGTTGTGAAAATAAAATTTATTCATTTGTTGGTTAAGAAGGGAATACGATTACAATACTATGTATAATTTTGTTACTCATTAGTAACCTACTAGCCAACTGGAAATTACAATAAATCAACAGTTCCCCCCCCCCCCAGCGGGCCTAAACTCTCTGTCCACCCCTCAGTTTCTCTTAACCCTTTAACCGGGCGGCTGACTCGGGGAAACGTTCATCAATGATAAGTCAACTCGTTGTCCCCGGTTAAAAGGTTAAACTCTAAAATTAACTACGACACTACACTTATTACGCGATCAACCGGCGAATTTACAGTCGCGACATTCGAACGTCGTGGCGCCCATGGTTTCGAAATTGATTTTTCGCGAACGCTAATATCGACGAAAGGACGGGAAATTTAATTTCGCGCCGGCAGCGAAACGGTCTCGGCGAAAGAGAAAATATTCCGACGCCGTCGATGGCCAGGGCTAAAGGGCGGGCGGAAGAACGGGGTTATAGGGGAGAAATAGCTGCGAACAATTTTTGAGAACATCAGAAAGAATTCCGTCGTTCCGGAGCGAACCGTATTTGCCGGGCACAGGCTTTTCGAATTCATTTGCCGCTTAAAATTACGCGGGAAGCCCGCGCGCCGCCGACAGCCTGCTCTCAGATTGGAAAGCCATTCGACCGGGCGCCGGTGTGCGGTAATTCGACTTCTCCATTACCACGTGTTTCCCGTGGACGTGTCTTTCCATTCGGCGCACGCTTTCGACGGAACTGGAAAGGGAACGGCCGGAAAAAGGAATTTCATGCCCACGCACACGCGTCCACCGTTTATAAGGCCGCCGGCACCTGTGCGCCGTCGTTTCGGTCCGTGTGCCCTTGGAAAATGTTTAGAGGAACGCGATGCAGAGGGGAATGTTCGTTTGGATGGCGCAATGTGTTTTAATTAACACGTTGAATGCCACCCCAATTTTATAGGGTTTGTCCGTGACACCACGATGAATTTTCTGTTATTCAGTACATATAATGTTGAAATATCACCTGTTACAAATAAGTTACAGTGTGAAATTATTTTTAGACGTCGGTTTTTGCTTGTTATACGTTTGTCCGAACAAAAATCTTTTTAATCAAGGTCTCTGCATTCTTTTTATTCAATCTTCTCGTTCGACATATCTTGTTACCAACGCCCAAGTTCCTTTTTTTATTAACCTCCCAGATCGAAGTACACTTGGAAACAATATTTTTCAAACAACGACTTCAACCAGAATACATATTACTCGGAATAGATGGTCAATTGTGATTTTATCCTTGCCTAATATCGAAAGTCTTCCCTCTCCGTGCTCGGATCCATGATCGACAATAACATCGACTACGAAACTTGTAATTTTTAAAAGCTTGAATAAAATTTCTTACATCAGAACACATAGATTCAAAGCAAAGTTAGCAATGAAGTTGCGAAGGAAATCAACCTCGATTTTCCAATCCTCAAGGGGTTCTGTTCGCCACGAAGGTTCGCCTTCAGATTTTTTCCAAGTCGCCCAGCGAAACGCAAAATCCGCCCACCGAATTAAGTTCGCAAACGAAGAGAATAGGGACGGATCGACGAAGAATGGAACAACGGTGCAACGCGCAGAGAGGATCCCAAAACGGTGAACAGAGGGCGCAGATGCGCGCGTCGAACACCCGTGATAACGTCGCATTGATAACACAAGCACGCGTCGCTGTATAGTTATACAGTGGACGATCACACGGTAACCAGGGTGTGTACAATTACCTGAGCCTTTCGAAGCGACAGGGAGACACAGAGAGGAGAGGAGAACGGGTGTACGGCCGAGCTGACCGCCGAATGAAATACTCGCTACCGTATGGGACAACGAGTCGTTGGTTGAACGTGATGGAATTGGTAGGTCGACAGATAGCTGCGGTGGCGACGTCGTGTGTTGATGCGCCCGCCGCTGCTGCCCGTTCGTCGAATTGTCCATTGATTGCCCTCGCTTGCTATTTACACCGGCACAATTACCCAATAGCGGTCACCACGACGTGACGCGTAGCGATACTCGCGGGGGATCTTAACCCTTTGACCACGGCAGACTTTGAGACGCACCGGTTGTGCCATACGATAAAGTATTGGAAACGGGGTTTGATGTCGCTGAAATAAAGTACACTCTTATTTGAAATGTTATAATACTTTATTATGTAGCACGAGGAAGGGCAACCGTATTGTGTATAGTAATCTTGAGCATGGAACAACCTGAGTATTCGAAATCCCTTAAGGGGTTTGTTGAACACGGTTCTATCATTTTTAATTTAACAGAAACTAGGGAGGTTCCGTTTTTCTTAATCTAGATTAGCCAGAGGAGAAGTAATTTCTTTAGCTCGGTAGAAGCTCGAGAAAATATATTTGCTTATAGTTTGAGAAAAGCTCAGGAAAGCTTAGCTGTTTTAGTTCGGGAAAGCTCGAGAAAGATTAACCCCTTAGGTCGGGAGTGGCTGAGGGAGACTTAATTTTTCAGAATTTTCAAAGAGCTTTTTGTTTTTCAAAACGAAACAGAAGGGACTTGCACAGTGTTCCCTTTTTCTAATTCAATCGCTGGAGGTCTTCAATATTTCATATTTTATACGTAAATTGGAATTGTTTAAAACTAGGTGCCGAACTAAGCTGTGTTTGATCAAAAAGCAATCAGATTAGCGGCCAACGAGGTCCTTGTAGATCAAGATGAACTGACGTAAACTAAGTCAAGTGACAACCAGTTTACACCGGACTTTCATCATCGACCTTAGTTTAATAGATCGATCTTAACTTCGTCCAATCTAGTTAGAACAGCCCTACTGTTTGAAATTAACCGACGACGTTAAATTAACGCGTGCCACGCTGTATCCAATATCTTTCCAAGCTGGCTGCACACGAACGAGCGCAAACGCGAGATGTAAAAAGATTCTTTTAATCTTTTAAGGCTGAATCGAACATTGATCTCTGTGCTCGAGCTTATGCTAAATTTCGAGGAGTACGTGTTTTCTTGGGACACTTTAAAACGGTCCATTTCACTCGCCTGCTGGGTCGCCCCTCGATGCATCGAGTCTCGTCTTATATTGACCTCTTTCACTGCGAACGTGTCTCGACCGAAATCGAACAGCTCGAAATTCAATATACAGCATGACGTATGTTAATCTGCAAATGGACGTGTCTTAGGTGATCGAGTTAAGTCAAAGAAAGTCAGACATTTTCGTTGTCTTGTCGTATATTAACACTTAACACTATTCCTACCATGATCGGTCAAATGACGGTTTTTAAAATTTCGATTAGAATTTCACATACACAACGTAATCGAACTGTCTTTAAATTTTAGACTTTTCCTCAAATAAACCTATAATACGTTTTTCAATATTCACTTCTTTTTTTATTGTTTAGTTTCTGAGAAAAATTTGTAGTCTGTCTTACGTGGGAATGTCGCGATAGGAATAGGTATACGTGAACTATCGGTAGGAATAATGTTAACCATTCAAATGGGGAGATCTCCCATTCTTTCCTCCGCCATTGATTCTATTTACTTTTGTTATTAGTTAGTCTTGAACTGAAGTTGAATTTAGTAGAAATGAAAAAAATGTACTTTAGTAGAGCATAAAATGCATTTGATGAACTGTGAACAACACTAGTTCAAGACTAATTAATAACGAAAGTAAATAGAATCAATGTGCAGAGGAAAGAATGGGAGATACGCATATGTGTATAAATAATATATTTCTTTGATCAACAATCTCTGTTCTTTTAAAGTCAATTAAAATACACAATTTAGATTAACTGTATTATTGAATATTTCGAAATTTGTGTAAATTGTGTTATACAGCAGTTTGTAATAGTTCGTTAATTGAATGTAAAGCAGTTACATTTTCAGCGATGAAATTATATTGGAAGGGGATTATCCCGTGCAGAACAGGATAAGGAGGATAATCGCGTGCTGTTTAGGATAACGTTGCTCAATATCGATGATTTTGGTGAATTTTGTACAAGCAATCGCATTCATTTATTTGACGTTCGAACTAATTGGGTGTAAAGAGATTAAGCGGAAAGAAAGCGTGTAAGTGAAGTGACGTGAGATAAGCGGTCCGATAAGGGTTCGTACACAAGGTTGATTGTTTGGAAGCAGTGAGTTGACTCTTGTTAGGTGAAGGGGTTGACGCGAGACAACAGAGCTGATTGATTCCATCGTATCGATCTTTACTGGGTACCTCGTAAATCTTGCCATCGCGATGTGATTTCAACTCAAGCCATGCTTATAGTTACTTAATCATAGCCAACGAAAATTGTTAGCTTATTTTCCAGTAAACATCTAATTTTAGAGGTGGTGAAAGCTGAAATCCTTAGGTATATTAAAAATAGTTTTAACAGTAACGATGGTTTAACAATTTTTCAACCTTTCAACTTTGATACTCTTCTTCTCATATTCACGATTTCTCTGTCGCTCGCCAAACACTCGTTTCAATTATTTCTAATTGTAAACTTTTCTCACTGGATACATTCTTTCACTCAAAATTCCTCAATCGTGAAGGTTATCTCGGGTACTCAAATACTCTTGTTCTCATATCCACAATCTTTCTGTCGCTCGCCAAACACTCGTTTCCTCTTTTTCTAATTGTAAACTTTTCTCACTTAATAAATTCTTTCACCCAAAATTCCTCAGTCGCGAAAGTTTTCTCAGGTACTTATCTTCACGCCTCAAAAACACTGTAATCCAAATATTCTACGTTCACACCGCCCTGCTCGACTCAAGCGCTCTTCACACTTCCCCGCAATCGTACCCACTCAATCGCGTTACTACGAAATAGCAGTAATTTATTCGCGTTATCCCCGATTATCCAACCGATAATACAAAAGAATCTGTTTCGTTCGAGCGTGACCGACTCTATTCCGTTCAAAAGCGTGCTCGGTCCATTAAATCCACGTTATTACACAAAATTGCACCCGAGAACGTAGCTGGTGTCCTTTTAATTCCGAATAAATTCGATTAATCCGGCTTCCGGTAATACGTTGTCGCGAGCGACGATAATTTGTTGGGATAGATCATCGGGCGCGATCGCGGCGCTGTTTACGTTGTTTTCCGCGTTTGACAGGTATTATATCTCGAGGCGTGGCTGCGGCGAAGCGTAATTGATAACGAAACGACGCATAATTCAGGCTGAAAACGCGAACGCGCGTGCTAGAGGAGCGCGCGTAAACACACTCGCGGCGCATTCCGAGCTCCGTGTAATTTGCGAGCTAAACAGTTCGTTACGAGGCACTCATTTTCCGCGCAATACGGCGGAAATGTAAATTCGTCCGGTTTCGGCCGCGCGGCGATACGCGTATGCGCGTTGACGTTTCGAAGAGTTCGTGTGTACCTATCGGATATTTCATCTATATTCAAATATCGTAGGGAATCCTCGTTTGCACACGCCATGGCCAATTATACGATTTTTAACCGGGACTATCTCGTATCTTGTTATATGTTTCTTTATGTGCATTATCCAAGTTCCGACGTTTTCATATTAACTTTTGATATTTCCGCTGAATTATGAGGTCGATTATGTGTTGAATACGAGTTACAATAGAGGACAAATGTTTAAGACGACAGGATAATGTGAAACACAATTTCATGGTGTAGAAATATAGTTATTTTTATATGTCATTATGGTAGAACATTATTTACCGATTAGTATAGAGCACGAATTTTATTTGTCGTGCTATTTCTTAGTAATTAATTAATTTGTTTTCTTTGACCCTTTGGTCCTAAACTTTTGTTCGCTACTGTACGTTATCTCGAGTGTATGTGTAAGCTCGTATCGATGTTAGTCTAGTCACGTGACTATTGAACTGCGAATAGATGAGAAGGTATCATTTTTACATACACAAGTAAATCAAGAAAACAAAGCAACGTCGTTACGAGAAGAACGTGAAATCAAGAAAAAGCTTTTCGAAAGCAGGCGTGTCCAAACTTACGAACGATAGCGTATACATGTAAGGCCGACATTACGTGCAACGGCTCGTGAAAACGAGTGTCTCGATTGAAAAGCAACCCCACGTTGTTGTTTCAACTGGCGGGGAAAGTTTTTGCGAATCGTAGTTCGATCGATGTACGCGCGTGTCCACGAAAAAGTGATTTCGCGCGGCAGCTTTTATTTCGATCACGAGATCCACCGTGAGATATCACGCGGTCGTAAAAGCTTTAAGAACTGCTGTTCTTCGTTGTCGTTTAGAAACTGGTTCGTAGGCAATCACCTCGAGAATCATGGGGATTGTGTGATAGGAATTGTCTCATTCGATGCTGAAGAAATTTCACGAGCATCTTCGAGTCGGTAGCTGGTTTGACAGTCGATTAAATTTAGAGGTGGACACTGCGAAAAAAAACTTGTACTTCGATACGATTGAAATTTTGTAAAATAGAATTTCGGTAAAAAATCATAAAAAAATTGTTAACTATCTATACAAACGACTCGATAGAAGTTACGACTTTCAAGAAAAATTGTTAAAGATCGAAGAAGATGCCAAAATCATAAAAATTTTCTTTCAACGGAGAATCATCGAATCCTTGCTTAAATAACGCAATGATTTACGATAGCAGCTAACATCGCGAAGCTGTTACAATATTTTATCAAAAAATCCTCATCCGTTACACGCACGCGTAACACGTACACGTTGCTTCGTCCCAGCTATCCGTGCTATTAATACTGGAATCCGAGTAATTAGCCAATTAATCGATCGAGCCGGCCGTGCTATGTACACGCGACGGCTATAAGGTAATATTAATGATCCGTGAATCTCCATTTATAACGATACGGCTTAACGATGATGCCACGCGTCCCTCAAACCTCAGGCCGGGGTTCAATCTTCGGGAAACGCGCGAATCCGCCGAATCATTCTGGCCAGGGCGACGCGATAAATTTCACGCGGCTCGAGTCGGGGGGGGGAATTTCGGAAATGCAAATTCGATTTCGCGTTTCAAGGGTGCCTATCGCGGCCAGCCACGCTCGTTCGACGGTTTGGTATCGTTTATTGTCTACCCGACGAGGGAACACGCACCACCTGTGAAAGAAGCCGCTGAGTCAGTCGATTCTCGCGTTATCGTTCGCCTGCTGTTAGCCTAACCGCTTTTTCTTCGATCGAATTGGCGGGCGATGCCCGGTTCGGAGGGCGAATCGCGTTTCCATTAACGCTTCGAGGGGAAAATTACGGTGGTCGAGTTCAGAAGCGACTATCATTCCATTAACGGGGGTTTATTGTGAGCGATAGATTCGTAACGCGAAACGTAATTTCGGTTTTAACCCTTTGAGTGCTAAATACTCTCGGTCGAAGTGACCCGCGTTCTATTAGGCTCTCTATTAGCAATTCTGTTGCTCTAAACGGAAGCGAGGAAAAATTTACAAACGCATATACCAGTTCAAAATCCACGCGAGTAAATTTCGTCAGATGCATACACGCCCTTAGCAGTCAAAGGGTTAATAGCTGAATGTTTATATCCTCTGACGTGTAGTACTTATAAATATTTGGAAACAAGACGGAAAGTTCAACGGGATGTTTGTGAGTAAAGTACTGAACTTAGGTCTGCGTTCCTCTCCATTACTGCCTGCTACAAAATATCGAACAAAATATTTGCATATAAACAATTAATACTAATCTTAAGTTATCTACAAGTTCCTATCACTTCCTCTTCTCCTCCTTTCTCCTTTCCTTTAAATCATACTTCCCCTATCCTCTTGTACTTTTCTCCATATATCAAAGAGTTGATCTCTCAAATAAACATCACAACAACAGCAATAATCATTTTCTAGCGTTACAATCTCTTCGCTCAACAAAGACAAAGTTACACGCGTTACCATTAAAATTTTTGAACGCTGAAATTCAAATACCTCAATAGTACCTCCCGTCGCGAAAGTTGTGCCGGTTTACAAAATCTCTATGCTTTAATAAAAAGTTCAATCTTACCGAGGCAGAAGGAAGATCGAGATCGAGAATCGACCGGCCAATACATCACCGTATCGATTTTCAAAGCAAGGTCACGCGCGAAAACCATTTCGAACGGGAAACGGGTCGCCGCCATTATATTCGATGAAAGGAGGCGAAGGAGCGGGGCAGCAGGTTTTCATCGGCTCGAGGATCGGCGGGTGCTTGTGTTCCTTCGCCGAGACCTTTGTTGATCGTCGACCGAAACGGGTTATACCGGTGATTGGTCGAACCGGGGAGCGGGCTCAAGCGAGATGAAAACGCGGCGGTGTCAACCGGTGACAACAATGCAGTCGTTAAATAAACTGCCGCATCCTGAAAACAATTTTTTACGGCGGCAACGATGCCCCGGTTATCGTTTGCACAGCGGTCACAGGAGAGAGGCTTTTTGGCCGCGTAAAAAATGCACAGCCAGATCTGGACCGCTATTCGTCTGCGAATGGTTGGCAAGCCGGAAGTTCGTTGGCCGATACAGGTTTCCGAGTGCGATCGAACGAGTCCGCGCGATTACCGGGATATTTGTCGGGAGCTTTTAGCGAACACTATGATCCGTCAACCATGCTGACTATTTTAACGGGCAAGAGACTCGGTGATATTGAATTTATAGGCTCTACCACGTAGTTTTACGAGCGTTAACAGATTCGGCAACTCTTTGAAGCACTTCGGATCTATTATGAAAATTTTAACCGTGATTTTTGAAAAATCGCGCGGTCCTATGAGATCTCCGCTGGTTGATCTCAACGATTACTGTATATCGAAAAATTTACTGTGGTAAATAAATAAATAAAAATGAGTAAATAAATAAGTTGGGCTATGAACAGTGAATATCAGCATGCATATTTGACGAATGGATATTATTTAAATTTTCGTAGGAACGAAAGATATCCAAGTATCTGTAAATTTCTTGGATACGGTTAAACGAAACTAAATTCCAGTAATATAGTCGAATAGTGGAAAGTTTCGTTTCTAACGATACAGGAAACTTCTAAACGAACCAAACTATATCGATTCGTTCGCCCAGGTGTTCGTGCGCCCCCTGCCAGTTAAATCGCCGCTAGATCCATCGATACGGTCTAATCTCGCTCAATTAGCTCTTATCTCTGACGCTGAACGCGAAAGCACATTTTGACGCGTCCTGTCTGTTAATCGCGCAAAAAGAGGCAGCGATGATAGCGCGATGGAATCGTGGGCACCCGTAGACTAGCTTTCAAATCGGCTTCGACACGGAATACCGTCACTTTCAATTTTTCTCGCGTTCCGTTTTCTGGAAATCCTGCCCACCTATCAGATCGACCGTGCACCATTACACGCCCGTGTACACGGGATTCCGCGAATTCGATGCTCTAGATTCGTTTGAATAATGAAACGATCGTTCGGAACGTCGTCGTGCCGTCTGCATGCGTTTTCGACGAGAATCTCGTCCCCCGCCAGGATAAACTCTATTTCTTCCATCGTTCGTTGAATAGATTTTATTAGCACAAATCACTCTTCAGATCTTTGCTTTTCTTTTTTTACTGTTTTCTCGATTAACCAGATCTTTTTAATGAAAAACTTGATTCGTACGAAGCAAACTGAACGATGAAACCCTACCAATTAAATAAATAAAATTTCCTACTATAATTTACGATCAAAACAAATTTCACAAACTGAAACTAATTCGTTTCATCGTTTCCTCTATTTTTCTTTTAACATTTAGAAATTTACGATCATTGCTGATCGACGGGAATACTTGATTCCAGGCTGTTCCTCGCGGATTATGATTATACCTTTTATTTACTCACGCTCCTTTGTTTCCGGGTGCTTCCTTCCGTTCCTACCAGCAGTTGTCGTCAAGTGTGAGATTTTACCGCGCCGGAATATCCGACTCACGTAACGATTCAGCATACGTCGAAACGTGGCCGGACTTGAAAGCGCGATATCCCGCTTCCTTGGGAAGCCGCTGCGTTCTGTGCGGTTAACCCTTTCCCCGGCAATTTTTCGGAAACGACAGGCCGCGGCTCGGGGAAAGAATTCACTTCTGGAAAACGATCGATGGACTGGAGAACGAAGGGATTATTTATTTATTTATTTATTAACGGGTTTTAGTAACAAAATATAAATAAAAATTAGGCAAAGGCAGGTTGACATTTTTAGATTTGACCTCGGTAATAAATTAACTAACTGTTGAGAGATTACATGAATTAAATGTTCGTGTAAACAATTATATATTTAGTAAAATGGTATTCTCGGTTATGTCTACAAGAAGGGAGTACAATAAAAACTAAAGCTGCAAATGCAGCGATGGTGCGCACATTCATACCTGGAATAGTTCCCAAACCCTAAGAAGACGACGTGGTGTAAAATAGTCAAGAAGAGGGAATCCATTATTTCCCAATGCCTTTAACATGTGAAATTTTTCGCGAAATACGAATAAATATTGTTTTAACTCAACACCAAATAACGCTATAATTGTACGTTTCTGTAAAAAAAAAAATAATCAATAAGGCATTATATTATTTCGTAATTAACTAGTTTAGAATTAATCCCGAAATTACTGGTTGCAACGACTAATTATTAATTTCAATTATTATTGATACGTTGATAAATTAATAACGGTTTGCAACAGCAAATTATCGATGAAACGCGAGTGCCGTTTGCGCGAAGCGGTGTTCAAGAGAATGCGCGATATTATTTTAAGATCTGGTTTGAAACTTTTATCGTACACAGCTTCCGGTTCGTGTGAGCAGCTTTACAAGAACTTTTTAGCTTCTCGATCCATCATGATCGATCTTACGCGTCGCCATGAAGCCTCGTGCACACGGCTCATTGGAGCCACTGTCTCCGGATTTCCAGTTTTCTCTATCAATCACGGGCCTCGATTGATCGTGGCGGTTCTCACCGCAGCCAGGCGCGAAAATCTTGGCCTGCTTTTTGCTCGCCACTTCGTGGAACTCACGCCCTTCAGGCTTCCACACGCCGTCGATGGAAACGCATCCCGTCGACAGTTTACATTATTCATCGGGAAAACAAGCTGTTATCGCGAACTTCGCGACAAAGAACTTCACGCTTTTATTGTTTCTGGTCACTAACAGCTTTAAGATATGGGGTAGAATGGTTTACAGAGTATCATCAAAATATTTATTGAAAGAATGTACACTTTGCAGCAAAGAACTTGTAATAATTCAGCGACGAGTGCTGGAAACTTCGCGTACGTTTTACGATTGTTCTAGTACAATTAACAGTTTTTTATAATTTTGTAAGATGGCGGAAGCAATCAGTTTTAGATACAATTTTTACTATTCGTTTTATAGTATTTTCAGTTGCAATAATACAAATATTCATTCATCCCTCGACATTATTTCCTCGGTCGCGAGGTTTCAGTGGAAGAAGCAAATCATTAGTCAGACGTGCAATAATCACAAGCCTCTAGTTTAATATCGTTCTTCATTATCTTGTTACCATAAAATTTCAAGAAGATACCTTTAAATTATACCTACACGGTATAAGTCTACACGAGCAACAAAATTTGTTCGAAAGAAATTGAAGAACCTTCACATTCATAACTATTTTGTAACGCCCTAACGAGGAACGGTATCCGAACAGTTTGTGATCGTTGTAGATCAAAGCACAGGATTAATTATCGAACGAACCCTCGTTGTTTCTGTTGCACAGTTCTCCAAAAAATGAAATTGGAGGAGGGGTTTCGCGACAATATTTCCGGTTGGTTGGTGTCAAAGACGTGCGCGAACTTGAGGCGCCGCGTTACATACCTAAGTAGCTGTCGCGAAGGCACTTCGGTAAAACACCTTGTTCGCGCTAAGAGGCTGCTTAGTATGCGAGAAGAGCTTCGAACAGATTAACTTAGCTCTCGGGAGCAGACGTGGTGGGTGTTGATTTGATGTTGACACAGCTCGTCTGACACGTGACTGTTTCAAAGTGATTTCGACGTCGCGTCGTGGAGGTCGTCGAGACATCGATTGCTATTACCTTCGATGAGCGAACGATTGATACGGTATCGCCCTGTTATAAGTGGTCTGTTGCCACCTTTAAGGAAACAGCTATTGTATGCAGGAATGCGACTAAATGGGTACGAACTTGGGACAGTGTGATGGGTGCTTGTGTCGAGCGACAGCCGTGTGAACGTTCAATATTTGGACTAGAGTGTTTCTGAGGCGCGGAAGATGTGTATTTCAGACAATCTTTGCGATTAAGAAATTTCGGGTGAACGAATGCATCGAGTGAGAAAGGTTTACAATTAGAAATGAAGGAAACGAGTGTTTGAAAGAATATTGAAAATGCGAGCACGAAGCAGAAAGAGTGCGATTATGAGAGGAGCGAAAACGTCGAAGTTGTTCTGTTGAAAAATTATTTATAGGTTACTATTAAATTATTTTAAACATTTATCTAAGGACTTTACTTTGTTTCGCTTATATCTGATCCCTACTCTCTCTCAAATAAAATTAAATTCTTGAATGTATCTTAGGGATTTTTGTCGAAACGTCATCGATTTCTATTCTAGGGATAGAAAACGAAACATATTGTCTCGCTAATTCATAGCCTAGATAGAAGGTAATAGAGGGATTGCTTATAATGGACCAGAAAAAATGAATTATAACGACACAATATTGTGTTTAAAATGTTTTGTATACAAAAAGCGAGTTTCACCGACCAAACGATATTGCTTTCCAAAATTTTCACTTGCATCACAGTTTATTATCATTCGAGAAGGGAAATCTGTATCGCAAATTGATCTTGTTCGTGCAATTCCACGCACGAACGCGTGGCCGTCCCATAAAAATAGAGCAGAGCTTTTAAGGGCTCCCGCTTTTGTCAGCTAGTCAGTCTATCGGTTCTCTATCCGGCGCACGCGAAGGTATCGAAGCCGGCTATAATGATCAAAGGGCAATATTCTAAAAAGAAAATGTATGATAAAAAGTCCGGCTTCGTGGAAGGGTACTCCTGCTCTTTCACGCTACCCTTGTGTACCCTTCTAAGCTCTTCGCATGGCAGCGGCATCCGTGAGATGCGAATTATCGATTAGAAAATACTTAGACCGTAATTTTGGCTATTCAACGATTTATGACTTGATATTTGGTGTGCGTCTGGTTTGAAAGTATGTTAGAAAGTATGAATGGAACATCAAGATGCCACTCTATGGCTAGTGTCCCGAAGACTCGCCATCGGGCGTTGAGGGATGTATTGTTTATAATATACATGGAAAAATCTAAGAATGGCAATCCCTAAAAGATAGGACCTTCGTCCTGAAGGATCCAACCACCCAGTAGAGAAGGAAAAAGGATTATGATTGACCCCACGGTACCTACCTCGCAATTACCAAATAATCAGTTCTTTTCACCAAAATATCTATTTCTAACATACACATGCACGCGTACGTATAGTACCATATAGAAAAATCAAACAGAGAACTGTTCTCAATTCGAAACACTTTTACCGCACGGCATGCAATAAAGAAGCCGCAATATAAGTCAAAAGGTAATCGTAAGTACAAAGTAAACCGAAATAGAACAAACAGCAGCGGCAAAGGCAGAAGTGGAGGCGAAATAAGGTGCTAATAAAAATGTGACGACATTTACCGCGCTCGCCGCCAACGGGCACCCGCCATCAGTCCCTATTTCCGCGATTCCTGCACCGACCATCGATTTCCACATACAGATCCTAGGACCTAGCATCGATCGTACCTACTCTTAAGACACGAGTTGGCTGGATAACCCTATTGGCGAGTCCACTCACCAGTCCCTCGACGAAATGCACTTCTCTTTACCTTTTCCTCGTCCCTCTCACCCCCCTCCCAACCCCTCCTGACCTCTCTGCCTACACGGCTTCTCCTGGCGGCCAAATTGGTGACCCGAATGTATAAAAAAAGTCGCAACAGACGCTGGGGAGGTGTTCTATACGGGGTCGGGTTGAAAGTTCCTCGAGGGTGGCGAGTCCAAGCTCGAAGGTGGACCTTTTCACAGGCGAGTCTCTTAGAAGTCAGTGAATCCTAAAGTGTAGAACGTGAAATGTAATTACAATAAAGATCCTTTCATCTAAATGCACATTTCCTGCTTCCCTTCGGGAAGAAAGGTGGGAATCAAGAGGGCGAAAATTATTCGAGAAACCACGTTTTTGAAACTAACTTAATGAGAGCTGAAATTATTTATTAAAAGAAAAATCTAAGAAAACAGGAAACGAGGATGAAAAAAATTCGCGCGAAATTCGCAAATATTTCTTTCTTTATAATTTTTCCCTCACATACGCTTTCAAGTAGGAATCTCTCGTTTTCCAAATTAACTTAAAAAGAACTACAATATTTTTAAAAGAAAAATCTAAGAAAAAAGGAAGCGAAGAAGAAGAAATTCGCGTGAAATTCGCAAATATTTCTCTCTTTATAATTTCTCCCTCACATACGCTTCCAAGTAGGAATCTCTCGTTTTCCAACGGCATACCATTAAACTGCAACAGAAATCACAAACAATTCCTAACTGCTTATCCGCCTCGCGTTAAGTTAACTTTACAATTTTTCTCCGCCTTCCAGCCTCCCTAACAGCAATCAGATTCGTTTCATTATGCGACACGCGAGCGAGCGAACACGCGCCCACGCTGTGATCGTGTGTCGCGCACGAGAGTTGTGTATCGGACACGGTGCACGGGTCGACGTGCCGAGGGAGTAGCTGGCGAACTTACTTCCCGAAGTGGAATTGTTCTAAGATTCGTGTTTATACGTAAGCGCATATTCCCCCGATGAACCTTGCCCCCGGCAGCGTTTGCCAGCCGGAACCGTAAATCCTGCGGAACATAGCGGCAGTTATCAAGGAACGTGTCTATATGCAAACAGAATTGCAGAAAATGGAAGCGCAGCTTGTAACTTGATTCCTCGATACGAAGCACGCGAGTAGTTCGTACGGGCAGGCACAATAATTCAACCAATATCGAGTAGAAAGTCTGTATGTATGCGTGTATGCAGGCTCGTGTGTTCGTGTGTACGTGTGTTTATAGATGGGAGCTGTGAGCAAAAGTGCTTATACCTCTCCCTCCTCCTTCACCGTCCCCCCAACCCCAAACCCTCCTTTCCATCGTTCCTCTTTTCGATGCCACGGAACGATAGACCACTCAATCGTTCGTTTTAATGATACCGAGAAGAGGAGTTTGACCTTTCTGGTTACGAGCCCTCCAATTTACAATTCTTACCTCGTGATGGAAATATTTATTACCGCCAGCCCTGCCGTTCACGTCCCGCCATATTTCCTGGGATCGCGGCGCCGTTAACGGGTAAACAAGAACCCTGGGAACGATTAAACGGAAATAATCTGTTGCGTCGATTCTATCGCGCGAGTTTAAAGCCCTTTCGATTTCGTTCGGGCTAGATCATAGTCGAACGAACGTGAAACGGATAACAACCGAAACAGAGCTTAGGTGGCGAACAACCGACCGAGCGGAATCCAATTACGATCGAGCTAATACAATCGGAGAAATTTCGTAGCGACAAAATAGATACTGCCAGACACCAGCTCGTTAACGTTTCATACAAGCTTATTTTTGAAATGACGACAACGACGATCCGTGCCGAAAATACATCGGACCGAGAATTACAGGAAGCGTTTCGGCAGAGGGTGGTAAATGGTCGGCGGTTCGCGTCGCGACAAGGAGGTCGCAGGATCAGACGAGGAGAATGTCGGAGGGGGTTGGACGCGAGGGGTGGAACAGGCAGGCTCAGCGTATATTTGAATTCCCTGGAGGTGAATTCTTCGGTGGCACGGAAGCAAATTTCGTTCTCGGGTGAAGCATCTTCGCGATGCTGTATCATTTTTTCTCAGAGACGACGAAATTCGTACGCGGATGGTAACTACCCTACCCGTCGCCGTCGAGAAACGAAGAGACGACACGACTGACGAATTGAAAATTATAGCCGTCGAAATTCAGTACTGTATGGCTGCTATTCGTTTGGCTAGCGATGGAAGAATAAACAAGTATTGACATTAATATTAAATTTGTTAGCCAAGTTCATTTCTGGGTCAAAAGGGCCGAAAAAAACAATAATATTAATATTATTAACATGATGTACAAAATTTTCTTTTATCCTTTGGTCTTAAACTTTTGTATGTAACTGTATAAAAACCGTGTCAGACTTGATTCCTCATACTGGCGAGGACAGGAGGGTCGTCGCAACTGTATTTCATAAAGCGTTGATTTCAGTTAATTGTCGTGGAAAGTTTAACATACATCGTTTAACGTTATATCGATGAAACGCGTGGGGCAACCGTTTCCTCGTTGGTTCACCAACCAAACCGAAATTAACGTCGCGAGCATTATCACAATTGCCCGTGGTACTTATCGTGTTACATTCATCCCGGGTTGTATCGAGCCGTCGAGTTTCACAGGGCGCATCCAGCGTGGAGTTTGCGTTCCAAAACTTTTCGACGCTCTTCGACAAATCCTCCTCAGGTCCGCACGAGAATCCTCCTAAGAACTATGTTTCCGCAACCTAACTTAATCGCCTTAATCGATCGATCCTCGACGCAAGCCGGTCCTTCCATCGTTGACCTGTCGTTTGCTTTGATCGCAACGAAAACCGCCAGCTGATAGGACCACCGATGGAACTCGCGATAGGCAAACAATCGTGCCTGGCCGTACGGATGAGAGGAAGAAAACGAAGCCGCAGTGATGGAACAAAATGACAGTGGAAATAAAAGGACGCGGCGGAAGGGGTGGCGAGGGGGATGGGCGAAGTATAACCGACCCACCACTTACACAATATATCGAGTGGTGCTTGACTCCGGCGGCACAAACTACTTGGCAACTACTTAGGGGAGGGTCTGACGAAACTCTCGGCAGACTACTTATAAACTTATTTCGTGGCACGTCTTTAAAATGATATACCTACCCAAGGCGGGCAGGCAGCGTGGAGAACACAGCCCTACGAACAGCGAGCCCGTTGTAGACGACCGTCCGACCGTTCCAATTCTCTACCTCATCTGCCCGTCCCCTCGTCTCCATTTCCCCCGGATAAATTAGTTTTTTATGGTCGGGCGATCCGCAAGGACGCGCTGCTGTTCGCCGGAATAATAACTTCCGAGAGCTGCGCACCGTTCGAGTGTTGCCCGCGGTGATCCTGTTTTCCGGGAACTTACGTTGTTTCGCAATTAGACCGAGGCGGTCGGGAAGACGACTGGTTGCAACTTCGTATTTAACCGAACGCAAAGTTGCCGGCGAAATTCTGTTTGACGGCGACGGAGGCGAGAAGAGAGGCCTCTGTGCATCGGGTTTCCGTTCATTTTCCGGTTCTCTCGGGGAACAGGATTAGAGAAGACCGCGAGCGCACATAATTTCGCGTGAAAGAAAGAACCTGCTAACGTCTGTTTCGTTGAATAAGTGTTTCGTCGAGTATGAACTGCACAATGTACTTGTATTCGCATTGTTAATCGGCAATTTAACTGAAAATTTATCTCACGTCGTCGCCGATTATTTCGTAATTGAATGTGGAAATGAAACAGAATAAATAAATTTTATTTATTATTCAACTTTTAACACATTGTGGTCCACTAAGAAATCTGTAAGGCATACGCCTGGAACAGGCACGTTTTTCGACAAACTTGCGCGTTACTAAAATCGTTATAACATTCTTATCGACGAAGCAACGTTTGCCAAACAACTTTTGTGTTCTATCAAAAGAGACACAGGGTTTTATTAGCGAAAAGCACAGCTTGTGGTATGCTGAACAACAATTACACTGTATGACTCGTGATCAATCAACAATGTGTCAATTTCCAGTCACACGTATTTACTTTTCACGTCCACGAAAGTGTTTCTCTAACACTTTTCCCACACGCGGGGCAATACTTTTATTCATCTAAATCCAATCGCAGGACCCGTTTAAAGCGTGTCGCAAGATTATTAGAGTCTCTCGATATCCATAAAAGCGGACATTTAAACCTCGCTCTCGTATGGTTTCGTGCAATTCACTTCGTTCTTTCATCTCTTTCCGCGTCGGCTGAAGCTTCGCTCGAACCACAAAACCGCAGCGAGCGCGCAGCTTTCCGTGCCGTGCGCTGTTACATGCAAAACTAAATAAAACACAGAAAAAATAATACAAGACGAGGGGCGAGCTCAAGGGCGCGCGCGTTTAATCACACCGTCGATACCGAGCACAGGGGGTGTCGTTATAATAGCGAAATAAATCACAGGCACGGAATCCGTGTAGCCGCGTGGGTGATCGTGCCGGAA
The DNA here is from genome assembly GCA_033822845.1 of Tetrapedia diversipes. Classification (NCBI taxonomy): domain Eukaryota; kingdom Metazoa; phylum Arthropoda; class Insecta; order Hymenoptera; family Apidae; genus Tetrapedia; species Tetrapedia diversipes. The sequence goes on from JAOPTO010000921.1 coordinate 441,225, forward strand.
ATCGATATACGCCGTGACAGCGGAGACATCGCAATGTTCAATAGCGTGGCTCGGATTCCACGCTGCTCGACATTCCGCGCATACGAGGCCGGTGCCGCGTGTATCGACGCCACCTTTCACCTATGAAGAGTTTAACGAGGTTCGCGCGCGACCCCAACCCTTCCCTCCCCGTCGCCACGTGTCTGAACCGCCCCGTTGCCCCCCGAATGAATATGGATGGAATATGTGTTACGCCGCCATTCTTCATTCGTCGGCTCAGACGACCAAGGGTTTCGCCCTTTCGACTGCCGCCGACCGACAGACTCGCCCCTTATATCCTGCAACCCGGCAACAATTTCGTATTCATCGCCTGTACCCGGCGATCGGATCGAAAAGGATCTTCCCGCTTCGACGGCGCGGCGGCTTCATCACGACCGACCGCAACCACTCGTCTGCGACTTTGATGTAGCTGCGCCGCACAAAGCGTCGCGGACGTCGGTTAATTAGATCGGCCGCAATCGCTTGCGACGCCTACGTACCCTCCATCGATCCGGTGTTTACCGGGGGTACACGGAAGAAAGCGTGGAAAAGTGTCCTCAGCAGAATCTTGCGAAGGTACTTCTACGCTTGTCGGGAGAGAGAGAGATTAAATAGAAACGGATTGTTCAGCGACTGGTTTTTACTTAAGATCGCCTAATTTAGGTCGAAAGGGACTCGACTTAATTGTTCCTGCATTCGTGTTTGGTTCGACTTAATTGTTCTTGGATTCGTTAAGGTTGCATTAGGTTCGTTTTCGAATAGGTATTCCACACGTGTTTCGTTCTACCGGATCTACGTGAAGTCCGCCACGTTAAGTAGAGGAAAAGTTTTAATTGCTATACTTTTTTGTCCGACTGCGCTTCCATTTAAAGTTCCGACGTTCAACTAAGTTGAGCGCAGCATGTAGAACAGGAAGTATTTTGCAAAACGCGGGAAGAAAGAAGCCGGAACTCGAACCGGCGAAGGCGAAAGGGGCGCGAGGTTGGAGGAAGGAAAATAAGGTCGCTAATAACGCGAGGTGAGAAATGAAAAGCGGAGAAGGAAAAGATTGTCCGACCGTAGGACAAGGAAGAACGACGACGGTGCGTTGTTAACCGTTGTACGCGTGGCGCGGCGAGGCGAGAGAGAAATTTAATTTACCGCTTTGTTGCAAGGTTATTCAGGAGAATATTTCATAAAATTAGCGTATTCCTCTTTTGCGGGCCGCGTGACTGGATTTAGCTCCGCGTTGCGGCGGCACAGGAGAGTGGCATTAATGAAATTGCATCGGAAGAAAGGAAGGGACGTTTTCTTGAAGAAGCCGAGGAATAAATTGTTCACCGTCCCGTGGAGCACGGTGAACGTGTCACCGATCGGACAGGGGACGGAGCCGTTGCTGCGGAATACCGAAACAGATTCTTCGGATCGACAACGTCCGGAACCGATAAATCTCATTTGAATGGAAATTCCGGGCATTTTTTAATATTCCGTCGACGTAAACCGTGGATTAGCTATTTTCTGGGAAATTCTCATCGTAAGGCGCGAACCCGTAGAATGTCATTATAGCCTTCGTCCCTCCCCCCTCTCGAACGACACCGCGGGGACGTGGAAGCCGAGTAATTTATCTTTAAGTTGAAATAATGCAAACTTTTAATGACTTCAGCGCTCCCAGATTTTTCTTCGCTCCCGGAGAACTGTACAGGTTTATCACTTCCCTTAACTACCTTGTTAACTAGCATTTACAGACGCGAATAACGTAACCGTTCTTCGAGTTACAAAAATACCTGCTCCTTCCTTCACAAACGTTCCTCATTGTTCGTGCAAGCGCATACATCGGCGCGTCACGAAGGTAACATAATCAACTTCTCAATCTCGACTCGTCGTCAAGGCTCATCCTTTATTAACAACAAGCGGAGCCCTGCTCCTTCAAAATTTATCCCCGGAACCGGAAAACAAGAGGGCGCCCCCGGCACTATCGGAATTGCATCGAGCCAGCCAGTTATTCCTGTCCGCTCCTTCGTCAATATTGAATTTCCATCCGCGCAACGGAGCCCCCTCGTTCGCTCGCCCCCTTTCCACCCTCGCGATCCGACTCCGCTCCAAACAACGTGACGCGTCGGAAAAGGGATCAAAGCCTCGGGTCCGGGGGGTTCCTGTCGCCTGGATCCGGTCGAGGATTCCGTGACGAGAGTCCGGCCACGTGATCACAGGCAAAATTCTATTTCGCGCCTGTGCGTAGACAACACATCGCAAGCTGCTCTCCTCTTCGATGTCCTCCTCGTTGTCCTCCAGGTTGTCCTCCTCGCGGCCGTGCGAGGCTTTTACGAGGTCGCTGAACGATACGACGGCCGTGTGCTGGCCTGGATGAGAGCCTTTAAATATTTAGCCGGGGCCAGGAAGAAAAAATAGTCGGTCAGACGATAAACCCGGCGACTAAGGTCGGGAGGACGGAAGAAACCCGCAAGGGTCACGGATCAAGCATCCGCATGCATTAAACATGCGCCGTGTCCTCCTCGACTCGCATCCATTGGCTTTGGACAGCCTATTCTGCAGGACACTGTACTCAACGATGGCACTCGCTTCTACACCGATATTGCCGCCAATATCCGTTTTTCTTCAAGGCCTAGACGCCTGTGGCTGATGCAAGCGGAGGTACATCCTTTGGCAGCGCGTTCTGTTTAAGCGAGGGGTTTGCGTCGAAGCGGGAGATGAAAATGGGAAGACGAGAAGAGAAAATTATGACGGAGTTGAAATACTGGCATTTTACAGGCAAATTGCACGAAGGAAAATGAATACACCGAGGTGATGCAAAGGTGCAACCCTCGCTCCTATTATATTCGTGCTTGGTTGAATTTTACCGAGAACGAGGTAAACCGAATTAAATTCGAACGTTGCATCTCCATCGGGAAGATACGAAATGTTTCACAGCTGCTTCGATTACTATCTCGGTCGTCTCCTATTATCGTAACGAAAATTTCTCATCGCTAACGAATTGAAAGCGATAAAAGTTGACCGAAGTGTGTTCCCGCTTGTTCACTGTGAACTATAACGCCTCGGGGAACGTTCTGTTTTCGTTTCCGTGCACAAGCAGCCGGGTTTCGTATTTCGAGTTAGCGATCAGGATTAATCGATTAACCGGGGCCGCTATCGCGCAAGTTTCCGGAACACGATTTGCAGCAGCATAACGCCGGGATCTTGTAACTTTAATACGTAGCCGCACCGGATTACGCTGTTCCCGGTTCCCGTTGTTCCCGCGTCTCTCTTTGGCGAAGCATGCCATAGAATAGGGCTTTGGGGTTATGGCGTTCGTGAGGCTTAACCGGAAATCGCACCGGTCATCGTTAAATATTAAAAATCAGTATTCCACAGTAAAGCTTCATTTAATATTTTATAGTTGCTGACAGACAAATTATCGATTCTACACTCTACCAAAACGTATAAACTCATCATCACCTCTTATCAATAATTTGAATGTTCCCCATCAACTCTTTAACCCTAGATTCATAAATCTGTGTGGGAGATATATTATTTGTAAATATGATTTTTGTTCTATAGAATACAAGGAGCGATAAAACACACTTTAAATCTTAAATGCAAAGCATGTCGAAAACCATGCGATCAAAGCCTATTTATCATTCTTTTTACCCCTTCCTCCGATTTCGTCCCTGACACGCAATCCAGCACCCCCCAAACATAATAAACAGAGCGTACGATGAACAAGAGGCATCGACCATTGCCATTCGTTACACACGGCGCACGGAGTTTGGTAGTGCTTGGTAACCGTTGCGAACAAGAATTCCGTTAGAATTAATAATGCATAATCCGCGTGTACCTCGCGTCCCGGGGGCAGATTATATCGACGTTGCGAGTGGTCGTCGGCCAGCCGACAAATGAAAACCACACGGCCTCGTATACGAAACATTTCGTACGCTAACAAACTTCCTGTAAAATTGTACGAAACCTCGTCAGATAGATGAAAAAAATATATTATATAGACATGTATTTGCTAATGCAGAGAAAAATGAAGACAACATTAATCATTTTTTCTTCTTCTGTGGCATATCTGTAACATTATGCATTTATTAGAAAATAACACTGAAAATGAAACTGTTGCAGTATTACAACGATATGCATTTAAAGGTTAAACAGAAAGCATCCCTCGAAACTGGTAACCGAATAACAAAACATGAAGAACAATCCTGTGCTAATATCTCGACGGGGCTGTCACCCACGTGTTATGAATCACACGTTAAATGAATTTCCCAGCTGTCCATCGGACAAATTGTAAAGCTCTAATCAATAATAAAAAAAGAAAAAAAAAATTCCGATTTCCCCGAAAATGCGACGCGGACGCCTGCCGGTGTACAACCAGGAGGTAATCCCCGCGACGCTGGCGCCCCCGCCGATGGCGGATCCGTTTATTGCGTGGAATATTACATGGCGTCGGCGCGGGGATTAATAATGAACGGGGACGTTGTTGCGCGTAGGCAAGGACGATTATCGCGTTTTACAATGGAAATCGCTCGCGAAGTGCCCGTGTAATGGCAAACATCGGATCCGATTTAATGAAGCGTCGATGCTCGATCAAAGGCCGGCTCGCGTGCCGCTGTTACGCGACAGCGAAATGCATTTGCGAGATACATCCTCTGGTTCCGCTGTTGATACCCCCGTTTTTACTAGCACACGGAATCAGCTCATTTTGTTTTTTAATCTTGTTCCGTTAAGCTGCGTGTTTTTGCTTCGGCTGTACGCCTTTTTCGAATCTATTTGCTTCGATTAACTTTGTTACTGTGGAAATGCATGTCAGCGATTATGTTCCAAATTCATTACTTTACTTTAATTTTCTAATAACATAACTTTCAAATAACAAAAAATATACAGAAGAAATTACACACATATTACAAAATCAGATTATTTATTGTAAAATTGTTTAATACAATGCATTTTTAAACATCATAATTTAACAGTATTACAATGCTTTATCATTTATTCCCTCTCCTATCTTACCTAAGATAATAATAAACAGTATCCTGCAAAAAATTAAAAACAAAATTCGAAAAAACTAGTAATAAACGGAAAACAATAAAAAGAAGTAACCAAATCTGTTGAAAAATTCCGAGAAATGACGTCAAATTACGAGAAATCATGAAGTTCCGAGAAGTGACGTCAAATTCCGAGAAATGACGTGAAATTCCGAGAAATCGCGAAATTCCGAGAAGTGACGTCAAATTCCAAGAAAAATATTCCGTGCCACCTCCTCGTTTGTTATGTTCTCCTGATACAAAGTCTCGATTTTCAGAGCAAAGTTCGATTGAGGTTCGAAAATTCCGCGCCCGAGAAATTCCGAGAAGTGACGTCACTGTCCGAGAAATCGCGGAAATTCCGAGAAGTGACGTCACGTACCGAGAAATCGCGGAAATTCCGAGAAGTGACGTCACGT
>JAOPTO010000922.1:0-20152 GCA_033822845.1 Tetrapedia diversipes
TGCTACCTTCACCCTGGAACGACTCCACAGAGAACGGCGCATCCTTTCTTGCGCCTCTACCCCTTTTCGCAAAAAAGCCCTTATTTAGTTTAACGAGAAGCAGAATACTTGAGCGAGTTCGCGGCTCGCCGCCGCTTACACGCTTGCGGTGGATCCTCCGCCCCGGCACAAAAGCTGCCCGGGAAAAGGAACACCGTGCAAATCTTCTTTTCCGCGTTTCTCCTAAGACAGGCCGCTTTCGATGCTCGTTACAGGATACTTATCATCGGTGATATTGTTCGACTTTTGCGCGAACCCGCTGCCGCTATCGATTCATCGTCGGTCGCTAATGAGCCGAGGCTCGTCTTACGAAGATACCATTATGCACGAACGATTCCCTTTTCCGGACGGAATTAACCCTTATGGCTCCAAGTGTGCCTCTCAAGCACCATCAATGTGCGGCGTTCTACTCCAAGTATGCTTCTCAAGCTCACCCGGAGTAAAAAATACCACACATTAATCAAATATAATTGCGACGACTTTCCTGCCCTCGCCACTAGGAGGGATTTAGAGACCACCTTTCTCGCAAGTGCTCGAGTCCACCTTGATTCCTATATATACGAGTTCTGACCTGTCTCTTGCTATCTCTGTGTCTAAGGCAGGGGCCTGCTAGGTCAGCCTTACTGACGAGTCCACTAACAGACTCAGGACAAAACACCCCCTTTCTCATTCCCTTTCCTTTCCTTCCACAACGGCCACATAATTAATAATATATGTAGGAATATGATAGGGCTGATGCGATCGAGTGGATGCAAGTTTAGGAAAATGTGGAAGAGTGCTTGAATAGAACGATAGCCGTGTGAACATAGAATGTTTGGACTCGAGTGTTTTTAAGGCGCGAAGGATGAGCAATTGAGACAACGTCGCGACTGAGGAATTTTGGGTGGACGTGACCAAATGCATCGAGTGAGAAAGGTTTAGAAGTAGTAAAAATGGAAATGAATGTTCGGAAGAATATACGACAGAGAGAATGTGAGTGCGGAGCTGAATGAGTTTGACTGTGAAGGCAGAAAAAGTGTGATTCTGAAGGAGGTAAGAACGTCGTAGTAGTTGCTAAGTTGTAAAGTCGTTTAAGTTGTTATGATTAAACTATTTTAAATATGCATTTATTAATATTCTAATCACTTCACGTTTATTTTATTCACACCTGAGCCCTATCACCCATTCTACTAAATAAAGCAAAAGTAGAATTTCCTATATATAAATATTGTAATCAAAATTATATTACTTCTGAAATGAATGAAGACTGTTCTGATTGACTTTATTACATATATTATTATTTACACATTGTTGTAGCATTTAAAGTTTGACAGTTAAAAACTTGCTTACTTAATTTGCTTTAAGAAAAATTCATATTCCATGCTAATCGATAAATAGTGTTCTACAATAATAGCAATAAAAATGAATATACGCACAATATGTTGCAAACCATAAAACTATATTTTATATTGTCCTTTCGTCGTAAACTTTTGTCCGTTACTGTACGAGCGCCGTGGCTGCTGTAGCGGTATGATTTTCTGGTTGTTAATAGGGATGAGAGTTTTACGATTTCCGTGTAACGATCGTGATTCGCGGACAGCAGAATTTCGCTGAAATTTTAATTTGAATATAATTTCTCAAAGAACGTTTCACGCTCGTAACGTGTTTCAAACAAAAGGATCGTATCCATTGAATTTTAGTACGCGCGTGGTACGCAATCGGCAGCTTTTACGGTAACGCGCGTTTCTTTTGTTACATGTTGATGCGTTGAAATTTAATCTGAACGCTTGTAAGCTGAAGTAATCCGCGTCAAAAAGAACAATGCTAACGCGTCAAACGTTTTCAAGCTTTTTGCACGCACCACCTTTCAGGTGAAAACGTTCGCAGGATTTTGTAATATTGTAAAACATATTTTACGTTTTATTGATACGGTGAACGTTGAAAAAAAAAAATATGGAACAACGTCTCCTATTTCTGAATTGATTCCAATTGCCTTAAGAAATATGAAATATATTTGGAACGATATTAAAGAAAACATTGAAGAACATTTACATAACATTAAGGTAGCTTAACTTTTGCATGACTTTAACGGATAAAACTTTAAACATTAAAAGAATCAAAAACCAAGATTTTCGAAATTTGTGCAGTTCAATTAACTTTAATAGCTTTTATTATAAAAACGAAACGTTTCTACAGAATTATATACCTATGCACGAGTATAATCACGGGAATATTACGCTTTTTAAAGTGTTTAACATCCTATCACGCTGAAATAATTGAAGCAGAACATTATTATAACAAATTTTTATAACACGTTTTAACTTATTACCAGCGTGTTTGAATTTTTTTTTTCACAGCTGACTCGTAGGCATGCATAATTGCAATCAGTGGGCGCTTCTGAGGCAACGAAATATCGATATTAATTAAAAACCAGCCGATATACCTTTCGTAAATCTTTTCACCGCAATTTCGACGCCCTGTAATCGGCGGTCGAAATTCTCTTAATAAACACTTGAACGCGAGCTTCATTAGCTGGCAACGTCGAACCGTTTTCCAGGCCGCGTTCGAGGCAGCCGAAATTATTAATTAAATCAATGCAAGCGGAACGGTTCCGTTAACGAATCGTATTCGCTGTTCTGAACGCTGAAAACGCTTGTGAGACTATCGCTGCGTTAAGTCGCGGCGGAACAAAAAGCCTGATGCGATTAAACTGGCACCGTAGAATTTGCCAGGCACCAGGTTTGCAAGCCTGTGACTCGAATTATAGTTTATTTAGACAGCCGTGCTTACATTTGGCGCAAGATGGAGAGGGAAAGATGGGAATGTAAAGAGAGAAAGAGAGAAAGGGAGAGAGGGGGTTAGGGAGTGCAAATTAAAGTTTAATAAAATAAATTTACATAGGAATAAAAACGAGGTCGTTAGAATTTTCACGAATTTTACAGAAATTTTGTTTCCTACAACGGTCAAAATATTTAAGATTGTACCGAGGCCTGAAACTTAATTCTATCGTTTTTAATAATTACATTTTCTTACTTAATTTCAGGTAACTAACAGTGCTGGATTTGAGTTTGGTTTAAATTTATTTTACAATTCATTCTCGATGCACGTATCGTTAAAGACGTATTAAAAATTTGGAAGTTTGTATTGTATTTAATGAATACAATATTAATGATCATCTAAAGTGGATTTTTAATGATCAACGAATGCACAGAGGGCGGCCAACGAACCGATTCTTAATAAAAGTGACGCAGACGAAACTTTTTCATAATATTGGGAGCGTGAAATGTTGTAAATTTTGTAAAACCATTGTCTAAAAACATTGTCTACGAACCGTTTCTCATTAAGCATCCTCTTTAAGTGTAAATGTAAGGGATTACGGATGGATAAACTGCGGCGGGGATCCTGAAACTTTCACGTCGCCAAACGTTGAAAATTTTTAATTAATGCAAAATTGGGTTAATTTTCTGCTAGTGAATCTTTCGACGAATATCGACAATCCGATTCGAGTATTTCGCCGGCCGCAATTTAACGCGCGACATTTCGATGACACGTTTACGAGTGGAAAATTCATTTTCGTCATTAATGCGTTAATATTATGCTGCTAATTATACTCCGTGCTGTTCGAGTACAAGAGCAACAACGATCGAACTGAATATTAAACGTGTGGCTGTTACAGAAGAGAAGAAGTGAGAAGGAAAAGGAATAGGAAAGTGGTGTTTCTTCCGGGGCCTGCTAGTGGACTCAGTGGTAAGGCTACCTAGTAGGTACCACGCCTTAGTCACAGGAATAGAAAGATATGTGAGGGTGATTGTTAGTTTATTGACGTGTGTATGTTTGTTTGTGTGAAAGAGATTCTAGAATGAACGGTTAAGAAATTAGAATGAGAAGGAATGTATGGAAAACAAGAAGGATGAAACTATGAGTGAATGGAGTAGAGAATGAAAAAAATTGAATGAGGATCGTGAGTGTACACCTTTTGTTTATGGATTGAATGAGAAGAGGACGTGCGAATGGGATCGGAGAATTATTACACAAAATAAACACATTTATATATTTTTAATATTGTCGTTTTCCTCAACAAGATACAGGTCAGAACTCGTATACAGTGGCTCCAAAAAGTATTCGTACATTGTATTACAAGGAAATTCATGTACTTCTGAAATTCTGATTTCAATGAAACTTTATGTGTGTACAGAGCATGGTGTATCCTGCATGGAGCAATTTTTTTGACGGTAAAATATCTTTTAAGGGGGCTGATAACGAATCTCAAAGTTTCAGCGATTTTTCACACTTTGAATACAAAGTTTCCTGTGTTCTTCTTTTTATGATAGGGCGATAGAGTATTAAAAATTAAAGATTTTCTATTTGAAAGGTTTTGCTTCAGCAAGTACCATTACAAAGTTATCTTTAAAAAATTAGAGAAAAGTCAGAAACTTCAACGCTGGTTTCACCCCTTTAAATTGGCATTTAAATGAAAAGAAAAGATTAATTCATACGTATACTATTACGATTTACATAACCACAAAGTTTTATCAAATATATTCTATCAAACTCAGAATTTCAGGGTTAAACAAATTTATTTGTGACATAGTGTACGAATACTTTTTGGAGCGTAACAATCTCGAGCACTTGTGAGAAAGATAGTCGGTAAATTTCTTCTAGTGGCGAGGAAAGGAAGGTCGCCATGAACAGCTTTGTGCAACATTTGACTGAGAGGTTACGATAAGCATCGTCAAGATGAATCTTAAGTGGCATCTAGTACATCTATTTTTTGTCTAATCAATATCTAACTGATTTGGGAAAGGCGATCAGCACTTTACTGTGACTATAGCTGCGCTGTAATTAATAGTTAATCGAAATTTGTATTCAGCTGCACTAGACACTTCAAAATTGTCATTTACACGAAGACACTTTACGCTTCAGTTTATATTATTTTACAATAGTAATAACTATTAATTACAGCGCAGCTATAGTCGAACACATAATCGAAATTTGTATTCAGCTGCACTAGAAACTTCAAAATTGTCATTTACACGAAGACACTTTACGCTTCAGTTTATATTATTTTACAATAGTAATATGTGTTATTTTCGTTAAATTGCAATTGCATCCTTTATGAAGGAACGATAAAGAATACAATTTGACTGTAATCGTTATCTGCTATTTAGCAAAACCTATAATCAAGTAAAGTGTATAATTAAAAAACGATCTTTAAAAAAATTTCTTTCATTTTCCTTTGTCCTAATTTTCATTTCAACGTCGAAACAGTATTCCCTTTATTGTTCAATATTCCTCGGCTTAAAAGTAATCGAAGGTTTATGCACCGAATACAGTTTCAATGTACTGCGAACAAAGTCCTTACGGGATCACAGGGAATAAAGCTGGCCTAGATGACAATGTCAAGCGTCTCATTTTGTATAACGTTCTTAAGCGAAGTGACACATTTCCAATAAAGCGCTTGACAGACTTTGAAAAAATCGATTTCCCCTCTCAACATTTTTCGGTTGAGAATATAATCAACAAGCGTCACTGTTTAATTACTTTTAAACCATCCTTTAATAAAAATAATTAAAAAGTTACATAGATTACACAATTTTCCTTTCGCAATAAATTTTATATACTGTTGCTATACCGTACAGGGTACTTATACCTTTCTGCTGTTTTATAAACACTATTGTATGATTATTATTATTATTGATACGGTATACTCTGCTATCGATCACTCTGTGAGAGGACTAGGAAGGGATGTGATGTCCCAAAAATTCAAAAGAGATTTAGTCAACGTGTTCATTGCTCTAACGCTCGCTGCTGACTGCTTACCGTTAACCGCCTACTTCGCCTTTGCAGATGTTGGGCGGGCGATACATTGGTTTTTACATGCAAGGACCATAAAAATTATGGTACACGCAACGAGTCGTCGCAGGTTTCGCTTACACCACCACCTCCACCTAGAGTACAGACAGTGTTTGGCGGGGGGCTAAGATATTTAACCCCTTAACCTACGGTTTACGTTCGAGAATTTTGGGCCGAAATCGTAAACAAGTTCGCGCAGCCTTCGAGCCATTCGTACGACTTGTATCATACCATTACAGATTATTAATTTTGTATTACTGATTTTTTTATAAATAAACTTTAGTAGTACTTGCGTCTACCACAATTATTACATCAGGTTGTAATTACTTATCAAGTATTCCATAAATATTGATAACTTTAGGAGGGCGCCGCCGCTAATATTTATATTTGGCCCGATCATCTAATACGGGCTATGCCCGTAATATTTACGTTTGGTTCGATCATTTATTAGTTGTAGGTTAAGGGGTTAAGGGCAATTTTCCGGAACGCACGCACAGTCATTAGCATTTTTTCCGAGTTCGTACAACTACACTTGTCAATTATTGTATTTGTCATATTCGTCTTAATAAAATCCAACCGTTTTTGTTGTTACATTTGATTTAAACCACGCACTCTCACCTCAGAGCTGTGTAGCTTGCGAAGCATAAGCATGGTTTGTTGTTCTGTGCTCGTTTGTGTCGTTTTAGTTTTTTATTTAATCCACGCATATCCTTTAAACTCTACTCGTTTTGATTTTCCTGCAACCTTTCCTATAATATTTTCCTTCCGATGAAAATCGGCTTCCGCTGCGGCCCGCCACGGGTTCCATCGTTCCCGCGCACGATTTACCATCGGCGAAACTATCGACAGGACCCGTTGTGTTCGTTATAACAGATCGCGGGCTGCGTTCGTGCATGCGACACAGCAGCGCGAAATTTTTCATTTCCCAGGATTTCACCGTCCGACACTGTTGACACCGACTGTTCCCCGTCCGACACGCCGGACCGGTGACGTTTTATTATTCTTCTGCCCCTTTTTTTCGTGAAGCGCGCGCGCGCGCTCCGCAGACATTCCCGCTTCATTAATTCGAGGCGGCAAGTCGGGACCGCGGTGATAATTCACTTTATTTGCGTCCAAGAGTTCGGGAACTCGGTTAACGTTTCCGCGATCGTTACGCGATGGTACAGTATAACTGTTGAATTTTTGTACGTGTATATATATATACAGTGGCTCCAAAAAGTATTCGTACACTGTATTATAAAGAAATTCATCTACTTCTGAAATTCTGATTTCAATGAAACTTTATGTGTGTATAGAGTATGGTGTATCCTGCATAGAGCAATTTTTTTGGCGGCAAAACACCTTTTAAGGGGGCTGATAACAAATCTCAAAGTTTCAGCGATTTTACACACTTTGAATACAAGCTTTCCTGTGTTCTTTTTATGATAGGGCGATAGAATATTAAAAATTAAAGATTTTCTATTTGAAAGGTTTTGTTTCATGAGATACCATTACAAAGTTATCTTTAAAAAATGAGAGAAATTTCAGAAACTTCACCGCTGGTTTCGCCTCTTTAAAATGGCATTTAGATGAAAAGAAGAGATTAATTCATACGTATACTATTACGATCTACATAGCTACAAAGTTTTTATCAAATGCTTCTATCAGACTCAGAATTTCAGGGTTAAACGAATTTATTTGTGACATAGTGTACGAATACTTTTTGGAGCCACTGTATATATACTTCATTATTGCATGGTTTAACGGGCCGAACGATTAATTCTGCCAGCACAACCAGTAACGACAAACAACATCGGCTGCGTTAGATCAAATTTTTATGAACAGTTCAAAGAAAACGAAGATTGAAGAAGAATGTCATAGAAAGAAATGATATTCTTTAATCGTTTCAGCACGAAATTAATGAATAGCTTGTTAGAAATAGATATTTGGGAGAAAGAACTGCAACTTTGATACTGAACGTATAACTTGTACACTGAAACAAGAAATAAATGTTAAATAATGATCGTTAGTACGCATTTATTTCATTCTTCAAAGGCTGCACCAAATAATTGTTAAGAATTAAACGTTCGCAATGAAATTTGTATTAAAATGTATAGGAGAAAGTAATTTGGTGTGTTAGCTTTATTCTATAATTTCAAAGATGCATAAATTATGCGTGAGACGAGTTATATAGCTATTTTAATAATTAGCTATTTTTCTTTTATTTCCACCAAAAATATCTCCGTCTATCTCGCGCAGTATGGCGGTCCTTGTCTGTGACGTCACGATTACGACGACCTCCTTGGTCGGTCTACATTCCTGATAACGAACGGCAGTTTCGAGTCGCCAAATAACAGATGGCGCTAATTTTCGTCGGATGATATCACAGACAGGAACCGCCATATTGTACAAAAAGGACGGTCATATTTTTAAGACGAATTACAGAAAAATAGCTAATTACGTCTTAATAAACGTACTAAAAGTATTTGTTTTTTATACTCAGAGATTTCTGTTACGCGACACATTCTGTCATTATAAAAAATTGAATGAAAGGGTCTTAGGTGAAGAGTTAGGTATATAATAAAATAATTAAATGAAAGTATTCACGGATTTGCTAGGCCACGATAGAACTTGAATCTTTTTCTCCATCTGTTCATAATAATTTGTTTGCCCACTATAAATACGAGTAACCAGTTAGAAATGAAGTTCTGGTTTTCACAAAAGAGTTTTTGCGTATGGGAAGAAAGAAGACGGCGTTACGGTTAACCGGGCGAGATTCATTTTCCCGAAAGATGCGAATGGATGTAACACGCAATTAAAAACACATTAACCCCCTCGGTGAATAGATGTGTCTTTTCGTTAATAACAGCACGGTGAAAAATAACGCGGGCATTTAACCGTGAAATCCATCTTGTGACGTAATATACACGACCAAGAGAATTCCAACCCCTTTCTCATCTCACGTTTCTTTTTCCACCTATGGAGGTAGACGAGAAATTTTCCGGGAAACAAGGAACAAAGGATTTTCTGACTTCAGCGAATTGTTTGAACGCTTCACGCGGGTGATTTAATAGGTTTAGGAAAAATTGCAGTGCCAATCACGATTTTAGTAGTCCCGTTTCCTTTTCTGCGTAAGAATATAGGGAATGCATAAAATATTACCATACGGTACATCTTTTTAGGGTATAATCACTTCTTTTTAATTAAGTAATTTTGTGGATCACTGATTATGTAATTGATTTATACAATTTGGGTAATAGTAAAAAAAAATTAAAATTAGTAATCTTGACATAGCTGAAATAGAAAAATACAAGATTCTCGGGGTTTTATTTGATTGTTCATTAAGGGGTAACACCACTGTAACGACCTAAAATAAAGCGTTTTTTTGACAATTTTTTTGGGGCGGAAGAAAAGGTGACAGAGAAATAATACTTGGGGTAACTGTTGAGCATATATTTGAGTATATTACAAAAAATTTTCATAGGAAAATATTACAAAATGGCGACACTGTATTAATTCTCCCGAGGCATGTTGAAGCTGAGGAGCTCTGCGGCACGCAGCATAACTGGTGCTAATTTGAACTTGGAAAGAAGAAAAAAAATCCACTTAATCTACATGAGTGTAGCTAGTGAATCACGTAGGGGATTTTAGAAATATTGATTTTTGTGCAATTGGCAAGCATTTTACTGAAATTGTTCAATTTTTACCCAAAAAAAGGACAGTTATTTGTTAATAACTATTGTTTAAATTAACTTATCAAAAATCCCCTACGTGATGCACTGCGAAATGTTATTTTAAAGTTGTGATTAAATTTTCAAATCGAAATATTGAAAATTGTTTGAGTTCTGCTGCGTGCCGTTTTGAAGAATCATGTTTCGAGAAAAACGCGTTTGAAGTTTTGAAACATGTTATAGACATGAAGGAATGAAAAATTCTATTCTTAGAAAATTTTTGCCATTAATCTACTATCCCAGAACCATAAAGTTGCCCTTTAAAGTTCAAATTCTCTTTCTCATTTTGTTTCCTGGCCGATTTTAAGTTGGAACGTGCCTCTTTTGTTGCATCTGATAGGGACTGCTCAGCGTGTTTTAGGCGGTTAGCATCGGATTCCATGCAAAAATTATATGATTGGTTACCAATATCTATCTGCAAAACACTCATAATCTGCAAGATATCGGTGAGACGATCATTGAAAACACACATAGCAATATCTATTGCTATATTCAGAACTGTTTTACCGCTGGGATACGATTTCGGAGCCAAATTCCAAACTGTAGCATTGAAACTTTCGTTGCTATTTTGCATTTAACATCCTAAGCAACGGTTTAATAGTTCTTTGTGGCTCAGTTCCTCATAAATCGGTTTAATTGTTCGAAAAATTTGCTGAGGAAGTGGCGGTTTATGATGGAAGGTATCTAATGAATCCGTCGCTTGCGCTTTTTTCCACTTGCACCAAAAATCTGAGCACTTCTCGTGCAGATGATTCTTATCGGATGATAATTTATGAAATAAGGTCGCCCAGATTTCATTTTTCAATTTTTCGATATTATTCGGATTGCAACGTATGGCTAAACCATAATAAATTGTCAACTGATCAATTAATTTGCCAGTTAATTTGCTTTTGCCACCGAGACTTTTTTTATTTTGAAATGCTTCTAATTGCACTAAAAAATACACTATCGATATCTATGGAGATATTGAAAAGGTTACGAATTCGAAAAGTGGGGATTTCACAGCGGGCATCAAGTTGGCGTAGGTAGGCCGTTGCGGATCATCCGCGGCGCTAGAGAAGGAGCTTGAAATTCCATAGAAAAAATTATTTTTCAGGGATTAGACCTTTTGCATCATATTTTAGAAGGTTCAAAGTATTTTTTAAGACAATAAAAAAAAAAATAATTTTTTGAAAATTCTACAGTGGTGTTACCCCTTAATTAGGGTTACAGTAATAATTGTTGTAAATTCTCAATCAATCATTTTATACACAGATTATTTGCTATTAAAAATATTAAAGTTATTAAAAATAAGATACAAATTTTTATTTTAAAAGGTAATCTATAATTTACCAATCAGAAAATTATAATTTTGAATTTTGTAGGATTAATAAAATTAATAAATATAAGTAACAGTAAATTATTTACATTAATTAACGTGCGTAGATTGATAGGGATTCGAATCGTTTAAGTTTACTTCAAATTATTATTCGAACTGAATCCAAAAGTAATTTCGCCTCTTACAAGTGGAACGAACAAAAATTAATTCCAAAGCAATTTACAATGATCTCCATTAAAATTAGAGAACATATTTCATTCACTGAGTTACCTATTTTTATATTCTGTAAAGTATGAGAACTACATTTTCAGTAATTTCAGAATTCATTCTACGGAATTACCTTTACCGTCATCCAACGTGCTGAAAGGGTCACACTAAAATTGCTCTAAAATTATTTATTAACAAATTAAATTCCGCTTTGCCGCGGGACTGTTTCTCTTGCGTCTCAATTATTAACGGCGACGCGATTCTCTCAGGTGTCGGAATCAAAGCACCTCCAGTGCCCAACAGTATTCGTTATGAGTGCGTTTGAGAACGATCTTTTAGCCGCATTCGTTAAGCCGATTTCCCAGGACGCCCTATGGAAACCGTTTGCATTATCGATAAGGCTTACCGTCGGGCAAAGTGATGGAACGGTTCTATGCCAAGGGCTACCTGGAGGTTACGAAAACGTGAGTAATCTCGTGAACAACGCCTCCGCCTCTTCCCTCCTCCCGCCGCTTCACCGTCAGTGTTATTGGACGTTGCTCGATCCCAAAAAAATAACCATAATTCACGAGGAACGCGGCAGGAATTCAAAGCGAGCTTCCGGCGAAGAATTTAAAACGGCTGGATATTTTTAAACGTGCACACGTGTTCGCAAATCGTAACCAATTTGGTAACGTTACGCGTAATTAGTGACTGTTTCAACTTCCGAATTTCGTTTTTTTGTCAATTTCAATTTTCACGGAAAAATACTTGTGAATCATATTTGGTAACTGTAACAGTATTACACTCATAGCAGTCGTATAAAGCAAGTGTTTCATTAATACACGTACGCGATGAAGAAGAATAAATCCTTTTTCAGTGCTGTTCGTATCCATGGATCAAGCAAAAATAATGTGTATTGGCAAATACATTGTATCCATGAATATTAGCGCATGTAACCCACCAATTGTAACACGATGCTTAATTTATGCTTTTTAAACATATTTCTTAGATTAAATTTCGTCAACCGAATTCCTCATTCAAAGTAAACAAATTTAAACTCTAAAGATTCTGAAACAACTTTTCACACCGCGAAGTTGTTTAATAGCAAACCCTGCGCCGCGTGACCAGTCTTATCCGAAAATCAGGAACCGCCATTGCGCCGGGGTACGGCGACATTCCGTTTCGACGCTTTCGCACTGCCGCGCCGCGTTCCTCCCTCGCTATCTCTGCCTTTTTTTTGCTTTATTCCCCCCGTAGCCGACGTACGAAAATTAGGAACATCTGTGACAAAGAAAACGGATATTCGAGGGAATGGAAAGTAGCCAAGTCCGTCGCAACGAGAGCCGGAAGACGCGAGAAATTCGGTGCCAGTCGCGGGAAAAGAGAGAAACAGAGACTGAGAGAGATTGAAAGAGAGAGAGAGAGAGGGGGGGCGAGGAGAGGCGTGGTACAGAGAGCACACTTTTGCTCGTGCATTCATAAAGCTGGGTCATTGCCGAGCTGTCGAGTCGGTCTTTCTTGTTTCTGCAGAGCTGCGTCGAGATAAGTAGCTGCTGCACGGTCTGCGCGCTTTGTTTGTTCAAGCTTCTTCTTTCTTCGCCACCCCTCCCCCCTCTGCTTTCTTCCTCGCCCACCTTTCCCTCCTCTTCCACCGGTTTCACCCCTACAACTCCTCTGCAGCCGCCGCCGCCACGGCCGCTTCCTTTTTTCCTCTTCTTCTTTCCCTTCTTTTTTCTTCTTTATGCAAGCGGCGTTGTCCCTGCGAAGAGGCTCTTCACCAGCAAGACACGGTCGTTACGGTGCATTAATTATTAATACGGACTTCTGGCATCTAATATCCACTTTGGCTTGCTTTTCTTTCGGCCGCGCTATCGTCGTATTTATCTTGAGCACCTCGCAAATAGCCGATTCGCCCTGCGCCCTTCTCGCGACGACCAACGACGCCGCCGCCGGATAATTCTTAATGACCGCCATAAATCATCGCTACCCGGCTAACAACTGTTATTGGTGGACTGCGGGTTCTTACGCGACCCCGTATTCTTGCGAATGCAGCTAAAGAAATTAGGAAATTATGTGTGATCAATATGAACGGAAGGCGAAACGAATCTTTATGCACGACAAGAGCGAACGATCACTTCCTTTTCAAATGCATAAGTTATTAAAGAAATTAACTCATGCACTAGAAAGATAACTGTCTAATAATTGAACGATGGAAACAGTCGTATCTAGAGATTTTAGGAGGTACTATTTATCTGAATCGAATGAATTTTAACACAAGCACATCCTGGTACCGTTTAACTTCGATACCTTGCATGTAAAAGTTTTTAAAAACGCATATTCGCCGCTTGAGTGTAAAACGTTAACAAAATTAATAGATCCAACAAATAACGTTTACCTACAGCGTGAAACAAATCTTCACGTATTCCCTCGTACTAAATTTGTTTCCAAATTTCACCGTTTCATTTTCTGTCGCTGCAACTGCCATCGCGAGGCTCTCTGCCTGCGGTAGTTTTCAGAATTTGTTTAAGGGTATCACAGAAAAAATGAACAGTCGCGTAGTTTGTCGAGGTAATCGAACGTATCGCAAACGAGACATGTAAAATCAAGGCTAGGAGGAAGGCGGGGACAACTACATGCATATAATGCCCGCCAGGCTGGCAAGCAAACGCGGCCCCTCGTTATCGTAGCAATCGATTTCCAGCTCGATCGGTCCGACCCCCCGTGGCTGTGCCGCGCTCGCGATCATTTTTCACCGGCGTGGCTGCCGGCAGTCCACGGCGCCGAAAACGCGGCTCGTTATCGTGATTTTTCGTGCATGTCACCATTATAGAATTACGGCCTAACTAGGTTCGCAGGGCGCGTTATTCGTACACAGCGGCGGCCGGTCCAAGGGTTGCATAAACACGTCGGGACGCTTTCGGCCGGTAATGGGGTTGTTGCGTCGTTTGCCGAGCGGCGCGTGAACGAGATGATTTATAAATCGACGAGCGACGGTCAGCGAGCGCGGAAAGCGGGAGCAAGAAACCGAAGGACAGACGAAGCGGAACGAACCCGTGGACTGTTGAAAAAGGAATCGACGGAAAAATAAAATGGTGAGCGAAACGATGAACAATGATGGGCGAGAGGGGACGAAGTGTAGGAAATACGGAATAGAATCGAGGGAGAAAGTACGAGAGGGGTCGAACGAACGGGTGAATAGAGGAGGAGCGACGTGGTAGAACAGAAATGCAAAGAATTTTGAGAAATCGAGAAAAATAGCGATATTTAAAGTTGGAGAATTTTCCAAAGAATTTCCAAAGAACTTAGGAAAGCGATACAGAGCAAAATTGTGGAAAATTAGAAAGAAAGAATTAGAAAATGGAGGAGAAGAGAAACTGAAAAAGTGATGAAAAGGGTGGCCAGGGCTCTATCCAGACTAAAAATGCCGAAAATTTCTAAAAATTGAAAAAGACCGAGGGAGAGAGATCGATCGATGGGTGAAACGAGCGATCGGACAGAGAAATTCCTCCCGGTCGTTTTTTCTTTCTTTTTTTTTTTTATTACGCGGCTGGTTCCTGTCGCCGTCGACCGCGATTGAAGTTCGGCAGGATAATTAATTCAATTAACGTGCGCGGACTCGTGCATGCATTAAATAGACTAAAATGATTCTAATTAAAATCGGCGAGGAATTACAGCGGCCGCCAGGGTCGCGAGCACGTGTCACCGGTGTATGCGGTCCCCGTATTTCTGCCAAAAACCGTCCGCGGAGCGTACACGCGCGGCCTGTAATTGAGAATGCCCGTATTGGTTGACGTTAAAAATGCACGGAGCCGGGGAGATTGCATAGGAACAACAATAGCTGTGTTGCGGCGTGCACAAATGGGCCGTGGAGATTGCGATCGGTTGGCCCCAATAATAGACCGTTTTCAAAAGGCATTCATTCGACATCGCCGTTTTGAATATTTATTACGCGGCCGCAGTTTTCCACGGCCACGGTAATACTCTGTCAGTGTTTCGTCAATCAACGACAACCTCTCGCGCGAAAATACTTTCGCCGTCACGAGGCACGCACACGGGCACACACGCGCTATTATTCCTGCGTTTCTGACGTTTACACCGCGTTCCCCGTAACGCGTACGCGTATTGCGAATTCACGGCTGCGTTCATCGTGTTTTCGTGAAAATTGCGCTCCGTCTGTTTGTCGTGCCAGTGCGTTAGGTTAACGCGCCACGGTAATGTGAGCTGGTCTTTTGAAAATATACTGCGGTGCAGTATTCGCGGTAAATGGTTGCGTGGCAATTCTTATGATTATTGCGTAAAATAATAACGGTGATTACTTGAATATGCTAGAAGTTATCGTTGAAAAAGATGTGTTTAAGGAAGAGCAGAAATCAGTCTAATAGTTCAAGTCTTTCCGGGGACGATAGCTAAAGCTTTAGTTGTTGGAATGCAAGGACTAAGTGTGTATATAAGTCTCAGATAGGAATTAGGTATGCGCTGCGTCACATGAGAGGTTCTAACCCGCGGTCGTTGTTGGGCATTTGAATAGAAAGGGTATATTTTCCATGCAGTTAAAATAAGGATCGTTGCATACTTTTTATATGAAATAATACGGCTTATTTTCATTTCAAATTCCCATTATCCTAAAAAGTTATCGTCTTGGGTCACTAGCAATGACACTGAAAGCAACTTTTGAAGGAAACGTGTTAGAAAGTGGAGCAAAGATAGAACAAAAAAATAGGAGGTGAGCAAAAGTATTGATATAATAAAATGAAGTTTGTGGAAATATGTATAAAACACGAACCGTGACATACAAAAATTATTGCGAACATAGTTTGGGTAAAAGAATGCTTAAAATTTCGTAGGCGGACTTATTTTAAAACTGATCACTGCGAAGCTGCAGAAGTACCATTAGCAGTTAATCAGATGCATAAATCGTTGTCAATCCTGATGATTGAATTTCACCAGAGAAAGCAGATAACGTCGATGATTAAAAATTGTAGGACCACGAATTTCATTTGGAACATGTAAATTTCGGGAGCCATAAAAAATTCGGGGGGAACGATCGAAAGCTGATCGAACGTGTGAACGGTTGTCAAAGCTGTTGTCAACTAAAATATATTTAATACCCGAATTTTCACAGTCAATGCACAACGAGGATGACGAAAAATTTGGGGAGGCATGAATTCGATTCGAGAAAACTTTTCGGAATCGTATCACGCGAAGTGTTAATCATTTATAAATATGTTTGGGTGATCATGTGAAACCGCTTTTGACTGTTGGTTCCAAGAAAAAATGTTTCGACAAAAAATTGGAGAATATCGAATACGATTTAACAATTAATCTTTATTATTGCATTCATATATATTGCGATCCTATAATTGCTTTCAGCGGTGAAATAACAATTTGAAGTGTTTTATAGAAAATGAGTGTCTGTTATGGATTTGATCACTTATTTTATAGTTAGAAAATAGAGACAATAGGAGTCATTAAAGATTCTACAGTTCAGAATCTTGTTGTAGAAAAATTATATTATTCGTACGTCATGAAGCTATCACGCTTTTCGCGAATAAAATGATCGAAACTTTTTCGTTTCTTTTTTTTTTCCTTTGATGTAGGATCGCTTTCCAATGGAAAACATTGGAGTGATTTTTATCGCCCGTTACACCGTTGAAACTGTGAACATTTCCGAAAAGGTGTTCGCAAAACAGAGAGAAAATCACGAATTTGTCGGCGCGTAATCAGATCTGATTTGATAAGTGAATTCTGTCGAAGGTAATCGAATTCGGTCCGATCGAAAATTTTGTCACGCGCAACCGAACTCGTCCCGGCTGGAGCACTTTATTTCAAACCGACGAAGAGATTACAAACGGACGGATAAGACATTAACTTCAGCTTTAAACGGCCGTAACGTGGGTTAATGCTTAAATTCCAAGGAACAAACTAATAAAACACTAAATGTACTGCATTTTATATCAAAATTAATTGAGCATATTAACACTTATTTCTATCACAACCGGTCAAATGACCGTTTTTGAAATTTCAATTACAATTTCATAGATACAACGTAATTGAAACGCCTTTAAACTTTAGACTTTTTCTCAAATATACGTATAATACATTTTTCAATATTCGCTTCTCTTTTTATTGTTTATTTTTTGAGAAAAATAAATAAATAATTGAATAGTGTTAAAGTATCTATTTAAAAACGTCTCTGTGTTATGTTAGAATTTTTATTTGAAATGATTTCTTTATAAAAATTTCTATTCCAAAACGTGTTCAATATATTACAACGAAGTATTAATGACGTTTTGCACGTTTTTAAACCTTCATTAAAATCAGATGTTCGTTACTTGTCTGTCAATTATTACACTCTACTGTAAAATGAATATTTCCGGAAAATGCATAGCGAAACGAGGTTACCTCAACATTATGTTCTGTAGTCGGATAGTTTACAGTCTTGCTTCAATTTTGCCGTACTTTGTTGTTTCATATTTTAAGGACAGCTTGAGCCGGTACACCGGCATTCTCGTAGGAAGGGGGATGGCTTTTAACGCAACAGGCCAAGAATGGCCTGCTCTATATCTTCAGAGAGTGGTCTGAAAGCTTGGATACAGCTTTTACAGGACGGTTTTGCGTTACGATAAACTATCAGTGTCACCTCAAGACATTAACAAATGGTGTCATTTAAGAAGAACACCGTGGAATAAGCAATTCGATACATCCTACCTGATCAGTTTGTTAAATTGGGTTACATCAACCAGTCACGAAGCATAAATTTGAATTTTACCATCGTATAAAGTAATAATGGGGTACTCGATTACGCGTGGCACGTTGATTTAAATATTGTGGCTAACTCTCGGATAAATTCGACCCCTTTGGTCCCACGGGTCGATCGCAGTCGGTTCGATTTATTTCCGTCGATATCGGTTAATTATTCAACTCTATTTTTTTTTTTTTTTAATTATTGCAAATCCACGCATTTTTGTAAAAAGCTGATTTTTGTACAGGTTAATAATGTTTTGGTGCAGATACATTGGTAATTTTCGTTCTGTTATTTTGCTAATTTAGCAAGCAGCACCTAAACTTAGACGGACAATTTTTGAATTTTTGAAAATATAAGCTACTTCTAAATGTAGGATTATTCTATAATGTTTAAACTATCGTCATCACTGGAAATACAGAAATTGATAACTCCTTGATGTAATTCTTCAAACAATTCAACTGTTAAGCGTTTTAATCGGTAGTTTACAGATTTTGAGTCCAAATAGCGAGAGAAAGCTAATTTTTTCCTCTCGAAAGCATTTCGTAGGCTGGTGTAACCGATAAGAATAGAAAATTGGCATTTTCACGCCCATGAACACGTAGATAATCACGTTCGTTGAGAATGTTTCGAACGGCAGGTGTTAATACGATGCTTGGAAAATGGAAATTCGAGGTACGGCTTTAAGTGCGTGCATCGTAATTGTGAGTAAGGGACGTTGTTTGTACGCGCGCGGAACCGAGTGTACTTAAGGGCGGTCAATGCGTGGGGAAAGTGAAGTTTCAGCTGGAAACACCGAGCGTAAAGTTTTAGAGGGTACGTGGAATGAGCTATGCGAGTACCCGGAGAATTTGGAGTATATACAAAGGGGAAAGATGGGAGACAGAGTTTAGCAACAAGCAGTAAAGAAAGCAGTGACTCAGATTCATCATTAGCGTTTTATGTCCGCTGTGTCAAAATGGATCCTTAAACAGCTTCGAGGTTAACTTTTTACTATTCTATCGTTTAAAACACGCAGCTTCTTATTCATGCATGTTTGAAGCTTTTTACCTGCTTCTGTCCAAACCATGTTTCCTATTCTTTGTAATTCTATAAATGAAAAACGATCGCTAACGAGGAGATCTTTAAGTATAAAGCAGGAAAACAGCACCGGTTAGCTAATGAAGCTATAAGTTACAATTGAGGTATCGAGGGTAGTAAGGGCGAGCTCAACGTGTTCTAAAATATTTCTTATTCTATTAGACAGATTTATGGTACTCTTTGTTTGATAAAATTTCTGGTGTATTAATTATTTCCTTAATTACCTAATCCCAAGTTTTTTTCTGGATACATGCGCTTGTTGAGTTCGCACTTACTAACCTCAACGCCTCAATCCTTCCTTAAACAGCGAGGCATACAAGGATTTCACGTACAAAGAATTCATATGCCAAGTATAAGCTAAGCAGCAAGATTCATAAGACAAAAGTAACTTTTTTTCTGGAAACATACGCTTGTTGAGTTCCCACTTACTAACCTCAACGCCTCAGTCCTTCGTTAAACAGCGTGGCATATAACGATTTCACGTACAAAGAATTAATATCCCCAATATAAACTATTCAGCAAGATTCACAAAACAAGAGCAATTCTTTTTTTGGAAACATACGTTTGTTGAGTTCCCACTCACTAACCTCAACGCCTTAATCCTTCGTTGAACAGCGAGGCATATAAGGATTTCACGTACAAAGAATCCATATGCCAAGTATAAGCTAAGCAGCAAGATTCACAAGACAAGAGCAATTTTTACGCACCAATTGAACAGGCTGAGCATCGATCAAAAGTGGCCGCGTTATGCACGGTGATCGAGCAAGCGCATCGTGCTGTGGCTACGATTACCGATTACCGCCGTGCAGTCAAATGCGTGCACTTTGTCCTTGCCCGATTATCGACGAGAGAGCGCGGTCTAGCGTGCATCGTGTCAGCTGAACAGAATCGGCGATAGCATCGTTGCATGAACTAGGGACGGCGGGCACAAAGTCGGAGACGCCTCGACGCTGCTGCGGGCGACGCCTCGACGCTGATTGTGAGTTTACACGCTGTAGCAGTTTCGTTCTCTTCCCCCGTGATCGAACGCGGAACGTTCCTTGCCTTCGTCAACTTCGTTTCGACGCCGATTTTAAGGGTGCACCGTTATCTACGAATCACGGAAGAGGAGAATGCGAGAGAAAGGAGGAAAAGAAGCCAGCTCGTTCTGTGTATACCTCACAGGTTGACAATGAAATGTATAACCAAAACTTTGGTACGGTATTATGCTTCACAGATTTTAAAAAAGCTCCTAATCCAAGT